>JAOTBA010000203.1:27419098-27433929 GCA_025629845.1 Erythroxylum squamatum
AGGTGAGTTAAAGGAAGAGAAAGCAAAGTGGAAGGAGGAGGAAAAGATGAGCAAACTTTAAAACCACCAAAGAAGAGGAGGACCTACGAAAATGATGGTGAAGAGCCCAAATGAACACCAAAACTCTTAAAAAGAAAAAGCATCGTGGAAGGCTTTCAAAGGTTAGGTTATTTAAATAAAAACTTAGTATAAGACATAGTTAGGCAAGTGACAACTGTCACTTGCCACATGTCTTATTTTTAGGCACTCTTTTATTTCCTTTCCAATAACAATTCAATTTCTATTCCAATTTTTCCCCAAAATTCCAATGACTCAAATCAATAATCCCTAAAATCATGTATCTAATTTCCAGTGCCATTGGACAGTAATTTCTACTACCGGTAGACAATCAGTCTGTCACTTGGCATTTTTCCTAGTTCAGAAAAGTACCCCGAAAATTCCAGAAAAATTTTCTAAAATTCTCCAAAAATTCAAAACTCTCAAAGACCCACTCCAATTAACTTTTCAAGCACAAAGATCGTATCTTTCACAAAAATCACATTAAAATACCGAGAAATGTCATGAATGCATGTACAGTCATGTGCATGTGCAAAATTACTATTCATTTGTATATATATAGGCCATATTATGCATGAACAAGTTGAGACAAGTTTAAACACTCATAACCCATTCCAAGTTACTATTTTACCCTTCCCATCGGTGATGGGATGTTACACTTATTCTCTTGGGCCTAATTTATTAGGCATTGAATAAATTTATGTGGATATATTTATTGGGCTGGATTGAATTAAGTTGTCGGGCGTCTATTATATGATATATAATGGGCCGAAACTTACTGGGCTTCAATGGGATTAGGTTTTCTCTATAAATAGAGAAACTTAGGTCTCATTAGATGTAGAAAAAAAATGTGAGACGAAACCCTAGCCACCCTCCGAGAGAAAACTGTACAACGTTCGGAAAGAATTTCAGGACGTGCTAGCACACGATAGCCGCTGCCCGAATCTTTCATACTCGTGTGGATACCGGTAGAGGGCATTCGCGTTTTGCAGTGTCTACGAATCTGAAAAAGATACAACCAATCCACATCAAAAGGTATTTTTGTACATCCTGTGTATTTTCGGTTATACTTCATGTTGTGTTATGGTCTTTTCCGCAGGGTATTATGAATACTCGGGCCATACGCGATCCAACAGCTTTAGTTTTAAACTCGCTAACCTTTACCGTTAAAAATTTCTCGTGGGAACGATATCCACTTACCACTACTACATTAATTTGTATTAACGAAAGTTGGTTTCTTTTTGAATTTGATTGTAGGCGACAGCAGTACCATGGAGAATACAAGAGTGATCCTTTCCTGGAGGTATGTCAAAAGTCTGGCATAGTTTGACACTTCACAGTTAGAAAAACACCACAGTAGAATAGGGTGTCGGAGCGTATGAACAGGACACTGGTGGAGAAAGTCCGTTGTATATTTTCTAATGCTGGGCTAGGCAGAAAGTTTTGGGCTAAAGCTGTGTCATATGCTCAACATCATGTTAATCGTTTGCCATCATCTGTAATTAGTGGCCAGACTCCATTAGAGGTATGGTCTAGAAAACCTATAGCAGATTATGATTCTTTGCATATTTTTGGTTCTACTGCATATTATCATGTTAATGAATCAAAGTTGGATCCAAGAGCAAAGAAGGCACTTTTTATGGGCTTCAATGCTGGAGTTAAAGGATACCGTCTCTGATGTTTAGAGGCAAAGAAGACTATCATCAGCAGAGATGTTTCCTTTGATGAGTCTGCCATGTTGAATAAGGTGGCAAAAGAAGAGACTGATGGTACATTGAAGCAGGTGGAGTATACATCAAAGCAGATGAAGTGTACGCCCAAGCAGGTGGAGTTTGAACAGATGATGGTGAGTTGAGAAAAAAGCAATATCAGTGACTCTTCCGTGGTAGAAGAAGAGTCAGATGAAGAGCAGGTTCCAACCCAAGAATCTCAACAGTAGCTATAATCAATTGCCGTTATAAGGACAAGACTAGAGATTCAGAAACCTGCTCGTTTTACTGACATGGTGCCCTATGCACTTCCAGTTGTTTATGATGTTCCATCTATTTTTTCAAAAGCCATATGAAGTACAGAAAATGGTACATGGAAAGGTGCAATGGAAGAAGAGATGAAATTCCTTGAGAAAAACAAGACGTGGAAGTTGACAAAACTACCAAAGGGAAAGAAGATAATTGGATGCAAATGGATATTTGCAAAGAAAGAAGGATTTCCTGACAAAAATGATGTTCGTTACAAGGCAAGGTTGGTAGCTAAAGGCTATGCTCAGAAGGAGGGAGTTTAGTATAATGAGGTATTTTCTCCAGTTGTTAAACATTCCTCCATTAGAATTCTGTTAGCCTTGGTAACGCAGTTGAATTTGGAGCTAGCTCAACTTGATGTGATAACCGCGTTCCTACACAATGATTTGGAGGAGGAAATCTATATGTCTCAGCCAGATGGATTCAAAGTTGCTGGTAAAGAAAATTGGGTTTGTAAACTGAACAAATCATTGTATGGATTGAAGTAATCACCGAGGCAATGGTACAAACAATTTGATAAGTTTATGATGGGCCAGAAGTACACAAGAAGTAAATACGATTACTGTGTGTATTTGCATAGACTTCAAGATGGGTCCTACATCTACTTGCTCTTGTATGTTGATGATATGTTAATAGCATCTAAGAGCCAAGAGGAAATTAACAAAATGAAGGCTCAGTTGAATGAAGAGTTCGAGATGAAGGATTTGGGGGAAGCCAAGAAGATTCTCAGCATGGAGATAAGTGTGGATAGACAGGGAGGCAAGCTTTGGCTGACTCAGAAGTAGTATTTGAAGAAAGTACTACAATGTTTTGGTACAAATAAAGATATAAAACCTGTAAGTACTCCGCTTACTCCTCGTTTGAAGTTTAACAACCAGTTATCTCCAAAGACGGATGAAGAACAGAAATACATGGCGAAAGTCTCATATGCTAATGCAGTAGGAAGCTTGATGTATGCAATGGTGTGTACGAGACCTGATATTTCATAGGCAGTTAGTGTTGTGAGTAGATATATGCATGATCCTGGCAAGGTTCATTGGCAAGCTATGAAATAGATTCTACGGTATATTCAAGATACTGTAAATGTTGGCTTATTATTTGAGCGGGATAAATCACTTGGTCAATACATAGTTGGATATTGTGATTCTGACTATGTAGGTGATTTGGATAAGCGACGATCTACAACTGGCTACATATTCACTTATGCGAAAGCACCAGTTAGTTGGAAGTTTACTTTGAAGTCAAAAGTGGCTTTATCTACAATAAAAGCAGAGTATATGGCAATTACAGAGGCTGTGAAGGAGGCGATTTGGCTTCATGGATTGCTAAAAGACTTGGGAGTTAGTCAGAAACACCTTGTGGTGTATCGTGACAGTCACAGTACTGTTTACTTAGCAAAGAACCAGTTTTTCATGCAAGGACGAAGCACTTTGACATTCGCTATCACTTTGTGAGGGAGATTCTCGAAGAAGAGGAGATACTTCTCCAGAAGATACGAAATATAGAGAATCCTACTGATATGATGACCAAGGTGGTGACAAAAGCTAAGTTTAAACATTGTTTAGACATAGTCAACATCCTACACTTTTGAGTTGGCACCTGAGGATGCAAATTCGAAGCACTGCAAAGATTATTTTGCTTGATTAGGAGGATGAATAGTGCTTGTATTTGGTGGGACCCGAAATTGTGCCAAGGTGGAGATTTGTTGGTTTGGTTACTTTGATGGCCTAATTTTTTATCCCACATTGGGAAGAGATGAGAATGGGAGGAGTATTTCAAGTTATAAAATAACTCCTACCCTTCTAGCCTAAACATCCCACAAATTTGATATATCCTCAAAATTTGTACACATCCCAAATTTAGTATTCTCTTCCTAATAGGAGCAGGCTACCTTAAGTGGTGCTCAGAGACTAGACACAATTGATTGAACTCCGTTATCAAATTTTCGAATGTGTTCTTTCCTTATCTCTTTTATTTATTCTGCATTTATTTATTTTATAGTATTAAATATTTATTTTTTGGGTTTATTTGTACGATTAGTTTGAGTGTATTATTCTATTCTCTTGTACGTTGTTGATTTGTATACGGGTCTAGGTTGTGATAATATATTGTGCAAGTAAATTATGTCTAGTAGTCTGAGTTTTAAGTGGGGCCACTGTGACCTCTCCAGACTTTACTGGGAATCATTTGGAATGGTAATTTTGTCTTAAGAGTCTGTTTAACAATCTTTCCTGGGAATTACTAAAACAGTAAAATTCACTAGTCGTAATTTGAGTGGAAAATTACCCGGTTTTTCCAACAAAAACATCACACACGAGTTCATTATTGAAAGAAGCCTTTAAATAGGTGAAAATATATATCTATAAATTTAACTAATTCACTAGTTCAACTAAGATCATTAATAACAGAAAATTAACTATTAAAAGCACTAACTCTTCAGTTTTAAACTTGAGCTATAATTTAATATATTCATAATTTAATATTTTTGTAGTTTGTTAAATATGTATTATTAAAAAACTAATATGTTTTTATTTTAAGGAGTTGTTTGTGGCAAAATTCAATGGGTCAACTTTTCAGAGAGAAGTCGGTAAGTAGGACCCGACGACAGCTCCGGAAAGCTTCGTAGGAAGAAAAGAAAGTAGATTTACTAAAACGAGACTTCAAATCATTGGATTCTCGTTCCTTGCTAGTCATTTTTTTATTATTAGGTTGCGTCCAGTCTCTTTCAACAATAATGCATAGAAGTGCTGTTGCTAGTCATTTTTTATTATCAGTTTGCGTCCAGTCTCTTTCAACAATAATTCGTAGAAGTGTTGTTGCTAGTCATTTTTTTTCCAAGGGTAAAAATATATATTCCACAGGAAAAAATGTACAACATCAAACGGGGCATACCCCGAGCAGTATACAGAAAAGAGGCCAAATGCCCAAACCAAAAGACAGTAGGGTTACAAGAAGAACGGATCTACAAAAAAAACCAAAAGCCCATGCCAATGGTGCAAACCCAACTGGTGCAGCCCACAGGGAGAGGCATGTGAGGCTAGGCCCGAAGGGCAGCCCAGCCCAAGCAAGGATAGCCCAGCCTAGAGAGAACCGACGTCATGTTGGAGGGAAGCAGGAGGCACGGGATCCGTCTCTTAAACGACAACGTCCAAGGAGACTAGACGACGTCTGAGGATGAGAACCGACCTCGCAGTAGCCGGTCCAGCAACAAGGCTCGTGGGCCACTTCGTCGGCCCACCTACCAAAACGTCAACGCTGCAAGAAGCCAGTTGGGCTCCATAGCCACGTGCATCAGCTGTGAGTATGAACGGTTGCAGGGAGTACCGGCCCTTTACGTACATTGCATGTCGCATGCAGTCATCACCGTTGACCAACACAAGATAGCCCCGGCAAGGTCAACTTCACCAGAGCGCAACCACTACCCAGAGTTACTGTGACACCGGCCAGGATTCCTAGAGCATCCAAGAAGAAATTCCGCATGCAGGAGGAATCCGGCGGTTCAGAAATTGATTAAGTCCACCGGATAGAGACGATACAATATTTTATAAACGTGGGTTTTGATCTTATCACTCACGGCAGAACAGGAGAAAGAAGCTTCTTCCATTACCACCGCATTCCTAATGTTCCAAAGCACATAAAGAGTGGTAATAAAGGCAAGTTTGGCAGTCTTACACTGGAGTAAGGAGCCACGATGGTTGAGGCGTAGCCATCGGACAGAGCTTCTGAGTGTCGTCATTGCCCTCGGCAGACACAGCCAGCCACGGATAGAGTTCCAGACCTCTTTCGTAAAGGACCAGGCGAAGAAGAGATGGTCAACGGTTTAATCGTCTGCTTGACACAAAGGGCACTGTTGGGAAATATCTAAAAAGAGAAAATTATCCTTGGTTGGAAGGCGATTCAACATACAGAGCCAAGCAACAAAGGAGAATTTCGGAGGGATATAACTTTGCCAAATCAACGACATCCAAGGTCTAGTCGGACGCTTAACGCGGAGAAGTTCGTATATCTTGGTCGACGGTAAGAGCCCGTCCACACAAAGAGCCTGGACGCCCTGGACTACCAGCGCTCGACCTCCCAGTGAATCCATTATGGAATCTCGAATCAAAGCTAGGCGCTTAAGGAGAGGGGAGTCGCGAGGATGGGGAGACCAATCCCATATCGAAGAACTCTGCAGGTGATAGGCATGCATCTAACGCACCCATAAGGAAGTCGCCTCCTCATGCATGTTCTAGAGAACCGTAGCTAACAAAGCATCATTCCATAATTTCCCATTGCGCAAGCCGAGACCCCCTTCATGTTTCGGGCTACAGATAGCATCCCAAGCGATGCGATAGTGTCGACCTCCCCAGAGAAAGAGCCGACAAAGAGAAGTAATCTGATCTAGTATGGTAGCCGGAAGGGGGAGGACCTGCATCCAAAAAGAAAGCACACCCTAGATAACATACTGAACAAGGGCTAGGTGACCTGCATAGGACAAGCTTTTCTCCTGCCAAGCAGTGAGATAATTTTTGACGGTTTCAATAAGGGAGGAGTACTGAGCAACCGAGATCTTAAGCGCGGCCAGTGGTACACCAAGGTATCTAACAGGAAACACCCCCTCAGGAAAATCAACCATGCGCAAAATCGTCTCCTTTTCCCCTCCAAGAATCCCACCGAGGAAGATGTTAGATTTAAGAGGGTTAATCGCCAAACCAGCCACCGAACTAAGGGAGCGCAGGCCATCAAGTAATACACTAATCGAAGGGAGATCACCCCTTGAGAAGAGCATTAAATCATCAGTAAAGGCAAGATGCGAGATTCCCAGTAGATGGCATTTCGGATGGTAGTTAAACTGACCAGTAGCCGTCTGCTTCTTAAGGAACCTTGATAGGCACAACAAAAACAGCGAAGGAGACATGGGGTCTCCTTGTCGTAAACCTCGGCGGCCCTGAAACATGCCATTAAGAGATCCATTGATGGAGAGAGAGTAAGAGGCGGTTGTCACACAAGCCATGATCTAATGAATAAACCGTGTAGGAAACCCCAAACAATTCAACATCTCACGAAGGAAATCCCAAGACACAAAGTCATAGGCCTTGGTAAGGTCAACTTTAATGAGACACCGTGGCGAGATTCGTTTCCTACTATAGCCACGAACTAACTCCTGAGCCAAAAAGATGTTATCCCGCAACCTCCGCTCGCCTACAAAAGTCGACTGAGCAGGATCGATAATACTGTCCATCTCCGACGCCAACCGCCCAGTCAGAAGCTTGGTAATAACTTTATAGACGACATTTAAGCACGATATAGGGCAAAACTCATTTACCAGAGGGCGAGAATTCTTAGGGATCAAAGCAAGAACCGTATGGTTAAGACGCCGAAGAAGGCGACCCGTCCTGAAGAATTCCTGAACAGCTTCATAAACGCTCGGCCCTACACAGTGCCATTTCTTCTTAAAAAATTCCGAGGAAAATCCATCCGGCCCCGGCGACTTGTCACTTCCTATATTGAACATAGCCTCCCGAATCGCCGCAGCCGAGAAAGGAACGAGAAGTCGGTTTTAAGCTTTAAGACCGAGAATGGGTCCAATCATAATAATCACAGGGTCCACCCTGGTGCAGGAAGAAGGAGTACCGAAAAGAGAGGCAAAGTAATTGGTTAGCATGTCCGAGACTTCAGGGAGTGATGTCGTCTCCGACCCATCAGCCCTGGTGAGGTGCGTAAGCATTTTGGACCGACCACGTTTTCTAGCAAGAGCATGGAAGTACTTCGTACTTTTATCAGCCTCCTGGAGATGCGTACAATTGGCTTTCTGTTTATAGAAAAGGCGCTCGGCGTCCTGGAGGAAGACTACATGCTTACGAAGATTATTCACGCTGCACCGCAGGGCGTCATCCTCCGGGTGATCTAAAAACTCCTGATATCGACTCTGAAATTCTTGTTGGGCCTCCGTGACACGGGAGGAGATGCGACTGAAGACTGAAAAGTTCAAATGCCGAAGAGGTCATTTCAGGGCTACCAACCGATCGCACAAAGTGAATTGAGCATAGCCCTCCCTCGACTGGTGCCAAACATGTTCAACTAAGGCCGGAAAGTCCAAATGAAGCATCCACATGTTAAAAAATTTGAAGGGCTTAGTCCCAGTGAGCTCCACACGGTGAAAGTCAACAACAAGTGGGCAATGATCAGATTCCGCACGCATGGGAAGAGTAGTAACTGAACAGGGGAGGTCACGGATTGCCCACTCCTGGTTAATAAGAACGCGATCCAACCGAGCCCACCTCCTATTTTGCTGCCAGGTGAAAAACTCACCAGTCGAAGGGGCATCTGTGAGCCCGTGAAGCAGACGAAAGTCCAGTAAATCCTTCAAGTAGTAGGCAGCAGGAGGGAGGCACCCTTACTGCTCGGAAGCAGCACAGACACAATTAAAGTCGCCCAGGACCATCCAAGGGGTCGGTAGAGGGGGAACAAGATGTGTTAAGGCCTCCCAGAGCTCCCTTCGTTCACAGACAGTATACAAGCCATAGACACAAGTCACAACAAATTGTAGTTTAGAAATACAACAGGTTACTAGACAATGAATGTATTGGGCCCCGGTAGTAAGACAAGAACACTGAAGTTGAGTAGGATCCCACAACATAACCATACGGCCTCCATCTATTTCGTCAAAATTGTGCCAAAAATGCCACCTCGGCAAACAATACTGAACAAACCGTGTGAAGCCCTCTAAGGTGAGCTTGGTTTCCAACAAACATAACAAACTGCAATCATGTTGCTTCCACAAGGAAGTAACACTATGTTGTCTCGAGGGTTTATTTAACCCCCGGACATTCCAAGAGAGGAACTTCATAATGGTGGCATGGAGGTTGAGCCTCCATCACCTCTCCGGAAAGGCACCCCGCGTTTTGAAGTATTCCGCCCAGTCCCCTGATTTATTATTAGGTTGCGTCCACTCTCTTTCAACAATAATGACTTCTTCTTTTCTTTCCGTGTGTGTGCTAGAATTATACCTATGACCCAATTGTTATGTAATAGATTGAACACTTTTGTTTTTGTGATTATTAACTTTGTTTAATAACATGACAAATGATTATATTATCATATTATGTTTATTGATTTTATCCTAATATGATAAGTCCTAAATTAGATTTATACACTTGCCATCATAACGGAGATTACGATAATGAGAGTCAAGTCTTTAGGGTTTAATCTAAAAGTGTTCTTGATCGTAGGATCATCAAATACAGACTTTGATCCGATTAGATCAATATATATATATAATAGTATCTATTGGATGGATATTAGTAGATCTCATTTACTAAGTTAAATATATAGATGATGCATATAGAGATATGATCATTGAACTAACCAAACTGAGAATTCCTAATGGTTAATATTACTTATGAATTGTTAAGTGAGATATTATCATAAGGATTTAAATGTATATTTTTCCTTTGATCTGAGATCATCATAGTAATCAATAGGTCACTTATTATGTTTTGATGTCGGACACCTAGTGTGTAAAAATGCTAGTTGAATAGTCATTGGATATAATTAACTACCTATCTGATTAGTGGTGAGTCAAGATAAGATCCATTGATTCTAGGTAATGAGTTTGAACTCTATGTTGTCATTAATCTTAATGGTTGTTTCAAGATCTTAGTATTATTGAATGAGTGAGGAAAGGAGTTTCTTAAGTCATTCACCAATCATCAATAATTGACATGTAACATAGTTGGTTATCTAATAACAGTTTGATAGTTAAACCATATCTTAGGATAAATCGGAGTAGTAATGATGGAAGATAATAATACATTATCCTTAACTAGGCTCCGTCTTTATAAGATTGTTACTTCACACCATCCAGTCATTGAGGAGTATTATTAGACGCCAACCTTGATTAGTAATTAATTAGATTAATTACTATTGGTTTAGTGATGAACTTATGTAGTTACACACTTACAAGAGTATAATATTTCTTGTTTATGATTATTTAATTTATTAAGAGATAATTTATTAAATAATCTATATTAGATATTTTTTTTTTGCTAGCACAAAATATATAATTAATATTGGAAACTCTCTTATGCAAAATAAATGAATAAAATAAAATAGAATAAATTATTTTATTTTATTTCCTTTTATAAATAAAAAATTAAAAACAAAGTGAAGAGAGGTTGTTAACTTTCTTATTGTTGTAACCTTTAAGAAACAAATAAGAAGAAGTCGGTCTCTGTTATGTAGAATGTATAATATACGAAGAGAAGTGAAGGGTTGTGTCTCTCACATTTTATTACATTAAAACATTACGAAGAGTAAAAGGTGGTCTTTTCTTATGTTGTACGTACATTCTAAATAGCAAAAGAAGAAAGGAGCTTTATTCTTCTTTTGTGTTCTTTACTTTTGTAAAAAAAAAAAAAACTAAGAGAGAAAGAGACAAAATTATTTTATTTTATTTTTAAAGAAAGAGTTCTTCAAAATCTTCCATAGCCATATCAAATGTTGAATGTGGGATATATTTCTCAATGTAAAGCGCATAAAGACTTCGTATTTTCAAAATTTGTTACTGATTAATCCTAAAAAATTTTAGATATTTGTTATTTGTCTGTTCTTGCTATAAGTATAATTATTAAATGCAATAAATAAATTTAGAATTGCAACAATTTTTTTGTTTCAGCTGCATATGCGACATTTCACTTTGCCCTCTCACCCACCAAACTACGATGTCTTCGTCCTCAACAAGCTCTTTATGCAATAGAAATGGATAAAAAGTTGTAACTAGAGTATAAAACTAAAATTTTAAAACTATCAATTTCAATAATAGCAGAAGCAATAAAATGTAATGTTGAGTTGATTAAAAAGAAGATGATAAAATGCATTCTTAAATGAAGAATAACATACGGAAATCAGAAGTAATGTCAAAGGTTCAACTTAGTTTCTAATGTTGATTTATGACATTTCTCATAGAATTGGACAACCATTAATTGTATTTTAATGGTTTTAAATAATTTATCGGTTAAGTTACGTAATTTGATCCAGATAAAGATAATAAAATAGCCCAATAAATGATCTAAATCAATGGGCTGAAGTTTAGGAGGAAAATAGATCCCGATCAATGTGGACTGGCCCATATTGGACTTGTGATGGGGAAGTTCGATATGGAAGCTATAAATAGAAAGGGTAATGTCTCCTACAGCTATCGTAGCAAATCGTGAACGTAAGAAAACTCTGACCCATTCAGAGGTTCACGTACACGGAAAGCTACAGAAAGGCTTTAACGTGTCCTAGAGATCAATTCCCGTGAAGATGTTGGAGGATTCACGCTTGTTTTGACTTCAAAAAACTCGTTTGATGTTTTAGAACCGAAATCTAGTATTTTCTATATTTCTTCATTTCTTCATTTCTTTCCCTTTCACGTCTAATCTGGGACATGTAATAAGGCTCACTCTATGTGTTACATGTAATACTAAAAATTTCTTCAAATTAAAAAAAATGAAAACATAATGACTACAAGCTAGGATAATCTTCCAAACTATGGAGCATCTCAGCCTAAACACTTCGAGAGATAATTAGATCTTTTTTTCACTAGCACTAACATTGTGATGCAGGTTTCTGATCAGCATGGGAGACAAATTAAATGCTTTCAACGCACTATACTACCTTCCTCCTCACGGTAGTTCAAGGGCATCTCAAACTTTCCATATACATTTCAGTTTAAATGTCTTCAAGGCATGTAATCATAAGCGACAACAGTAGGAGAACCTTTTCCTACGGATACTATATCCTGAAAGCTCTGCTGATTGTGGCTGTGGTTTTTGTGTTTGGAATATGTTTGTTGAACATTTTGTGTTGTTGGCATGTTGTGTGGTGCACTTGGGTTACTGTGTAGAAAAGCCTAAGGCTTCTTGGTAGGAAGTTTGTGAAGGAGTGTTGTCGGTAGTGCTATTACAAGGTTTGATCTAGGTTCATCATGAATTTGTACTACCTTGTTCCTTTTGGTAGGTAGGGGATTTCTGTTCGGAAAATTTCTGTTGTGTACATAACATTTTCTTATTTATATATACCATTTGACTGATTTACCAAAAAAATAAAACATAATGAGTAACAAAGAAAAAAAATGAAAGTGACAACAATTTATCAACACATACAACGATTTAATTTAACATGAGATATGGATATTAGACAAAAGTGCAAGACAAAGAGGAAACGCAAGTAGACAAGGAATCCACTTAAGAAAGACAATGACTTGGAATAATTAAGTAGACGAGGAATCCACTTATGAAAGACAATGACTTGGAATTATTAAGTAGACGAGGAATCCACTTATGAAAGACAATGAATTGTAATAATCTTCTACTTTTCAGAGAAAGCTCGTGGAAGCTTCACAGCCAACCAAAAAATGTTTTATTACGACTACAAGTCAATCGATTAGCTTCAATAACGCATATAAGCTTTCGAAGGGCCATTTTCTACAATTAGATAGCTTCCACTCTCTTGATTCGACAATAATGATTTCTTCTTCTTCTTCTTCTTTCACTACTAATGTTACTACTACTTCTTCTTTGACCTCCCAACCATGTAAGTACGACGTCTTCTTGAACTTCAGGGGTGAAGACACTCGTCGCAATTTCGTCTGCCATCTGTATGCTGCTCTGTGCCAAAAGGATCTTCAAACCTTCTTTGACGATGATGAAGTTAAAAGGGGAGAAGAAATTGATCAGTCACTTTCCCAAGCAATCCAAGATTCCACTGTCGCTATCGTCATTTTTTCACAAAACTATGCATCTTCCAGTTGGTGTCTAGATGAACTTGCCGAGATCATTGAGTGCTATCGAACCCATAGACAGATTGTCATACCTGTCTTTTATGAGGTAGATCCATCCCATTTAAGGAAACAGTCCGGCAATATTGCAGCAGCTTTTGTAAAACACGAGCAAAATCCCAATAACACACACAAGACCCGAGGTTGGAGGGATGCGTTGAACACAGCCACCAATCTATGTGGGTTTGATTCTAAGGACTTCAGGTGTGTTTTAGTTTGTATGGTCAATTCTAGTAAAGGGTTATTTGCTTTTCATTCATTTATATTGTGTTTCATAATTGGCAGGAATGATCATATGCTTATTAAAGAAATAGTTGAAGATATTTATGAAAAACTGAGCCAATCCATGACATGGGATGGCTTTGATAATTTGGTTGGAATGGGCTCGCGCATTGAGAAAATTAAGAATGTATTTACTATTACGCCATTAGAGGTTTGTCTGTTAGGAATTTGGGGGATGGGCGGTATTGGTAAAACTACCATCGCTGAAGTCATATATAATATGATGTCCCATCAATTCCAAGGTTGTTGCTTTGTATATAATGTGAGGCAACAAGCAGAAGCAGGCGGTTTGATGAAATTACAGGAAGAACTTGTTTCAAAAGTATTGGGTAAGGAAAATCCTGGGAAATATATGTCCAGTGCTAGACCTAGACGATTTCTTAAAACAAGACTTAGTCGCAAGAAGGTGTTAATTGTTCTGGACGATGTGGACGATCCACTACAACTAGAGTATTTGATCGGAGATCCATGTTGGTTCCGTTCAGAAAGTATGATTCTCATCACGAGTAGAAATAAGCAAGTATTTGAAGGAAGGGCTGATTTTATATATAAAGTTGAGCTATTAAATGATGATGAAGCCCTTCAACTTTTCACGAAGAGTGCCTTCAAGCAAAAATATCCAAGAGATAATTATGCATCCTTGTCAAATTCAGTGATTAACTATGCCCAGGGTAATCCTTTAGCTTTGAAGGTTTTGGGCTCCTCTCTAGTTGGGAAAAAGGAAAAGGAGTGGGAAAATACAATAAATCAATTGCTAGAAGTTCCAAACAAGACTATTCCACGCGTGCTACAAATTAGTTACGATGGCCTAAATAGCGAGGAGAAAGAGGTCTTTCTTGACATTGCATGCTTTTTCAAAGGAGTTAACACAAACCTCATGAGTAAGATATATAGAAACAGTAGATTTAATATCAATAATATAATAAGTGTTCTAGTAGATAAGTGTCTTTTGACTATTTTTGATCACAACACATTGGAAATGCATGATTTATTGCAAGAAATGGGAAAAGAAGTCGTTCGTCAAAAAGCTAAGTATCCAAACCAACGTAGTAGATTATGGAATCCTGAAGATGTTTATGAAGTATTTGCGGAGAATAAGGTAAAATCCTAAATTTATTTAAGATAGAAGTCTATATTATTAGTAATCTGTTATACTATTTGACTTATTTTAAATACATTATTTATTGTTACGTTAACTTATGTAAATATTTGGCTACTGTTTGTTAGGAAGCTGAAGCAGTGGAAAGTATAATTCTTGACATAAATAAGATAAAAGAGATAGATTTAAATTCAAAAGTGTTCATGAAGATGCCTAATCTCAAGTTTCTCAATTTTTATGGAAGTTCGAAAGAAATAAGTAATCTACATCTCCCTCAAGGTCTTGATTATCTTCCCAATAAGTTAAGGTATTTTTGTTGGGAAAAGTATCCGTTGGAATCTTTTCCACCTAATTTCCAACCAGAGAATCTTGTGGTGCTTAGATTACCCAACAGCAACATAAAACAATTATGGAACAGAGCCAAGGTACTTAACTTATATATTGCTTAATAGTTTAGTTTTTGTTCTTTCTTTTTAATAAAAGTTGAAAGTAATATAAGATTAGAGTTAATAATGTCTTCTGTTATTTTTGTTAACTACAGGAAGATTTAGTGGCATCTCAAGAGACATATGGA
>JAOTBA010000203.1:27434959-27456070 GCA_025629845.1 Erythroxylum squamatum
GTTTGAGACACATGATTTTCTTTTATGTTGAACAACGACCTGGATATAAACAAATTTAGCCTCTTTTAATGAAATTTTAGTTTTTGGTTTTCCAACTTGAAATTATGCTTCGGCAGTGCATATTTGACATCTCATATTTTAATTATCAATTACATCTATCATCTCAATGCTTTTTGCAGCTAATTTGAAACATGTTTCCAGCTTTGAAGCCCTCCAATCAGCTACAAGGTATGCCCATTCTTGCAGTTTTAAGTTTCTCCTACATTTTCTGTCCTAAAACTGGGACAGCCTTTAAGCTGACTAATATGATTTTAGCTTGTTACTTTTCTTGAAATCAATGAACTGTAGCATCTGTTTATCCTGGCCATAGTTTAGGCATGAGGGATTTGAACCTTGAATCTTCCCGTCTGAATAGAGTTGTGGACTAATTTTATTTGAACATATTGTTTTTACTGTATTTGATGTTTGATAATTTTAAGAATTATATCAATATCTATAATTTGTTTAATGCGTTTTGCAAATACACAATTGACAGGAAAAAAGCATAAGCCTCTAAAATAAAAGGCCGTTCACTTCTCTTCCTTGTCTAACCCACATGGAAAAATGGGATAGTATCTACTAACAATTATGCCCTACTTTTCTAAGGACCAACTTTAAAAATAAAATTTTGTTATTCTGCAGAATTGACCAAAGCTGAAGGCTATGCTCCTTTGACCAAAAGAATGTATGACACATTTTATCTATAATTTTGGATTGTTACAAATGTCGGTCTCAACTACTATCATGATACAAGCTTTTTAGCAGGACCATTCCAACAGATTTTGTAAGATTAGATTAGGATATCCTCTCACCCCTCGCTGGCAAAAAGTAGCTGTATACGTCTCAAACCATGGACTTCTGGGAACAAATTGAAACTCCTGGGTAAACCAAACCCTCTTGTCTGTTATACGCTCTTAAGTGTATGCATCATGTAACATTACCTTTATAAATACCTGCAGAATGTCCCTAAAATGTTCTGGTCTGTATCTTTCTCAATTTCGGTTCACATCCCCTGATCTCTTGGCTAGTGATGATGGGTTAAAGAGTGCCACCATCATTGGTGATGTCTATATTCATCCATCGGCCAAAGTACATCTGACTGCTAAGGTAATTGTATGATTGGTTATTGGAGTCTACTTCTATAATTCCTCCACATTTGCTTATCATCACTAGGGAGGTTCTAAAGTTTTTTTTTTCCCCAATTTTAGGACATGAGAATGAATTGTGCATGCTTGTCTCTGCATCACCTTGCAAATGTTGGAATAATGTCTCTGCATTTAGGGAGTTTCTAAATGTCTTTTGCTGCTTTGCATGCCAAAAATAGGAATCATGTTGTGAAAAATTTTGGGACTGCTTTCGTGTTTTGTACTTGTCCATTTCCTTCATTTCTCACCTAAAGAGCAGTAATAGTGGTTTTCCTGTATGTTGTGGAACAGATTGGTACTAATGTCTCCATATCTGCTAATGCTCGTACCGGATGATGTTGAAGTCATGGTACAATATTGAACTAATGATTCAAGTGGAATGTTGGATTTCTAGTATTGTTGATTAATATTTGGTAATTTGTCAGGAAAATGCTAGTTGGGTGGAAGTCTTCCATTAGGAGATGGTCTCAAGCCCAGGCAGATAACTGTTTTTCAGAACTTTTTATTTTGTTATGTACATATGCTTCCAGACATAATTGGTTTGACGGTGCATTGGTGCTGTTATACTATGCAAAAGGCTTCTGTTTTGAAATTTTTCAACAAGGGAGATCGCTTTTGAATATTCACGTGGTGTTAATTAATGTCTATGATTGACACTTTGACTGATGATATTTTGGCAAAAAATGACATGACTTTGTCCTTCTTATGGGCTTTTTGTGCTCCTTTAGAGCTTGTTCTTCTCCGAAGCTGCCCGATAGACTGCTATCTGATATTTTTCTTTTTCAACACTTCAATTATTGCCTTCAGCATTTGTTTCATATCTGTTGCTTTCCCTTCCAATGCACATTTTTTTGACAAATAAACTGGTGACAGGCTGGAGGAGATTACAATGCCAAACTTGGGATTACTATTCTGGGTACTTGTCTCTGTCTCTGGCTTTCCTTCCTTTGGCTTCTATGTTCTCCTTCTTTCTGGGGACAATCCCATCACTGCAACGCATCGTTATTCTTCTATTTAATGTAGGTGAAGCTGTGGCTGTTGAAGACGAGGTAGTGGTGGTAGTGAACAGCATTGTCCTCCTCCCCAAACAAGACATTGAATGTTAGTGTTCAGGAGGAAATAATCTTATAATAAGTATGATGTTCCCTGTAACTATTATGCTGTTCATTAATTTAGATAAGGAAAACATTTTGTTTCATTTAACTTTTTTGTAACTTATGTTGGAAAACAAATTAGGTACATGCATGTTTGCCATCCCTACATGATACCGAAGAAGAAGGTTTCATAGCCATTCTTTATGTGGCTTAGGAATTGAGTGGCGAGCCTGGAGGAGTAAACAGGAATGAGTTACCAACTCATTATCATGAATCAATGGAGGACCACTAAAGAGCATTCAGTACCTAAACTTTACAGAAGTCTTAGTAAGATAACAGTACAAGGAGCAGTAACAACCATCATCAATCCAAGAAATTGATAAATATATGAAATAACCCCCGTAATGATATTATGCTATCCAATAGTAGTTTCTATCCATTTTACCCTCCAAACCTTAATCCAATATCCCCATCCAACGCTTGATACCACTTCTAAAAGAGAACAGGCATAATAACGATAAGACCAAAAGAAGAGGCAACCTAAAACATTCAGCTTCATTTCGGCATGTTCATGATTCAGTTTTGAGCATTCACATTCCATCAGCTATCACTATTATCACTAGAAGTTATAAAGACGTCTCATATGGCTCCTCCTCTTTATGTTCATAATGTGAATAATAAATAGAATCTTATCTACGCACAAGAACTTTAGAATCATAAAAACAAAATTAAAGGAAGGAAAATTTAGAAACTAAAGTCGAGAAATCAGACCTTTTCAGCAACCCATTTCACAATGGCACCCAAAAACCACTTGACAACAACCCATTTCATAATTGCACCCAAAAACCAAAAATTTCCAATCACCCAACAAAAAGGAGTGCAGGTCCAAGAACTACAAAAGGGTCAAACTAAAAGATTGCCAAGTTGTAGTCGTGATCGTAGCCAGGTAACTGTCACTGCCAAAGAAAGGATTGCAAAATGACTTTGATAATGATATTTCCTGCAGCTGCTAAACCACTATCAGTTACGTTAATTGATTCTTAACATTTTAGTATGCTCAAAATGATACTAGAGACAGAATTTGGATGAGAAGATGATATACCTGTTAGGATTGTTGATGTCATCCCCACTGCTCAGTATGTTTCAAATCACTTAAAGAACAGAACAAATAAAACATGACATGATAGTTGCATTAGTGATTTGTATGTAAATCAATTTAGTGATTGATATGGTAAATTAAGAAAGACTGGCTCTATTGAAATCCACTCAGGTGCACAAACACCAATGAAAATTGATGCATCTACGTTTGAAATATAAAAGGGGAGTCTCAGGCTATTAAATAAAAGGTCTAAAGTTAAATGTAAATTCTAGGCCCTTCAAATTCTTTATTGCAGTTGATTTTCTATCATATTTCAGTTAGTAAAAGGATTTTCCTTATAGCAGCTAAACCTGAGAACATCTCATAATCAATTTCATTAACATTTTTTGTAGAGCAATTATCCCCAAAAAGAAAGGGATGAAGTCTACACCTAGATACATTAATTTACATGGAAAAAGCAAAAGCTTCTTTGGATAAACACCTTACCTTCGTAATAAATATTTGGACAATTGAAAGCAGATTTCAGAACTAAAGGATCTTGCAAGCACAAGGACTGTATGGCATCCTTCTGAACTCTGCATATTGAAAGAGCAAGTAAAAGTGGCTACGGTTCTCTGGTGTTTTTAATAAAGAAATATTACTCTAATGCTATGAACTAAAGGATCGAAGGCCAGTCTAGACAAGAAACCAAGTCATCTTCAATAAAAACATCCCTACCAGTGGCGAAGCCACTTGTAAGGGAGGGTGGGCAAATGCCCGTACTCAAATTTTTTTAAAAAAGAAGATATATATGCATATAGGAGTTGCCCACCCTAAAAGAATATCGTTGCCCACGATGAATTAGATTAAAAAAAAACTATATATATATACATTGCCCCCTGAAATAAATTCCTGGTTTCGCTACTGATCCCTACACTCACTTCAGAACAGCAGTTGTTGTCAAAGCCAATATTGGTACATTAGGAATGCGATTACTCAAAGATGCAAGATTACGGTAGGCTGGTCTAATTAAAGCAAAAAGTAAAAAGATATAAGGAAACAAAGAAAAAATGAATTATGGAAAACAGCATAATACCATCTTAACATCATACAAACAATAGCTCACACCTGCGGAGGAAATGGCCGTCAGAAGAATCTCCTGGGTGTAGAAGCTTTCGCCGGAGATGGCGTCACACCTTCGGGAAGCGGACTGGAGGAGGTGATGACGTGAGGATATGGACTGGGCAAGGGCTTGGGGTAAGAAGAGCGATCGGGAGCGTTCTATATGTCAACTTACTGTCATCAATCTTCTTGCATAAACAGTGAAAACAAAAAGACAGGGACTTATGAATCAGCTCTGTTTTCTTCGTAACCCGAGCGAAAACAAACCGTATATTCACAGATAAAGGCGGGAAGCAAAATCAAAGGGAGAGGAGGCATCGGTCGGCTTAGCTTAGGCGAGAACAAAGTGGAAGCTATCAGTTATTAAAACGTTGTCGTATTTGTTGTGGAACAAAATAATAATCCAGATCTTCTGTCTAATATTACTCTGTCTTATTATGTCTTATAGAATCTCAGCCATTTATTTTGCAGGACCTATGCAGAACTCATGCGAGACCTATATAAATAAATGTTTGAGATTTATTGGACACAATAAGACACCATAATATTAAACAGAGTATCTAGAGTAGACTCACAAAATAAGTACACACTTGGTGGCACAGACGGTATGATGCCACTTCAGCTTGTTGTTCCTTTGCATCGTTTTAGATTTTAGAAGGCTGGTTAAGGGTTAGAGAGTCTTGTAAAAGAATGGCCACTCTTAAACTTCCTGCTCATGTTCCTGCTCCATCTGCGGACGCTGAACAACTCCGCAAAGCCTTTGAAGGTCAAGCCTTACTAAACCTTTTTGTGATGGCTTATAGTGGTGTTCTGGATATTGAACACATCGATTGATCTTTTTTGGTGTTTTGATCATATTGGTTTTAGTTTTTATGTTGTGAGGTCATCTGTTCTTAGACGATCAACATTTCTGTTTTACTCTTTCTTTTGTTAAGGGACGATTTCTGCACTTATTTCTCTTGACCGTTAATGGATGATTGCATTATTCTTCGTTGAAATGTGATTTGGAATAAGGATGATCATATATTATCATACGATCTGCAAAGACTGCTTTTTTTTTT
This sequence comes from Erythroxylum squamatum, assembly GCA_025629845.1. Lineage (NCBI taxonomy): Eukaryota > Viridiplantae > Streptophyta > Magnoliopsida > Malpighiales > Erythroxylaceae > Erythroxylum > Erythroxylum squamatum. The sequence goes on from JAOTBA010000203.1 coordinate 27,440,499, forward strand.
TGGGTCAACGGAAAAGCTACTTTTAGCACAAGGGCTTTGGTTGCTATTAGTTCTTGTTGCTGTTCTTTCAAAATTACATCTCCACAGATACAAATCTGCAATGTACTCTGGATCGGAGGGAGTGATTTTTCAAGTTGTTGAAGGTCCCTATGTTGCTACATTGATATTCCTGATGATCATTAATATGTTGTTTGGTAAGATCTGTTATAGCTGAAAATCTGTCTCATCATACGGTAAGGAAAATTGTTTTGGTCATGTCCCAGATTGGTGTTTGGTGGCCCTGTAGTTGATTTTTGTTCAGATTCGTGAACAATGATAACTTATTCATTAGCAATGGATTAATATTGATCAATACTGAGTACTTTGAATCACATTTTACCAGGATGGGGCACAAATGAGTCGTTGATCATCGACATATTGGCTCACAGGAATTCTGCACAACGAAACAAAATTCGACAGACTTATGCTGAAGCCTATGGGGATGATCTACTTAAATCCCTCGACCAGGAACTCTCTAGTGATTTTGAGGTCAGATAAAGATGATTCTGTAGGAAAGATCGCGTAAAACCTATTGCTTTTCAGTGATTGTTTTTTAAGGATCTCAAGCTTTTGTGTAAAGTCTCCACTTCTTTTAGGGGTAACTAAAGCTTTCAAGCTTAGACATTGTTTTTACTAATTGTTTACCTCAAGCAGAGATCTGTATTGCTGTGGACATTAGATCCTGCTGAGCGTGATGCATATTTGGCTAATGAATCCACTAAAAGATTAACTTCCAGTAACTGGGTCATCATGGAAATAGCTTGTACCAGATCATCACTTGATCTATTCAAAGCTAGACAGGCATATCATGCCCGTTATAAGAAGTCTATTGAGGAAGATGTTGCACATCACACAACTGGAGACTACCGCAAGGTACAACTTCCCTAATCCTTGTTACTCGTGTCATAGGGTTGATCTAAAACACTTAGTCTGTCTTGAAGTTTTTGGGTTCAAAAGCCTCCAAACATAAGCAAATAACTTCTGATGCAGTAAATCTCTTAATATTAGGCATCTTTCTCTACACATCCGAGTTGACAAAGCCTAAATTGAATGCTTATGCATTCTGTCAGTGCGTTTTAACACCGTTTGTCAGAATGCACGTGAACAAATGGATAGAAGCTATAAAATTTTTATAAGATATAAATTCATCTCCATAGATCATCTTATGATTGTTATAACTTTGATCTTTACAATTTCTCTTTCTGATGATGTCCCTATGCAGCTGTTGGTTCCACTTGTGAGTGCATTTCGGTATGATGGAGATGAAGTTAATCAGACATTAGCAAAGTCAGAGGCTAAGATACTACATGAGAAGATATCAGAAAAAGCTTATAATGATGAGGAGATAATCAGAATTCTTTCTACAAGGAATAAGGCACAGATTAATGCAACACTGAACCATTACAACAATGCCTTTGGAAATGCTATTAACAAGGTATTATAATATCATATTGTTTGGTTAAGCTATTGTGCTAGAAAAATTTCCAGGTACTGAATTCTTCGTCTTCAATATGAATTCTTTAATCTGCAAAACTTTTTCACAGGGATCATGAACTTAAGTTTGCTACTTCTTATCACGGGTTCTTTAGAAAAATATATAGCTTTTAATGACTTGCCACATTTCTTGTGGAAGTATTTGATTAATTTTCTCTGTAGTTCATTGCCCCATAGTCTATGAATTGTAATGTTAATTAGTACTGATTAAATGGAACTTGTTGCAGGACTTAAAGGCCGATCCTAATGATGAGTTCCTCAAATTTTTGAGATCAACAATTAAGTGCTTGACCACCCCAGAAAAGTACTTTGAGAAGGTTCTGAGGTTAGCCATAAACAAACTGGGGACAGATGAGTGGGCTCTTACCAGAGTTGTGACCACCAGGGCTGAGGTTGACATGGAACGTATCAAAGAGGAATACCATCGCCGGAACAGTGTTCCTCTGGATCGTGCCATTGCTGGAGATACTTCTGGTGACTATCAGAAAATGCTTCTGCACTTGATCGGTCATGGAGATGTTTGAGCCATTACTTTCCAATGTGGAAGGACTGAAGAGCCTTCTTGTTTAATGCGAGTCCTATGAGGTTTCTTGTCTTCTTTGTGTGAGTTGTTACCTGCTTAGATGGCCGGCTTGTCTTTTGTTTGTCTTGGATGTTTCTGGTTCACAATCTGCTTAATAAAACTTTGAAACAGACCAAGTTGGTATTGTGAGGTATACATAATGACACGATATGGGTGCTCTGCTGTTTACGTATATCACTTCCACAAATTCATTCTCAAGCTTGTCGGTATTATAAGAGTCTCTTAAGGTTAGCCGTGTGATTTTGATAGGCCCACTTGAGTTGAATATAACCAGTGTCTACATTCCGGTCTGAAAAGTCAAAATCAACTCGGGCTTGGGAGGACCGATCTTGCCGGTTTGGTCCAAAGACGTCGTTAAGATGAGATATTACTGAAGTAGCAGCATGAAATTACTCGAGTGTTAGCTTTCATCCACAGTTTCGCACTAAAACCGAACATGTATCCCCTGTCAATGGCATAACAGTTGGGCATTACAAGGTTCTTTCTTTCTGTGCATATCAAATTATCAATATCATCATAAGGATCATATTTGGTCTCTTCTTTGCTTACAGGATCGTAAACCCCAACCCTCTATGGAATATCTGATTAACCAAAGGTATTGGCAATGAACAAGATCCTGCACTTCTTCTGCAACTTCTGAACGCCACAGAATTTTCTCTCCACTTCTCCATAACAGAATGGATACAGATTAGTTCAGTAGTCAAGGGTATCAGACAGTGAAGCAAACTTGGTAATTATAAAAACATGTTACTCGTAGTTCTCTTATTAAGATCAATATAGTCAGTAGCCCCTCCTAAGAGTAGATGCACTGAGGCAACGGTGAAACACCACTCCAGTGCTCAACCGGGCATCCGTACCGTTCAAAACGCAAAGATAAGAGGCACGAAAGTAATCATAAACAACATAGCGGAGTTAGATTTGGTTTCGGTTATACCAATGTGATGCTGCTCTCACCCCCGGGGGCTGGCGAATACCACCGAAATAGTCTCTGGTCTTTGATTCTGCTTTCCCATATGCAAAAATGTCACTGCCACTCCACTTATTTCTTCCAGTTTTGCGACACTTGGTGGTTTTTCAGCAGATCCAGGAGGAACAGCTCCCTTGAAAATACTATTGCCTGTAAGTTCTTGAAACTTCTGGTTGTGTATTTTCTTGGATGTAAGCAAGAATGAAAGCAGTTTCCCATTTAAAACTTTTAATACAGTTCTAAGAGAAATTTGCAACAGTAGATCTCATTTCACCAGCTCACAAATTAAGAAAAGAGAAAATTTACATTGTCCAAATCACATGTTTTGTTAATATACTTTCTTAAAAAAAACTAAATCTTTACAACACCAACACATGCATCAGAAAAAAATAAAGATGGTTACTTGTTCTTCATGAGACTCTGGGCTTCCTCATCATGACCTGCCCTTCAAACAATGCCTTGCTGATTCTATCGGACAGTTGATAATAATGGCACCGCTAAACAATTTGTTTACCACGAAAACAGCATAGCTAACTAAAAATTCTCTCGTTTTCTGATTCATCAGAGTCGTTTCTTTTAATTAGGGTTCATTCGAATTGGGTGTATATATTACTCTTTCAACAAGTAAATAGTTATGGTTAAAATTAAGAACTAGTTCGGTCAGTTTAATCGTAAATCTTTTGAAATAGCTAATTATATGGTTTGATTTATTTTAATGACTCTTATTATTAAAAATCGATGAGATTATTAATTAATCAGTCAACTTTTATAAGCCACAGTAAACCAATTAATTTTTATTTAATATTATTCCTTTTTAATTATACTTTAAATTAATGTCACTATCCTTCAATCATATTTTAATTTTTCAATATTTAACTGATTTTACAACGGTCTAATATTGGTTAAATCTTTTAAACCTTAAATCTCTTGCCTTATCAATTTAATTTCTGGTTCAATTTTTAAAACATTGGTAAATAGTTTGCAATTTTATGTGATAAATAAGATCTTTGACAAATTAAAAGATTAGTTCTAAAAAATTCTTATAAAATTAGACTCTTAATTATATTGCAGATAATATTAGTTATATAAACCTTCAATTTTATTGTAGATTTTTATGTTACTCTGATGTGTCAGAAATGGTTGTTTAATAAATTTGTTTTAATAAATGGTTGCATAATTTATTAATAATTTGTTTAATAAATTTGTTTTGATGAGTTTCAAAAAAAAAATTGTTTTGATTTATTAAATTATGCAAATTATTAAATTTAATTTAAAGTCTAAGTTCGATCATACTTAAATCTAAACTCAATCTTACTAAATTTAATCTAATAATTTCAAGCAGGATCTAACTAAATTGTCATCCAGGAAACCAAAAAGTTATAATGTATGGATCATACAAATTTAATTTAGAGTGGCGTGTCTTTAGTAGAAGATCAATGATAATGGATCGAGTTAGAGTTTGGCCTATCTAAGCCTGAGCCCAGTCTGATTGATGGGACTGAGCCTTGTTTAAGGTTCAAATTGTTTTAATAAAACGACGTCGTTTGTTTATAAGAGTTAGGGTAAGTCGGGTTGAGCTCGGACCCGACTGTCATCCTTATTTGATTAGCTAACCAAATTAATATCATTCAAAAACAAAAATGCCCTCATCGACCATACTATTTTGTAACATGAACTTAATTTTAATCCAAGAAAAAGTAAGGAAAAAATCTTAGTAGGTACTTTGTGACTACAGTGCTTCCAGAGCAGCAGCAAGTGCAAAGATCTCGTAATCTTCACACCTGCATCCACTATGATCTCTGCAACACTCATACTCACACTCATGCCAGTTCTTTGACCTATCATATTTCTTCTTCTGCTTCTGTACCTCAGCTTCCTCTGGAGCTCTAAATCTCATAGACACTAGCACTGAAGGAGGTTTAAGACCATGATCAAGAACACAGCTTTTCTTCGATACTGGACTCATCTGTACCCACTGCTCGATTTCCATGTCTGCTGACTCCATTACTGTCTTCAAAGAAGCTTCACTTCTTCCCAGAAGATGTGACCCTCCCATCTTACCAAGCATGGACTTTGAGCTTCTCCACCGGAGCTCGAAAACTACACTTGCCTGCTTCAAGTTGCTGATTGACTGCTCAGTGCCGGAACACTCCAATGAAAAGGACTGGTTCCAGGAAAGATTGGAACTTGAGGAGATTTCTCTGGTATTGAGTTGAACCCTTTTGTTTTTTCCTGCAGACAGATAGTATCTGACAAAAAGATTACCATGAGACTTGAGCTCCACATTCTTGGCTTGCAAGATGGTTATTTCAAAGCCAAGTGAAGAGAAACACCTTTGAGGTTGATGAGAAGCTACGTCCATGGGGTGAAAGAGAAAAAGGGTTTCAAGAATTAGCGAAGAACTTCTCTGGTTTCTATGGTGCTGGTAGGAAGGTGGCATTGGTTAGCTTTAATGGAAGCTTCTTCTATATATATAGAGAGAGGGAGAGAGAAAACCAGTGAAGGTGGAACAAACTATCCTCCAAAATCTAAGTTGCAAAAAGTAGTGATTGAATATAGATAAGAAATCAGTAAGTGAATCCCATAAAAGACAATGGCGTAGATCACAACCACATTAAAGATTTAAGCCTTTTGAGAATGATGAAGAGGTGCAATTCTAATATATGGCCCTTGGAAGTGTTACTTCATTGGTTTAAAGTGATTTTCTGGGATTCATGCAATTACTATATTATTTTGAATATTTCAGTGGGTAAGAAGCTTTTCAATCATAATCTAAGTTGCAAAAAGTAGTTATTGAAGTGAATCCCATAAAAGACAAAGGCTTAGATCACAATCATATTAAGGATTTAAGCCTTTTGAGAATGATGAAGAGGTGCAATTCTAATATATGGCCCTTGGAAGTGTTACTTCATTGGTTTACAGTGATTTTCTGGGATTCATGCATGTGATTACTATATTATTTTGAATATTTCAGTGGGTAAGAAGCTTTTACAATCATACTTATCAAGACTTGGGTTTGGGTAATGACTGTGTACAAAGGAAAGGAGTGGAGCCAGCTTTGCATTGAGAGTTTTCCACTAGTCTTTTATTAATTTTGAATTGTTGGATGCCTGGGTAACCATTTTAAAAAAAAATATGTATTTAAAAATTATTTTAAGAAAATATAAAAAATATTAGATATATTCTCGTTATAAAATATAAAAAATTGAAACTTAAATCTAACAATATTTTCTATGCTTAGGTAAAATATTTTTAAATAAAACATCAAACTTTCTTATAATTTTATAGAGCTTTTGTGAAATTTTTTATGAAAAATAAGAAACGTGAGTGATTCACTTAATAAAATATAAATATTTAAAATGAATAAAAATTAAATATTTCATAGAATTTTTTAAATTTATTGTAAAACTTTTTAAAGTTTTGAATATAACAAATAATATTTTGAAATTTATATAAATAGGTCAAAATATTATTTTCACTTTTATAACATATCCATTAAATTATAATACGTAGTACAAACCTTATTATGTACCCAGGATCATGCATGAAAGGATTAAAAACGAAAGTAATGTGTAATAACTGATCTCGGTTCCATCTCTGATTCCGATGTCGTTTCCGAGCTCCAAACGATCACAAATCTTCCAAGACCTTTATGGAAAGTGTTTCCCGACATGAGGTTTAGGTTTTTCTACAGTTTTCTTAAAATGTGAGCTATCTTAACAGGTCATAGAATCCTTCTGCTTACTATTGATATGAGCAATTGTAGGAGACCTTAACCTTTATATATAGCTTTCATATCGGGTTCCCTATCATAAGGTCGATATGGGTTTGGTCCACTCTAATTGGGATTTATTTTCTACCCAGACTTTGACCCATTAATTTAGATCATTTATTAGATCATTTTATTATATTTATCTTGATCAAATTACGTAACTTAACCCAATAATTTATTGAAAAACCGAAAATGCAATTAATAGTTGTCCAACTTTATAGGAAAGGACAAAATTGTCCAACATAAATGTCAAACAGTTGTCAATCTACTAATCACGTTAGCAAAAACAATGTTTAATTTAATTTTAAAAATTTAAAAATTAGCCATTTTAAACTTTAAAAAAAAACTCAAAAAGTTAGATATTTTTTAATCTATTATCTCTTTCAGTGAATTTTTAAAGAATCAACGAACTTGATAGTATTAATATAAGGGATGTATATATATTTCTCTTGTGATTTGATTCATTCTTAAAGAATTTCATGTATAATTTAAAATATTTTTAAAAGATCATTGAACTTTATTAATTAGCACATTCTTTATTATTTTTCCCGTCAATTTTTTTTATAAAACTGATAAATACATGTTTTAGTATGTCAATTTTATTAAAATTTTTAATGAAAAAATAATAAAATAAGAGAATAAATTTATCTCCACAGTCGTCCCATAATATATAACCTAATATTCTTTGATATACAAAAGTTTGTTTCTTTATTTCCAACTGATGGTTTTTTTTTCTCTTATATACAAAATTTTCAGTAAGATTTCAACTCTCAAAGTATGTGAGTTAGCATTACTGTTGTCTTAAAAGCTTTTTGCTCCTTTCTTAACAAACCCCAAGCACTTAGGACTATCTTCCAAACGCTCTAGTGATTACAATTTAATAAAATGGTAAACTACACTCTAATATTACCATATAAAGTAGTTATATGTTATCAATGTAGAACAAGTGAACAACCTATTTAATTTGAAAACCTAAACAATCAAAACCACATAATTACTAAAACAAAGGCCAAGCTTTTTTCTTAAACTAAGGCTTTAATGAAACGTAAAGTTTTTAATAAAACAGAATGGTTTATAGTAAAATGGAGTATAAATAAATTTAATATTAAAAATTGTTATTTGAAAGGGATAAAAAGGCTGATAATGTAATATAATAAAATATTACTTGAAAAAAAAGTTTATAATATGATATAGTAAAAAGTTGTTTACCATTTTACATTTCATCCTAAACCTCCCAAATCGAATGCTTCTTATTTTTACTGTTTAAAATAAAATTATATATAATATAAAATTCTCCTCTTTCATCTCATTCTATTCCATTTCATTATTAACACTCTTCCTAAACTATAGAATAATATTACATTTTCTTACATTCTATTAATAAACTCTCAATTAAAACATAAGTCGCAGCACAACCACTAACAAGATAAAAAGAAATGAAAGAGTGAATAATAACACACGTGGATAGAATGTTAAAATATAGCCGCCCACGATATCGAATTTAGGAGTTAGTGAAATCCTACTAAAATCTTATCGTTTAGCATTACTGAAAGGTATCACTTTTTCGGACTTCAAATGAAAGTTCCCTATTGTAACTCTCAAATTCGGTGGACATGAGCAAGTGGCTAGCGTAAATGCTAAACACGTTTGAAAGGAGAAAGAGGGATGCTTTTTCACTCGATATTTAATAGTGTGGGTTGATACTTATCACACATAAATTGTCTAAATAAACCCGGTTCAAAGTCAACAAACTAAACTCAAACCGGCCAAACTCAAGCTTAGGAGATCGGATTGATTAGACAAAATGATATGGTTTTAATGTAATTGACCAAGACAAACTTCGACTGCAAAAACAAGGGTTTGATTGGACCCAACTGAACTATTGCTATCTCTAATCGTAGCAATATAAGGTCACATGTTCAAAGAACAAAAACAAGAGAGAGTTTCATATTATATATCACCAACCATTCATCAATTCAATCAGAAGGTTTGGAGACTTTAATACACTAGAATCACGACAAAAATGTTCACTGGACAAAACCCTCACATTGTACGAGTACCAATGATCAATTTTCTTTTCTGATGAGACCTAAAGATTCACTTACCTTATTTCATGTGGAACAACTAAGGCAACAACAATAAATAATTCTTGTAATGATAAATGTATATATAAGCACAAACCAATTGCGTGTTCTTATGTGAACCACCAAGAAAGTTATGAGAAGAAAAGGACACGAAATAGATGTTAAGCTCTTACTGCAATTTTATTCATGGGGCCAAATTCAATAATTAAGCATTTGCAGTTTACAACTTATATAGCACAACTGACGAATTCTAGCCCAAAAAATATCGGAGTCACATTCACAGCTCATCCTGCCTACCCTTTCCATACCCCTCAACTCATTTAAATTTTTTTTTTAATATTTTCCCTCGTAGCCACAGAAATAAAATAAAGGAAAATGAGGGGGAAAAAAAAGAAGAAGAAAAGAGCCTGTACACGTTGAATTCACTATAGTACATAAATCCTTACTTTCTTCTATAACTATTTTGATTTAGCAATAAATAATGGTGATGCTACCTGCTATTTCTTCTCCTTGGTGATGCCAGCGTAACATTTACTTTTACTTATGATCGAGACAAAATCTCGATCAATGGCAAAGTACGTCAGAACATGATGTTCGTCAGCTATTAGACCAAATCATGTGTTGAGCAAATTAACACTTAATGAGACATATAATAAAACCTGTGTCCCATACTTTGGAAAAATCACTTTCACCTGCTTCCAGCCCTGTGCCGCAACACATCACAGATGGCAATTGTGTGCTGCTTTAAGCTCATTGCTTTATGCTTCGAAGCTCCCAGTTACCCTCGCCATCAATAAGGTGTAACTCCTCAGAGTGGAAAGGTATTAGAGCAGGACGCTGGGACAAATGTGTAGGAGAAAATTTACAGTTAAAAACTGCTCTCAGGAACACAAGCAGTTGTCGATGCAGTAGTCCACAATGAGGCAAATGCATGAGATATAATAAGCATTGTAATATCTACTTTATCAATCATCAAATCAGGCAAAGTACGTGTGGACGATCTCTTTAAAACAACTAAAAAAGCAAATGAAAAGAACGAACCAATTGATGTCAGAAAATAGAAGGCTTAATGTTTTGCATTGATAACACAAGTTATTTACCTGTGAAGAGGTTACAAATGTTATGCCCATATCTCTAGCGAGCCTATAAAGTTGTTCCTCAACATCAACACTTGTGGCACTGCAAATCAGGAAGATAATGAATAAGAAACCACAAGGAAAGTAGACAGGCTTCATTTGAAGTTAACAATATGGAAAGAAATGACATACTTGGTGCACTCATCGAGGATGCCAAATTTAGGCTTGTGAAAGAAAAGGCGTGCCTAGCAAAAATTTTCAAAATATCATGTCTTGAGAAATCCAATATTACTCCAAAATGTTACGTACGTGAACAATTTTACTTTCAGTTAGTGATTATTAGATGCCCTTACCATGCCTAGTCTCTGTTGTTCACCAAGAGAAAGAATGTCTTCCCAATTTAGCTTAGCATCCCAGCCACCTTCCTCCCTTTCTAAAAGATAACTAAGTCGAACATTGTCTAGAATATTCTTCAAATAAGAGTCCAGAATGTTTGTGGAGTCTGAATATTTTTCCCCTGAAATTCCACAGGATTGCAATCAGAGAAGCATTGGCTAAATAAACACAAGCAAGAAGTATTGGAAACATCATATATAAAAATAAAATCATACCAAAAAAGAATGTCCATAAGAAATTGAAGATTTTCAAAGCTGTTAAATATCCTCACATGACTGTTCAGGCTACAGTGTGCACAAAAATTTAAAATTTCCTTACCGTGCAGTCACTGAGAACATAGTAATATAACTTAAAATTAAGCATTTTAACTTAATAACTGCCTGTGTGCATCATCGTGATTATGGAAAGAAGAGAAGTTGCTGATACTTCTGAGATTCTGCAAAAGATTAAGTGACTGAGTAACCTATAGACATCACTTCTTCTAAGGCATATACAATTGAATGGTCTTGGAATTTTGTCAACATATAAAAATGCACCAAAACAAAAGATGAAATCAACCTTTCTATTGACACTAAAAATGCCAAATTAAACAGTCAGAGAAAGAAAAAACAATGTAGAAAACTTTAAACAACCATATAAATGATCTACAGCATAAATTCGGAATTATTTTTAATAAGGTAACAACAATGTTTGATTGCTAGGATACAAATAAACATGCATCACTGAAGTCGCCCTAATCTCTAGTTCCCCATAACTGATCTCAGAAACTGATTACACAGTAGCTTGGATGACTTGTTCATTATCCAATAAAAATGGTGGTGGAAGAGAATGTAATACATTCTTCAATAAAGTAACTGCAATCATATAAATTATCTGATGTAACCCTTCCTAGTACATTTTTACATTCTATAACATCCTTGTTTGGAAACAATTTTTTTTAAATACCCAAGCTCAACCATAATCTCTCTGGTTATGGGCAGATTTTACCAGTTATTTTATTTATTAGTCTACCCTTATACACTTCCTTTTGAAACATATAAATGGGCGTGGCTGCAAGGCTGACAATTTTAAAGTGAACCTTCCCATCTCAATCAATCGTGCATGTATAGAACAAAAAGAAACACAAGCATGTATGTGTATGTGTATTTGCAAATGAAACAATATGCAAGCACTTTTACCTTTTCCAAATAACTTTCCTATCCTAATTGCTGCTTCATCACAGGAGAGAGGATATATTATTTGATCCCTCAAGGTTCCCAAGCACGTATATGGTCGTTGAGGAACATAGAAAATGCCACAACCAAATCCAGACTCTTTGCTAATGTCTTGTGAAGGTTTGACAAGCTTTCCGCTTACAATTGGCCAGAGACCTCTTAGGGCTCTGAAAATAGAACTTTTCCCACTCCCATTTGGACCTTAAATATCCACAAGCACATGAGGCACTTCATAGAATGATAAAAGTCGCAAGAAGAGGAAGAGCAAAAGAACTAGATAACTGAAGATTTAGTTTTACCAGTTACAAGCAGGCTTTTTCCCTCACTAATGTCACATGACAACTGCTTTGCCAGTAATTTCTGCGCTGGGGTAATAATATCAATCTCAACAAAGGAAATTGCATCTTTCGAGTGAAGGTCAGTCTTCGCAGGTAATGGAAGTAATTTAGTTGGCGAAGAATCTCCTGCATAACAACTTTATCCCGTCAATTGGATGACTAATAGACAATTTGATGTTAAGCAGATATTCTACAGTTGCTGGAAGACAAGTTTAGTTTCACTGAACAAAATCGTGGAGAAAGTTCAAAAGGCAAGAAGAATGTCTCTCCATCTCATTCAGCTCCCTCTTCTTTTATTGTTATTTCTTTATCATTTTATGGTCTTGGGGGCCAAGGAGTTGGTGAGTAAGCATTCAGCTGCGATCATTAATAAGAAATCTTACAGAAATACCAGTCAGTTCTGAGACTTCTTGGACTCTCCCAAGCATAGAATTGCATTGGTGAGTTGTCTCAACAACTCTGTCCTTTACCCTAGCATTGACATTCCCTATACTCTACCAATTAAGTCTACTTTGGCCATCAATCAACATAAAAGACCAAGTGGTCGCTCACTCACACTGGAATAACAAAAATAAGGCCATGATGTAGGATGGATAGGAAAACTGAGTTTTTCCAGAAAGCAGGAACTTTTAGTGGTGAACGAATACTTTCAAAATCTGAACATACGAGAACTTTAAGTAAATGTATGACAAATATAAATAGGCATCGACAAACTATTCTAGTCTAACAATAACCTTCCAAGTCTAATAATTTGCATGACATTCAATGCCACAATGTTGACAGACAAGCATAACACTGCAACAGAGACCATAGAAAATGAAAAACCGAAATTTATTATTAGAAAAGCTTTAATTCAAATCTTATAATATGGTCCACAATTTTCTCCAATAACAATGGTCTATACCGCTTGTATGTCCATAATGTCAAAGGAAACATAACTTGACATCCAGGGACAGTTCAAGTAAGATTAAATTAAAATCATGCAACAGAAGTTTTTAAGTAGCCAAGTAAAGGGTGCATTGTCTCTTTTAGAATTAACAAGGTATCAAGGACATAGAAATTTTTGTTCCTTTTATCAACCAACTTGATCGTGGAATGAAATGTAACATATATCCATTGACTAGGAAAGTGAAATCAATTATTTGAAAATGCTAACAGTATAGAATTTGAAAAATAGAAATATTTACCAGACTGCGCAGCATCCAGGAATTCTTCAAGCTCAAAAATTCTATTTATACCACCAGATAGCTCAAGAAACTTCTTGTGCAATTCAAGGATGTCTCCGAATGCCAAAAAGCTTTGAGAAACAACAGAAGCCAAGAACCGCAAAGCATGTGCCAGCTCACCTGAATAAGTTTGACTCTTTAAGTCCTTTGGGAGTGAGAAAGAAAGAGACAGGGAACATATCAAGCTAATCATGGATTATCTACCTTGAGTCGAGCTCATAGCTCGATCGCCTTTGTGCTCAAGCGCATACAACAAACTCAAACCCCATGTAACATTATGAGGAAGTTGCTTTGTGACAAAATCATCCAGTATACCGTACAACCACTTGTTCTTCAAAAGAAGCATAGAATGGTCGACAAGTTCCCTAAACCTTGACTCAATCATCTGCTCAACATAGAAGGCACAATTGAAATTGAAAAATAAAAGAGTAATGCCTGCACATTTGGAGTATCAGAAAAAATGCCACATTGAATCATACATTTTACAGCATAATTGAGATGGGGAAAGTAAAAGAGTAAAAACCAGCACATGTGCGATGTCATGAAGAAAATGTTACATTGAATTTAATCCTTTCCAATTAAAAGTTACAATTTTTACTTTTCTCTTCATGTAGGGCAAGTATAATATGCTATTCTCCACCAATGATAAACAGTACCAGGATTGGGTTGGTGGCAAGTTTCAGAAGAAAAAAAGTGTAACTCTTTGAGAAGGTTATACTAGGCAGGTATAGGGACTGCCTGCACCACCAGAAATTGCTGTCTGCTAGCTGTTTGAGGTCACTAGCCCATACATGTAGTTTATATACCAAGAAAGACAAAAAAACACGTAATGCAACCAATGCACTAGAGGATCAAGATAGTGACACGGTCACCCATTCCATAATTAAAAAATAATAATAACTTTTAGGTTTGCTCATGCGTTTTCATAAAATTCCGTAAGGGCACTCCACACCATACATACAATCTACTAGAGGTCCGATCCCAAAAGAATGAGTAATAATTAAAGATAGAAAGAGCAACAGCCAGAAGAGATTCTGGAGACTAGTATTGCAACTACAAGTAACTTACAGCTTTTTCTCTCGCACCGCCACCAAAGAAAGCCACAGATTCAGCATGTGCACGTAATCTTTCGTGCATGAACCTAATTATGCATGGCATGTTTTAGAAACTGTTACAGAAATGCAGCACCAAATACATTTCTCCTCGTCACTTTAAGTGTAAGTGTGCACATTTTCCCTATTAAACATTAGGCACAAAAGCTGGACTTATAATCTGATTACCTAAAGGTCCCTTCGATCTGCTGCTCTTGACTGGCCAGATCACCAAAATCAGGAGTTACGGTCCTCAGAAAACCCAGACCAAGAAACATATATGCATATAATATGGCTACTCCCCTTCGACCTGTTAGCAGCTTCATTCTCCAGGTGAACCTACACATGGGGCATTGTAATAAGGATTAAGAGTATGAAAGAACAGTCAATTGTCTTTCCATTTCTTTTTCTTTTCTAAATTCTGGGTGAGGGCGGGAGGGGAAGAAGAGGTCACTGGGGAAGGGATGGGGGGCGGGTCAGCAAATATCTCAGCCTATTCAAAAGTTTATTGGCACCTGAATACTATGGCTCAAGAGAACAAGGCTAGCCTACAATTGGAAGCTTAACTTGGCCCATCTTAACCCAAAAAATTGGAACTAATAAGTTTTGCATTTGACAAACACATATACACATGCTACTTTCTTTTACTGTTAAACCAATTATTCAGAAACAACACTTGAGGCAATCCACGTAGAAAGACTTATTAGTTCTTTGTTTACCATCAAATCAAAAAAATTGATGCCATTGCATGATTGACAGGAAGTATGAGTTTATCGATGCAGCTGCAAATATAAAAAGCTAAACTTGAACTGTCATTACTTCAAGCACCTAAAACGAAACTGAAAAGGAAATGCTTCAATAGCTCCCAAATTTACCTATATCAAAATGATATCCACCAAACTCGTCAATATTGTGTTGCAGAAGACTATAAAGCAAGTTTTATTATTTTAAGACTAATTTAAAGCATGGATCACAAAGCAGTAGATTGTAGGAATGGCTAATCTTTTACTCAATATTGTGCTGCACAACACTATGATGCAAGTTTTATTTTCCCAAGATGCAAGCTTCAGCAGTCTTAGCTCACTCCTATAAGTCTTGGTATATCTAATTCTCAACTTACCAACTTCCATTTTATAGGCCGCATGTCATGAAGTGCCTCCAAACATCTTAGGAATAACTTCTATTTTCGTCAAATACACATAGGTTTGCATCAATTTCTATCATTTGCCTTTCCGAGGAATTTGTAATCATAAGAAAGAGCATCGATATCATAAGTACCGTAAGTATATTAA
>JAOTBA010000203.1:27456170-27468364 GCA_025629845.1 Erythroxylum squamatum
AGCTTCTCTATTTATAGAGAAAACCTAATCCCATTGAAGCCCAATAAGTTTCGGCCCATTATATCTCATATAATAAAATCTTTGCATTCTTTTCTAAATCATAATTCATGTGTGTATGCTAATATTATGCATGTGAATGAATTCATAAAATTATCTCCTAAATGCACCAAATTAATTCTATAATGATGTAACTCAAAACTAAGAACATGCGTAAAACTGAGAAGATGCGCAAAACTGAGAAGAGGCGCAAAACTAAGAATATGCGCAAAACTAAGAAAATGTGCAAAACTAAGAAGAGGCACAAAACTGAGAAGATGCGCAAAACTAAGAAGAGGCGCAAAACTAAGAACATGCGCAAAACTTAGAAAATGCGCAAAAATAAAAAGAGTCGCAAAACTAAGAAAAAGTATGTGTGTATAAGATGCTTTGAGATTTGCATGAGTATGCATTTCCGAATAGGGAAATTATAATGCTTTGTTTGCATAAGGTTGATTAAAGAAGATGAAAGAAATGAAAAAAAGAAAAATATGGAATGGCTTGTTTAAAGAGGAAAAAAAAATCATATCGGGATTTTCGGATTAGTCTTAGGGTTCCAACGCAACGTTTCGTTTTCTAAGATTTGCGCTTTCGGATGTCGGCATGTGTTTTCGTTCGTTTCGAAATGTTAGTTTTGATTTGCTTCCGTTTTTACTTCGGCCCACTTTCGGGTTCGATTTTCGTTCTTTGGTTTTCTGCTTTTTCGTTTCACTTTTCAGTTGGGGTCCGACTCCGAGTGTTAATAATAATAATAGTAAATGTTAGTATGAACAAAACATAAACGAAGCAGGGGTATGAAAGCGAGAGGATAAAAAAGAGAGATGCAAGCGGAAGCGAAACTGAGACGATAGAAAAGTAAGACGGAAGGGGTCGGCAAAGTGATCGAAAGAAAACTGAGACGGAAATGAACATAGGAGTTTGTCGCTAGGTATTTGACCAAATAGGATTGTCCCATTCCTATAGAACCTATCACTAAAATACCCTTAGAGGGGGATAGGGCTAAGTGGAGCAAATGTACAATCGAAAAATGTGCATTAAACGTCACAAAAATGCACATTCTGCGACCTTTTTTTGGAAACGTGCATAAAATGCCTCGAAAAAGCGAATTCTGTGACGGAGAAGAGGGTGGCAAAATAGGATCGGGGTTAGGCGGAGCACGCAGAGAGACATTCCCTCGAACTCGCCACTTTTCTTCATCCGAACTCAGGTCTAGCATCTCATCCGACAAGACCTCTCTTTCTGTCTCTACTATCTTCCTCATATCCTCAAGGGAAAGGCCGAGCTCGGAGGGAATCATCGGCTCAGCATAATCTTCAAAGGAAGGAGCCTCCAAGCCGTCAGGGACGCAGACGCTATGGCAATTCTTCAAGATGGAGAGCGCGAAATCGGCAGCGAATTCCATGCACTGCATAGAACGTCATAAAAATGCACATTCTGTGATTTTTTTGAAAGCGTGTATAAAACGTCACAAATTCCCATGCAAGATGCCTCCAATTCATAATGTGTTATATGTGAGGATGCAAGGAAATATCGATATGATATGATATTGATATTATCGACACAATAAGTGGAAAATTGTGAGGTAATCACCTCAATTCATACATAAAAAAGAAAAGCAACTAGTAGCTAAGGAAAGTTCTTGCTACAGAAATTTCCAAGCATTATCTTTTGCAAACTCAAGCAGCTAAGGTAGATTAGTTTCCTACGTAGTACTTTCAAGAAAACTGAGTAGTTTAAGAAAACCATTTTATAGGTCAAAGCATACTAAGAGCCAGTTTGGAAAACAAGAGCAGTTTTCTAGGGAAACGCAAAATAAAAGATTTCGGGAAATATCTAAAACAAAGAAGCACAAAGATATTCAAGCTTTCTCACAGCTTGGCTTCTCAAACATTCATAACCCATCTCATCCTAAAACCACAATAGAATAAGTTTTCACCTGTGTTTGCAGACCAAGAAATTGCCTAGTGAGATTGATGGAACATAAAAAAAATTAACAGAAAAATTGAAAAATGGCAGAAGATATAGATCATATTGCCACTTCAAATGATATACAAGACAACACCCAATTAGTTCAATTGTCGAAGCTCATTGTTTGAGCTTTAATTCTAGTCAATTAAAAAGGAAATCACCTCAGTGAAGGTGCAATGAAAGAAGATGCTGCACTTTGTAGAATGCTAACACCAATCAACCGAATGAAGGCAGTTTTGTCCTGCTCCAAAACGTACTTCACAGTGGTACCTGCAATAGATAACAATAAACTAGTTACCCCTCAGAATTTTGATCGAATAGAGTCAAAATTAGACTTGTACCATTCAATGAGGCAATCCGATCTGAGACCAGTGTTCTAGAGATAACAAGAAATGCTACTGAAAGTAATTGTGCACCTTGTTTGTGAAATATAGATGGTACCTAAACCAAAAGGAACAAAAATGTCAACATAGATATTCGTAGACCAACAAGTAAATAAGCAGATATGGAAACTCTGCAAAGAAAACTTAGAACAGCCACAGTAGCTAAAAAAAATATAAACTAATATATGGACCCCATTTAATTGAAAGACAAACATGATTCACAGATCCAAATATCAACTAATAAGCCTAATAATCAACATAGAAAACTTAACAGTTTAGAACCATGCTTGCATATGTGGATTAATCATCACTATCCAAATATAGGAACTAAATTTCAATCACTGGATACTGGTGGAATTATAAAGTCGGTGCCCCTCTCTTCCTCCTCCTTTGTTAACCATCAAAGCCACTCCCAAATTCAACAAAGAGAAATGATATTTCCACATAAAGTGGCAATAAATATGAAGTGTAAGCAGATAAACATAAATATATTTATGTGTTAAATGGGGTGATAGATGGACGCAGGTATTTTTTGAGAAAGATAACTAATAAAGCCTATCCACGTAACAAGGAGTTCGAATTTAATCATAATCCAGAACACTTTCTAGCCAACTAAAGTTAGAATCTGTTCATGTTAAGATCTCCTACATAGAATGTAATAGCTCCAAACTACAAGATTATTGACTTACCAAATAGAATGTAATAGATCCAAACTACAAGATTATTGACTTACCAGGATTCTTAACATTGCAGCTACTCTCATTGGTAATGGCCTTGGATTCCCTTGGAGTTGTGGAACGATGGGCAAACGAGAACTGATACCTCCACTGGGGGATACGGCTATAACCTCTGAAATATACGATTGTGACTTTGCACTAGCAGAGCCCTAGATAACGGGTCACCATG
This sequence comes from Erythroxylum squamatum, assembly GCA_025629845.1. Classification (NCBI taxonomy): domain Eukaryota; kingdom Viridiplantae; phylum Streptophyta; class Magnoliopsida; order Malpighiales; family Erythroxylaceae; genus Erythroxylum; species Erythroxylum squamatum. The sequence continues at coordinate 27,459,464 of JAOTBA010000203.1, forward strand.
AGTTCTATGCTAAACATCTTGTGTTCCATGAGATAAAAAAATAACAACAAAACACAAAATTAAGACCTTATCAGTTTTGGTAAATGCTTGTTCAACTAACATCGCATCATTTTCCCTATCTGACTCAGAAGTCATCATGACATTGGTTACAGCTTCATTCAGGGGTGGAATATCCTTCCTGAAATTTAAAGGGCTCAATCAAACTGCTATTTATTTGTATGTAGTGAACATGCAATTAAAGAAACAGATAGACAAAAATCAAGACTAGTCACCTTTTATCGTTAACGCGCCAACCTCCTTCTCCATTCAGGGACAAAACCACATCATGAAATGCCACTAAAGCTGGTCGATGAGATATGGTTATACAGGATGTTCCCATAGCTCGAACTTTTTTGCAAAAACGTTCTTCCATATCAGTAGTTACAGCACTAGTGCACTCATCAAGGATTGCAAACTTAGGCTTATGATAAAACAGTCTGGCCATCCCCAATCTTTGTTGCTCTCCCAGGGAAAGCTCCTCACCCCAATTGACCTCCTCCTCAGGGGGGTAACGATCTAATAGATACTCGAGATCAACCTAGGAAACACATTTTTGTTACTCACATGAAGAGCACCAAAAAGAAGAGATCAGGAAAGATATATGACCATGACGAGAAAATTACATTTTTCAACAGTTCCAACATTGCATTGCGGGTGAGAGGTTCAACCTCTTGTTCTGCTGTCAGAGGATAAATTAACTGATCACGCAGTGTGCCTACAGCTGTATATGGCCTTTGTGGAACATAGAAAATCTCCTTATTGAGATCAGAACCAACACCAGGTTTTACAATATGCCCTGATACCAATGGCCAAAGACCACCTAGCACTCTGAAAAGTGAGCTTTTGCCACTACCATTTGGACCTTGAGAGAAAAGGAAACAAGAATGAATGCATTTCACAAAGCATTAAACATATAAAGCTAAGGCTTGACTATAGCATAATTAAGGCATCACCTAGGCATCAAGCCCCTACTGTGAAATGGTTGGTATTTAATACTATGCTAATATAATGATTAATAGAATTTTTCAAAAAATGTGTTAAAAATTAAGATCATTCTCTTTTTCTTTCTATGATGAAGATAGTCAAATGTTAAGATAGACATCTTATTATATTCTGGTATCTGGAAGTTCAAAGTTTTCATCAAAACACGCTAGTTTGGATAAAGACTTCCCGGTGAGGAAGAACTCCAAAAATAGAGAAACTACCAAGCAAATAATCCAAAAGATTTGATTCCCCAGCAGTGCTGCCAAGTCTGAAATGGATAGAAAGGTTGCAACAACTTTATAAAAGAATCTTGACACCAACAATAAACCAATAGCTAAACGGTAGAAATAAGAAAAGGGAATCATAACACAATGGTGACTAGCAGAAAATCAAACGAAAAGATGCAGGAAATTGTAAATTGTTTAAAATGAAACTGAAGCAAAATATTACTACCTGTAATCAACAGATTAGAACCTGGTTCAACTTTAAGAAACAGATCCTCTACCAAAACATTACCAGTAGGTGTAACAACCTGGAAAGGTAATAATATCATAAGAGCCTGGAACAAGTGAAAATATATCAACGTCTTGTTTACAGCTCCTTAATTTCAATTACCTTGACACCAGAAAACTCAACAAAATCAGCTTCACTAAAGTAGTTACCACTTCCACTTCTTCGCAGAGAAGCTTTATCATCATTGCTTAGCTCTCTTGATATGGCTATTAATTCGTGGATGCGATCGGCATAACCACTGTAACAACAACTGTTAGAAAGATGCCCAAAATACAACAAAAACATCCTTAAACACCATATTAATAAGTTAGATTAGTGAATTTAAATTTAAAAGCCGACTGAGCTTTTGCTCCTGCATTTCAGTTCACAAATAGTTCCTACTTAATCCCTGCCAAGTTACCAACGACACATCACTTAGCAATTCACTGACAAACCCCTCCCCAGAAAAAGGTAAAGGGAGAGTATCTTCTGATGAGAATTAGAGGTCATTTCATGCTTCCTTCGAGCCAAGTGAAATCTAGAAGTTGTACCTGAGCCGATTAAGTCGTCTTGAGCTTATAGACAGAGTTCCCAGAGATTGGAATAGAGATATTACAACACTGGTGTGGTATCTCAAATTGCTTAACATCTTTGCCCTTCCCAAAGTAGAAGTATCAGGTCTAAGATTGCCAGCAAAGAAGGGTTCAATAATCAAAACAACAGCAACAGTAGCACCTAGATACTTCACCAAAAAGTCCTGAATCATGCCAAACCACCAATGGTCATGATGAACAGCTCTCATATGCCTAATTAGATCCCTAAATTTTTGCTGAATATGAAATTCTTCTCTCCATTCTCCTCCATAAAATGCTACACTTTCTGCATTGGTCCTCAAACGCGAATGAAGCTGCCGATATTCACCTTCTAATTGCTGTTCTTTGGACATTAGTTTACCAAAAGCAGGAGAAAAGTTTCTAATCATTGCTCCAGCTCCCAGTACATAGCCCTGAAGATGACATCACAATTAAAAGTCAGCAAACAACAAGAGTGCAACAGTCATCATAGTAGGGTGGAGATAATAGCAGTAGCACTTTGCAAAATGATTCCACAGTTATCAAGGCAGCAAGAAAAATAGCAAAGAAGATCCTGTACCAGTATCCAAAAGAAATATTTGGGGCTAGTATAGGAACACAAGCGCCAAGTGTAAAGAATGCAATCAGTAATGGCTGTCAAGTCTTCTTGCACAAGTTCACTGAGCTCCGAGCTGAATCTCGGTACATCACTAGCAATTCGTTGTTCAGGGTTAGTAACCCGACCATCAACATGTGATATCTTATAATAGGCCATGTTCTGGAAGAAAAAAAGTACAAAAATCAATCAAAGGAAGGACTACATTTATTTTAAGGTTAACACAGAGACATGTATATGCATTCATCAAGTAACAACCGAACAAGATCAGTCCTTGTGTCAAATATTGACCAATCTTCTAAACTGGAGGCTGAGAATGTTGACTATTTTGCAGTTAATTGCAGTAACCATTGATTTTTGACAAAGCAGAATTTCTGGAAATTAGAACCTGTGCATAATATCTCCATCAACTCACCCGGCAACCAGGAGTAGAACATGCGTGAATAACCAATAGCATAAGAGCATTTTAACAACTTGACATGCAATAACATAAGTCTAATCAAAAAAATAAATTATTGCAAGCAAAGACTCCGCTGAAAAAGTGAACCAATTAAAGACCAAGCTGAAACCCATGGAAATAATGAAAAACTAGTACCAATTTAGGATTGTTATTGACATGCCTAATTTTGAGTGACTTGATATCTAAACCAACACCAAGTTATGGTTTTGCTGCTGCAGCTTAATGTGCATTATTTCAGAAAAGGAAGATAGGAAATCATTCTTTGACCAAACAAATAAGTGATGAATAAAGAGCTCAAAAGTTGAAAAGCAACTCTTACCTAGAAAACAAAGAACATAAAAATGAGATTAAGGTAAATAATAGAATGATAGAGATTTGCTAAATGTCATTTCTACAATTAAGCCATGGAAGATCCTTACCGTGAAATGTGACAAGTGGATGAGGAAAGAAAAAACATAAAATCAGAGAAACAAAAATCTCAATACAAAGAGGCTGACATAATATAGGTGGATCAAAATCAGTAATAAGAATTTGGCATAGTTCTGCACAGAAACAATAAGCAGGGTTACCTCAAAGTAATGGGAATGGATGAGTTTCGTCAATATTTTTCTGAAACACAGACTCAACGTCCCTCTCACGTACTTCGAAGTAGAATGAATGGTTGAAATAAGAAAACACAATAAGATATTTTCAGATATTAGATGGAAGAATAACGGTACACGTCGCAGAAAAGCAGCACGAAACAGAAAGCCTTGTACTTTTGCCAGTCTATTGGACAAAGCAGTTCTCAACACCTGCAGAACAAAACCAAATTTGCTTATCAACATTACCGGAACCTTCCAGATAGTGCCAAATTTAACAAGTTTACATATATCTATGTGCTTTGGGAAAAAACATAGATAATAAACAAATAATGCAAATGCAAATGCATGTTTTGTGAATTTCATAATAGATTTCAATATCAGTTGCTGATCAATGCAACAGTTTATTTCGTATATTCAGTTTCCTTTTTCCAAAAATTATGTTATTGTCATCTGAAACAAACACTGGTCAACATGCAAATAAACTGGAATTGTGTCTAAAATAGTGAAGTCACTTCGGCAGTGAGTTAAACAAAAGTGAGAAGATGTTATCTGTTTTTGTTCCCTCAGCTAGTAATATTAAAGTGAGTGCAAAGATACACCATAGATGTATAACATCTCATGAACAACTTCCCGTGTACCCAAATCATATTCAGAGAGAGAAGGTAATTGCATTTAACACATAACTTTTTGCATAATAGATTAGGCGGTAAATTTGTAAAATTACTTATTAACATACTAACTCATAAAAGAAGAAAAACATAATGCATAACACTTTGGATATCAAACGCAGGAATCTTCTGGAAAGAAAAAATAGCAGCCAAAAGGCAAATGATAGTAATTTTCTTCTAAATAATTGAAAAAAGAGTTGAAAAAAATGATTTTTAAAATACAGGCGAAGAATAGCAGAATAATGGTTATATATGTGCTTCATATATATGTCGGCACTTAAAACATCTCAACCCAAAATATCATGACACTAGAAGCTACAGAAAAATAAAAAGCAGAAGAATTAAGTAACATAAAGGTAAGTTGGCCATACTCCTAGAACATAGAAGTGCACACGGATGAGAAACTTACTGCAAGGGCTACCATAGACAAAAGATTAGTAGCACCCATTCTGCCCATCTGAGAGAGAAGGACTGCTGCTAGAACTTGAACCGACTTCAAGCCTCCTTTCTTTGGTGTTGCTTTCTTAGCTTTGTTTACCTCTGAAACCAATTTTTCAGACTTCTTTTTATCATCTCCAAGCCCATTGTAATGAAAAACTGAATCTGATCTCTTATTACTAAAGCGAGACTGGACATATGCAGCAGTTCCGCCAGCAACCAAAATACTAGTGGCCAAGATTAGAGATTTCCTGTTTGAACAACAGAAGTACTATCTTTTACCACTTAAATAAGAAGTAAAAAGTAATGCTTCCACAATTTAAGCTGACAACAACATGGCAAAAACAAACAAGTCTTTGTTTCCGGAAATTTAACAGTGCAAACGAAATTTTATTATAAATAAGAATGGGAAAAAGGTAACTAGCAGCTATCATCACAAAAAATAATTACGGTCATTTGAAAGCAACCCACAACTATAAATGGGTGATCATAAAGCTCAAAAGACAGCCATTATTAATACATATCCATGTACTAGAAGTAATCAATACAACCCTTTACTATAGATAAAAGATATCTAAAGCTCCAGAACAACTCTCAGGTTGCAGTCTAGGACATTTCCTCTTTATACACAGCATGGACTTGGTCAGAGTCTTTCACAAACTCGCAATTTTGAAAGCCTACGAATAGAAGTTCCTTTGTAAATCATTTCTCATGATTACTTATGGTAATTGGCTACCTTAGAATCTTATTTGCTCCTCATAACTAGCAACCCTCTACACTTAACATTTGCAATTACCAAATCATCTATTTGCAATTACTAAATCATCTACACTAATATGACCGATCGTCAACATGAACACCCAATTGAAATCCCGCACCAACGTGGGCTCTGTAGAGGTCTGATAGTACGCACTAATTTGTCATCACCTATTAATATAGGAGGATCCAACCTTTGAAACCACATATTGTACAGAAACTAGAGAATCAACTGACTTCTCTACTGACTTCTCTAGCATCCAATACATTTAAATAGCCAAGTTAACATGCATAAAGACCTTCCTTGAGATTGATCACTCAAATTGACCCCAGAGCATGATTTCTAGAAGATGGAAACTCGATCATTTCTAAACTGAAACATTTACCAGTTTCACACTGTAGAAAGCAATTAAATAAACAAAACTACTGCAGACAACTACAGTACCAGATATATAACAATCACAAATAAAGAAAGCAAAATGCACTAGAGAACTCAAACCTTCTTGAAGCCAGGATGTCACGTCCATGTTCGGTTAGTTGCAAGAGTTGAAGAGAAGGCATGCTGAATGTGAACCTCCTCCAACAACCAAGTATCAATAATATACCTCAAACTTAAAAGCATAAACCATCTGCATTTATCATAAAATAAATAACTATAACAAAACAATAAGTCAGACACTTGCATCATTAGCATAGAACACCAAACAACAAAATAGAATTAAACAACGCAACAAAGCAGAATCACCAGACCGCTCAATAATTAACACCACAACCACTCAATTCCTCAAGTTTCCCATATCAACTTCATCGTCCTCAATAGCAAACCAAAGACAACAAAACACACACACACACACACACACAAATGGAACCAGTTCATCAAAGTTCGCACTATCTCTTCACGTACAGATTCTCCAAGAAACTTCTGAACTCTCTCTCTCTCTCTCTCTCTTCCCCCTTAGCATAGTAACTACAGTTTCCAATTCACCAAACTTCAAAGACTCTTAACAAACAAATTAAACACGAACAACACAGTTCAGCTAACAAACAACAAATGGACAAGTTCATCAAATTCACTCTATCTCTTCACATACCGATTCTACAAGAAACTTCTGAACTCTCTCTCTCTCTCTCTCTCTCTCTCTCCCCAGGATAGTAACTGCAGTTTCCATTTCCCCAAACACCACAGACTCAACAAACAAATTAAACACGAACCTAACAAGCAACACAGTTCAGCTAAACAACAACAAAGAAACATTCTGAACCGGGACAAACCGTACCTCGCCGTCGCAGAGTACTACAACACTGGTCAATCTTCAGGAACCGGAAAATGAATGAATCGAAATCCAGATGGCCAGAGATTTCAACAAATCAAAAACCTAGAATTTCATCGGTTAAGATTCACGAAGCCAACGTCATAACACCTAAACACAAGAACGAGTCCTGACGGAGAAGAGAAGATAAAGAGAATCACTAAAAAATATAAAAACGAGCGAGCGAGAGAGAGAGAGAGAGAGAGAGAGAGAGAGATCTATTTCTTAATTATAATATTATTTCTTTTTATATAATTTATATAATTATAAATGCTTTTTAATTAATAATTAATACATTTAAATTTAATTCTCCTTTGACTTTTTCCGGAAAATTCATATCCAAATAATAATCACCGGCCACGTTACGTATGCAAGGAGGTGTTTTTTTTTTTTTTTTTTTTTTGGAAACGTATGCAAGGAGGTGTTTGAAATGGAGTGAATTGCAATTGAATTCAATTGAGATGTTTGGAAATATAAAATTGGGATGAATACAATTTAGGCATGTAAAACTGATCTTTTTTATAAATTAAATTTACTCCTCTAAGTATAGAAATTTAATTACATTAAAGCTCGAGAAAGTTATCTTTAAATAAAAAATTATTGTTTGCCGTGAATTTATAACCATACATTCACGAAGTTTATATATTTATTGTAGGTTTTTATTGAGTATAATTCTTTGCCCTGTATTTCTTATCAAAAATTACTCTGTGCCATTTAAAGGTAGTGTCTTGTTCTTTCTTTCATTCTTTTCCAAAGACTATTAATTAAAGTATTATTAATAATTAATTAACAACAATATAATTAATTAAAATATAATTTATTTATTAATTAAAATATTTTAATTAATTAATTAATATAATTAATTAATTACAATATAAATAATTAAAACTAATTACAATATGTTAATTAATTAATATATTGTAATCGATTAATCACAATATAAGTAATTAAAATATGGTTAATTAATTAATTAAAATATAATAAATTTTTATTTTTTAATTTTTTTACAATTTAACTACTGTTAATGGTAATAGTAATTATTCATTTTTCTTAACCAACTATTATAATAATAATAATAATTTTCATTCTCAATCCTCACTATATTCATTCTCATTCCAAATAGTGTAATTGAATTCATTTCTAATATTACTGAGTTTGTTCCAAACAGTGTAAATTGAATTCAATTCAATATCACTAATGTAATTTAATCTAATTCGTTAATAAATTCAATTTAAAAGTTTCTAAACAGCCCGTTAAATGAAATCAATTATACCCATTTGTTATTCCAATCTTGTTTCAATCTATCTCATCCATATATTTATGTACCCCTTATGTATAGCTTATAGGCAAATCCGACCCTTAAAGCTCTTGATTAATATAGCTTTTTATCTTTTTTATTAAATAATTTTATCTTATTAACAACAAATTGAATTACTATCAAATTATACATACCATAAAAATTTTATAACATTCGTGTCTTAATTATTATTTTTAGTTTTAAAAACATGAAGATTATTTGTCATTTAATAAATTTTAAATTTAAAAAAAAACTCCTTATAATTTTAATTTTTAAAATATATTTTTATAATTCGATTAAAAATAAAGATGAAATATATATAATATAAACATATTATATAAACCAACCATATATTTGTTTATATGATTCGGCATAGTTTTTAAACTAAATCGAATTAATTAAACCTAAATTAATAATTTATTATAATTATTTTTAATTATTAATTTAAGTTAAATTTAATTAAACTCACTTTAGGTTTAAAAACTAAGTTCAGTTATCATATCAATCATTAATCATATACTAACTCCGATTCATAATAAGTGTCGTTTTAGAGAAATGCACACTTATTAAGAAAGTTAATGAAATGTCTTATATACCCTTATTAATTACGCAGATTATAATAACTATTAAATGGAAACCTATGTTATATTAAGCTATGGTTTAATATTCAATTTCTTTCTTCTGT
>JAOTBA010000203.1:27479958-27511360 GCA_025629845.1 Erythroxylum squamatum
TATTAAATAATATGCAAAGCACAATATATTAATTATTATATAATTTTAAACCATATGAAACATAAATGAAAATATATGTAACCAAATTTTTTATGTGAATTATAATATAAGTAAAATTAATATAAAAAATAAATATTAAAATATATAAAAAAGTCATATAATATTATATAACTTTCCAAATAAACGTGAAAATGAGTTCGTGGGTATTGTGGGAAATTTAATATTTGATTTGAGTTACCATATTAGTGACATGTAATCAATCTATGTTTGACGTTTATGTTAGATATGTTTCGTTATTTTTTAACTGAAATCTAAAAGTTTTTTATAAAATTAGTAATTATAAGTAAATTTTTTCAAAATTTTTAAAGATTAAAGAATTTTTAAATTATAAAAGAGATTTATGTCTCTTCTATAATCGTATAACAAGTTTTTCCTCATCTTTCGGGACAATGGGCCACTCTCTCGGTAAGAACGTGTGATTTAGTCAGACTAGAGTTTAGCCAAGAACCATAGATGATATATGTACTCTCCATCCACTAATTGCGTGCAGGTTGTGTCGTTAGACCAAAAGCTAGAATAGTCGGTGCGTGTAGGGGTCACAATAGCTCGGGTTTGGGCTCGATTTGAAGCTTGATTGAGCTCAAGGTAATCGAATAAGATTTTGTTTAGTTAGGCTTAGACTAGTAGAATTTTTATTAGCAGAAATTTTTTATACAGATGTCAGTTGGTTATTTGGTTATCATTTTAAATAAGAGTTTTTTTTAAAAAATTACATACAGTAAACTATTTGATAACATAAAAAATAAAAAATACTTTTAGTTTTAACTATATTTTATTTTGTAATAAAAATTATTTATGCATATAAATATTATTTAAATTATATTAAACAATATGCAAGAGATAAAAGAATATGTGTTTGCAAGATAAACATGAAGATGTGTTTGTAGATATTGTGGAAATTATATGTAAAATATAAAGGCAAAATGGACTAAAAATAAGCTTAACTATTTTTAAATAAAAAATAAAAAATATCTTTTTTTTAATTATAGGACTTTCGGTCTAGCTAAGTCAAATTTAGGCAGCTCAAGTCGAGCCTTATTCTGAATTACAAGTCTAAAAACCTAAAAAGAAAATGGTAAGTTCAAGTTCGATCGGGTTTGAATAAATGCAAATTTTATTGTTAATTTCAATTTTAAGCATTTTTAATCTTTTAAATTTGTTTTTTTCAAGTTTAATTTAATAGCTTCGTGTTAAACCTTTTTGTTATCCCGGATTGGAATTTAGAGTTAAACCTTTTTGGGTTAAAAGTTTTGGTTATCCTATATGTTATGCACGTGAAGGAGTGTGCTATATAGATATATATATATATATATAGAAGGGATTAGATTTGATAATATTGGACCGACTTAACCTAAATTGAAATTAATATGTTAAGACTAACTTTCGAACCAGGTTCAAATTTAAGTGCTATTATTATAACAAATGATTAAAAATTAAATTGATTCTATCAGTTCAATCATAAAAAATTTAAACCGACCAACATATAAGTCAATAAGCTTATTAATTAATTAATCAGTTTTTTTAAACTAATCGACTTTTTATAAAATAAAATAAAACAATTAATTTAACAATTTTTAATTAAATCATAACAATAATCTCATTTAATCATATTTCAAATTATTCAACTTATTTAATCTTCACTGATTTACTTTAAACTTTTTATTTTAGGTTTAACTTTCGTCCTCCTTTAATTATATTTTAAATTCTTTAACATTATTCACTCTGTAACCCCAAAACTCAAATTTTTTTGTAATAAATAAATTAGATCTTTTAAACTTTAAATTTAATTTATTACTTCTCTCCAATTTTTAAAACATTAACTCTATAAGCGTTTGTACAAAACATGAAGCGTAAAATACAAGGAAAAGGTCAAAAAGGGATTTGGGGTGAGAGAGGCTCGAACTCTCGACCTCAGGATAACTCAGAAGCTATGAGACCTACGCGCTAGCCAACTGCGCCACCACCCCCTGCCGGAAGGTTGTTCAATAGACTATACTTATTACAAAACACATGCTTAATTAGCTCCAGGCTTAAAGGATTATTTTTCATGTTGATGATTCGATATAAGATTACGCCAAATTAAATTATTCTGATTTTTATTTTGAAATTTAATCAGATTTTGATTACTTTATTAAACCTAATATATGCGGGCTCCACAAGCTGAGTCACTAGCCACGATTTCCGTGATATGGGCCTCATGGGAATGGCATCATGAAGAAGGGAAGCATATGATGATGGAAACGACGGTTAGGCTTTCACGAGGGCCCACGTTACCGTTTGTCATTATTAGGCAATGCACATTCTCAATGTCAACATGGCTCCCAGCGGTGTGGGCTTTTAAAGGGAGACAATTTCCACATGCCTTTGTTCTTTTCAACCAATTTACAATCATGACCCTTTTATTAAAAAATAAAAATTTTAAATTTTATTTAAAAAATCAATTAAATTTTTAAAATTTTAATTTATTATAAAAACAATTATCATTAATTATTTATTTAACAATAGCGACGCAAAGGATCACATAAATAGAATCATTAATTAATTAATATTTCACAATTCATTTTAAGTAATTGGTCACTTCTATCGATCCAAACTTAGGCCCGGAGTAATATAACTCAATCCGACTTATTGTCATCCCTCTTTTGTGTATGTAACTCTAGCCAAAATAAGTCAATAGCTTTTAAAGGGGGATTCATTTAGCAATAACATAGAAATGATTTGGCAATGACTTCTTTCCATTGTTGGGCTATAATTAGCAATACCAAAACCACATTCATTGCCATCAAGTTCATTGCTAGTGGAAGTAAAATAACTTTTCAGAAATTGAGTACTTGTTAGGTATGGTGAATGGTGTGAGAAATTTAATTTAAAAGTTATAATATATTCCAATTTGTCAAGTTTAACTTGCCTCTTAGGAGTAGTTGAGTTAGTGAAACGGAGAGGCATGGAACTAAAAGATTCTATGTTCGATTCTTCCTACTTACGTTCTTTAGACCAGATACTTAAAAGTTTGAATGTATAAAAAGTATGATTTCATGTAGGAGACCAATGTAAGAGTAACTAAAATTTTTGTCTGCTTACATTTGATAGTAATCGTGGCAGACAAATGTGGACTTCATGAAAATCACCTCCGACCTCTTAAGATGGACAAGTAATAATTACTTAGGATGGTAAGAAAGCAACATGATAAAATAAAAAAAGAAGAAAATGTTTATGTTCTACCTATGCAAAATATAAAAATAAATATAATTTATTGAGAAAAATAATATAAAAATATAAATGGATATATCTAGAATAAGTCAACTAATTTTTAATTGTAAGAAAATTATAATTTATTTGTTGTATGTTAAAAAATATGTGATATTTTAAAAAATTAAATGAGATAAATAAATTATTTAATAACTCACGCTCAATTGCTTTTTATTCTTATGTTATTAAAATTTGTAACTAGTGCATTTCAATTACAGAGATTGAATAAATAAACATATACATTTATGTAATATTTTATAAACTATAGATTTTAAATAATTTATTTAACAAGTAAATAAAATATAATTAAGTTATATTAATATTTACATATTTAATTAAATTATGAACCATATTAGAAACAATAAGTTAAGGTTCCACCTCAAACAACTTGGTCAACTTTTGAAAGGGTCTCTTGAACATATTAACAGGTGACAATAAATCTTTTAAAAATTGAACTGGTTCGGTTAGTTTTATAGTAAAAATATTAAATCAGCCAACTTTTCAATTTAGTATTTAATTTTTTGATTCGATTTAGTTTAATATTTTTTGTTATAAAATTGATCAATTTATTAATTAATCAGTTAGTTTTTATTCATTAATCGTTTTTATAGACCAAAATATGCTGATTTATTTTTATTTAACAGTCTTCTTATTAATTAAAAATTTAAAATTTTGATATTTAAGAATAATTTTTATAATTTAATTTAATTTTTAACTAATTTTATGATAGTTTAATATCGGTTGAACTTTTAAAACTTTGTCTAATTTTTAAAGTATCGGAGAAAATATAATAGGATGTCAAAATAAATAAATGATTGAAATATTTTTCTTTAATAGTACTGAAGTAGTCTCCCTACTATATAGAGATAAGACTGTATACTATTGGACCTTTCAATACTTTGCATTTCAGCAAAAATCTCACATGATGTTGTTGTTGTTGTTATTTATAAAATCATATTATATTGTCAATTTTGTGAGAGATAAATTTTGATGGAATTCTTAGTATTGTTGTTTAATTAAATTGATGAAAATAATATGATAAAACTTATTAAAAATCTTAATTTCAATTTGACCGAAACTTGAAAATTTAAAATTTTAACTCAAATTTGATTTCACTCTTAATTACAATAAAATTTATTTACTAATATCAAATAAAATAGAAAATAGGTGAGATAAAATTTTATATGATATATTTTTTTAAAATTTAAAATTTAATAGAGTAATATTATTGAGTTAAATAAATGAAAATAATATAATCCAAATTATTAAAATAATGTTATTTTGAACAATAATTTGAATTAAACTATATGTGAAATTTAACTTAAATTTAATCAAAAATTGAAAAATTATTTTTTCAACTCAAATTTAATCTTACTCCTAATTATAATATATTTTTATTAATTTTATTGAATTAAACTCGAATTTTTTAACATTTCAATTCAACGTCTAGTCCTAGTGTTCCAAAGGACCCGTGACTGCAACCAATAGTAAGTCATCATAGTTACCAAAGTCATCAAGCAAGCGACACTCCAATTTGATTATTGCCCCTTAATTATCACCATTAGCGACTAAGATATTGTTAAGAATGGTCTCTGTTATGACTTCCATTGTTGTTCAACGACCTTGGTTCATCTTTCCAAAGGGTGGACCACAGAAAGAAAAAAAGAAATTATATTATATAGAAAAATCTATATATCTCATTGGTTTGGAATAAGACACGTGTAAGATTTGTAGGTACTTAGCGTGTTTAAGAACCCATACTGCAGTTTTGGGGGTCTGAGCATTATAATAAAGCTCAACATCCACACTGGTCAAGAAAGCAATGAATATGGTTTTGTTTTGTTGGGATTGTCTCACCAAACCAAACCCTTTTGTGTATATTTTACTACTTCTAATCATAAATGGTTCTGCAAATTACAAAGTTTGTCTTCTTCCTCCTGCATGGGGTATTTGTACCTATGCGAGCTGGACAAGTGAGGGAAGGAATGGGATGAGCCCTTTTTTTAAGGACTCAAAAGTAGGACAACTTGTCTTCTTGGTTCAATCGGTGGAATTTATTTATTTTATGTATTTATTACTTTCATTTTTAAAATTTTTGTCTTTATTCGTTAAAAAGCTTTATTTTTGGCCAAAATTATCCTTTTCTTTAATAAATTGATAGATGATAAATGAGATTGATGATTTAGACATAATTTAATCAATAATTAAAAAACTCAATTAGTTAAACCGTAAAAGCTTTGAATTGTCAAATTTTTTGGTTCAGTTTTGTATCTTTCTGGTTTAATTTACTTTAATAACTTTTGTTATTAAAAATTGATTAATTTATTAATTAATCAGTCAATTTTTATTAATTAATAACTTCTTATAAACTAAAATAAATCAAATTATTTTTATTTAATAATCTCTTTTTAATTAAACTTTAAATTCTTCAAAAAGTAAGGACAATAATTTTTAATCATATTTTAAATTCTTTAATTTTATTCAATCTTTAGTCAATTTTATGATGATCAAATGTCAGTTAAACTTTTAAATCTTAAATCTCTTTTTTTAACGGTTTAACTTCTGGTTCATTTTTAAAACATTCAACTTAATTTTAAAACGATAGAGTTAATAAAATTTTAATATAAATCAGATTTAAAAGAGTCAATTAAATTTGAACATATTCTAATAAAATAATATTATTTTCTTTAATAATAAAATTTTTAAGTAATCAAAAATGACATCTTTATACTTAAAATTTAATTAGCTTTCAAAAAAATCAAGTTTATTCAATTAAATGACATTTATTATTTAATTTTAAATTATTAATTTATATGACATCTTATTCTAAACATGTAATTTATATATTATGATATCTAAGCATCAATTTACTCGTTCTACTCATAAAAATTAAGGCTGCAAAGTTGCACCATTCTTGCAAAAGTTTCTTGATTTTGGCTCACAAATGTAGGGCTTTAGCCTTTTAGGTACCTTTCAAAAGTATAGATGAAGAGAGAAAGACATTGATGCCTTTTGCCAGCTTGTCACTAACTATTTCAGCCTTTTTAACACAGAGCAGAGCACATATAGGGTTGTGGGTTGAGTGAGTGAGTGAGTGATGCTTTTGAGTGCTGCTTTAAGTCAGAGAGAAGAGACATCATGGCTAAAAGCTAATGAACCAGAGCATTCACTACCATGGACCAGCCTAAAAAAAAAGGAAAATTAACCAAAAGGCTTAAATCTCACAAAATCCCATGCCCTAATCATTAGAATTTTTTCATTTAAAAAAAAAGTAGGTTATGTAAGTGAAAAAGTAAGACTTACCCTTTATAAAAGACTATCCCAAAATCTTGTACAATCACTCATCATAATAATTATGAATTGTACATTTGTCTCCCCTTTTTGATTAAGAAAAGTAATATCAAAAATTATAAATAATTTCACCGATTTAATTGTAAAATTTTGGAACCATTTAAGTTTTGTTACAGTTTTTAGTTTCTTAAATCGATTTATTTTAGTAACTTATATTTTTAAAAATAATCAATTTGTTAATTAATTAGTTAATTTTTATTAATTAATAAGTTCTTAATTTTTATTTAAACTTCAAAATATTTTAGGGCAAAGATAATCACTTTCAATAATGTTTAATTCTTTAAATTTATTCAATATTTAGTCGATTTTATGACAGCTTAACATCAGTTGAACTTTTTAAACTTTAAGCTTTTTGTCTTTAAACTTCTTGTCTTACTGGTTTAACTTTTTAATTTTTAAAACATTGAAAAAAAAAGAAAAGAAAAGATACAAAATTTCCTGAAACCCTACATTTCAAAAGTTTAAGTAACCAAAGTTTGTTTTCTATAATTGAAGTGAAAAAGACCATCCATGATCTATCAATCAATGCAAAAAGATTATCAACTTTTTGGATATATCATACACAATATCGATTTCTTCAACATTAAATTTATAATGATAATAATCACAACAAGTTTCAGAGAAGGTGCGCTTTTGATTTGTCAACTCTCTTTTTTGTCCACTTTTTAATTTTTCCCCTTTATAGTTTATATATAACTTAAGAATTGGACAGCTTTAGGAGGAGCTTATGCGTTGGTTGGAGGTACTTGTCAATGGAGTTTTGGCGGGAAAGAAGATCTTTTTTTTATACCCACTTCCATGGAGTTTTGGCACAAAAAAGAAATATTTATATTTGAATATTTAGTGCTAGTAAATATACTTGTTCTTACATATTTGTATATGTAAGATAATACAAGTTAATGGTAGTTTTCATGAGAAAGACGACTTGTAGTGTAATAAGTTCGAGGAGATTTGGTAAGATAATTAATTAATTAATTAAAAAGGACTTGCCATTTTTATATTTTTCAAGGAAATTTGTCATTTTTTAATAAACAAACTAAAAGTCACTATTTTTAAAACATATTAAGTAATTTATTAATTACATATAATGATTCATAAATTACAAATAAATACAAGTCAACTTGTTCATGTAATACAAGAACTTATTAATACTTATATTTATATCCTACTTCAAACACGTTTAGAAATAGTCTCTTCACCAATTAGAGCGAAAGTTATGTACTATCAAACCTTTCCAAACTTGTGTGTTAGTGAAATTCTTACTAGATTATTGTTGTTTAAGAAGAACACATAATTAAATATTAACATAATATTAAGAATCCAAGACAAGTGTATTATCAATTTCCTCGTTTAGTGGATTAATACAACTTAAAAAATACAATTAGTACAATAGAAAAACATGAATTAGTCAAAAAGAAAACAAAATTCCAAGAGAACATATCGAAGACTACTCATTAAACAAGATTGGCGGCGCCTAAGGATTCCCCAAATCCCGCCACCAATCACTCCTACTTATTATTATTAAACTCTCAAAAAACAACATCCAGTAAATAAATAAGGCACTAATTAACTTACCATTTCTCTTTTTCTTTTCCTGACTGACATAAGTAATATCATTAACACAATCGAACTAAGTGAAGGTGTACGAGGATCCAAAATGTGTAGGATGAACTTGTAAGAGTTTTTTTTTTTCCTAAACCCTTTGATTCAAACATGTAATTCAACAAAAAGACAAATGCATTTCGATTAGATACAGATATGATCTAAAATGGGACACTACAATTTGAGGAGATCATGGCTTCTGTACATGGGTGTATAATGATTAGAGAAATATAAGGTTACTGTCTGAAGAAAATTAACATGCTATTATTTACATATAATTAAGGGAAAAAAAGTTCTAATTCATGGTTGGTTGAGAATGTTAGATGGAAGAGACACAAGAAATATTCTTCTCTTTCATGCATTGATCAAGATACTCACCGCCATTTCTGATGCTTCGGATACATGTATGTATGTGTGTTTGCTGTTTACTTATTAATCTGAAGAACATATCCATGACTCCACCATTCCTTCGCTTCTTGTACCTACATTCTCTGAGGCCTTATCGCCATGAAAATCTGATGAAGGAACCGAGTAGTGAGCTTTCCCGTTGGTGATTCGCTGCGAGTTGTTGAAGCTGTTTGCATTGATGGACCTCAAGAGAGCTTGATGTTCACCCTCGTTTGACCCAACTCCATCTTCCCAGTTCTGCGAATTGTTGTCACTCCGCCGCAATGTGGAGGTGTCTGATGACGGGGGTACCATGTTTTGAAGAGTAGTGAGGTCCGTGTTGATATGACCGTGGCTCAAACCGAAGTCTTCCAAACCACCCATTTTGAGATGCGAAACACTGGACGGAAGGTCCGAGGATGGACCTTGTTGTTGGGGTTTAGTGGTGCCAAGAATCGAAGGGTACTTAGGAGCAGGAGATTGGAGGAGAGGGTGGAAATTGAGAATTGGGTTTTGCATGTTGATGTTGAAGAGATTGTTCTGTGACTGCTGTTTGAAGAGGCCTAAATCAGAAGGTAGTTGGTAGTTAATGGAACTTGAACAAGAATTAGTAGTAGTAGTGACAGTGTTGGAACTAGTACCAGTCGTATTGATGTTAGAGGTGGTAGTCGAAGCTGTGGCGTTAATAATAGAAGCTGAAGAAGATGAAGAGAGGAAAGAAGGTGTTATCGGCGACGAAGCAGGCGGAGGCGGTGGTTGGAGTTTCTGAGCAAAGGGCCTTAAAAGGTACGGCGGCGGTGGTGGTGGTGAAGGGTCCCAATGGGAAGCTGCTGATCTTAAAGCAGAGGCACTGCCGAAAAGGTCGAGTCTTGTCCTTGGGAAAGGTGAGGATGTGAAGGGTGGTGCAGGAATCCCAGTGAACTCCTGAACCATGGCTCGGAAATTGTTGGTGTCTGTGGTCAAAAAAGTAGTAGGTGCACGCCTTGAAGCTCTGGATCGTTTTTTGGGATTGCGAGTGGTGTTGTTGTTGTTGGTCTGATCATTTGAGCTTGAAACTCGAGGATTGGTACTTTCTATTCCCGGCTGGACCTGTGAAGAACTGAAACTAGTTCTGCTCTGTGTTTGGTTGGTGAAGAGCTGTTGGGTAGGTGAAGAAGTGGACATGAAGCCACCAAGATCAGTGCAACTCGGGTCAGATCTCAGGTTCTTGGGCCAGACAGCATCGAGATTGAGGAGGGAATTCGGGTTGGTGAGTGGTGGTGCGGGTGATCTAGACAAAGGATCGAAGTAGTTCGATAAAGGGTCAAACATAGACGACGATAAAGAAGGGTGGTGGTGGTAGTACTGGTGGTCCGTTGGCGGCGGCTGTTGCGGCGGCGGGTTGGACATGGAGCCAGCAGTATGGTTTAAAGGGCTGTTGTTATTGTTACTCAAGAAAGCCGAGATCGACTCAGCTCGTGAGTCAAACTCTTCATCTCCACCACTTGAAGATTGCATACTTCCACTATTACCAGAATCCATGTTTCTCTGATTCTCTCCTCCAGAGACAGAGAGCCCTACAGATATGAAAAGACAGAGACACAAACGTTCTTGTTACACAGATTCTGTTGAAGATGAAACAAACAAAGCAAAGAAAGATAGAGAGAGAGATACTTTGGAAGAGAAGAAGATAAGAGAGTAAGCTATCAGAAAGTACTACCCAACATAAGCTAGCTAGCTCTCTTTAAAGCTCTGATCTGAAACCAAGACTTGCTTTTTCTCTGTCTTTGTGCAAAAGGGTATGTAGAAAGAATGGAATAAACAGCCCACGGATCATGAAATTGATGGTTTGGATTGGTTTCACTTACAGCAACTGATATAGAGACACAGAAATAAAGAAAGAGAGAGATAAAAGAATTAACCCCTTTTTGGCTTCTTTTTGCTAAATATAGGTTGGCAATGGAGAATTAGGGTTTGCCAAAGCAATAGACACATGACAAGAGTCTCTTCTCTTCTCTGCTCTTATCTCTCCATACCTTTTCTTCCTCGGAAAACAGATAGAGAGAAAGAGAGAGTGTGTGCGGGCGTGGTGGTGACAGGCTATAGGAGGAGGAGGCCAATGGGTCAAAGTAAGTGAGAGTTGTGGTTTTGATTCACTAATGTGAAAAGAAGAAAAAAAATATATGTTATTAAAAAATATTTATATTACACTATTAAAAAAAAACATCTTTTGAAAAACACCCTTTTAATATTTTATTTTTTCTTATTTATGTTGGAAAATAATAATGATGTGGCCAAGCAAACATATCAGGAAGCTGGTTGTTGAATGGTTCAAAGGAGAATATAAATTATTGTATATTCAAAATTTTATTTAAAATTTGAAAAAAAATAACACTCATTTAATATAATACTTTGAAATTTTAATTTCGAAAACAATCTTTCTACTAATTAAAAATAAGTCTACGTAATATTTATTGGGTTATTGTTGCTTATCATAATAATTTAATTATAATTAAGTATATTAAAAATTAAATATATTAAAAATTAAATTTTTTATTAATTTAAAAAGATCCTCCTTATTAAATGACCGTTTCATCACAATAACTTAAGCTGTTTTGTGAGACCAACTTAATTGGTTTTATACATTCAATAACACTCCTTACAAAAATTTAGTATTGTTTATAAGAATTTCACTATTTTTAAAAAATTACAAAAATAAAGTATATAAATTTACTTATTATATATATTTAAAATTTTAGATATATAAAATTATCATCTTTTATCCAAAAACCTCATTATATCTTGAGTATTGAAGAACCTCAGAGAATCTTTTCCACACTTGTCTTGGATTCAGCGTCATCTTCTTCACCATCGTCATCATGTTAAAACTTAAAAGCCCTCCATCACTCATTTTCTTCGTGTACAAATTACTACACAGAAAGTGAAAAAAGCAAGAAGAAGGAAAAGTTATGAACAGTTTCGGAGGAAAGGACAAGGAACCTCCATGGATGGAGAGGTATGGATAGATCAGTTCAACAACATCCCAAGTTCGCTACAACCATCGGAACTAAACCAAAAGCTAAAAAGAAAACTATATAATCATCTCATTTTCTTCATGCTATACCATTAAATATCATTACCAACTCGAATACTTAATCTTATATAGTTGTTACCAAACTTGGGTGTTGAGGAGACGTGTGTGATGTATGTGTGTGTGTGTTGTTATTACTACTCTTTACGTGTTTTTACGTTATTCTCTTCTTTTATACATACCTATACGCTCTCTCTGCTATATTTTTGCCCCCCTACATCACCAAACCCTAAACCTAAAAAGACGATATCTATGAATGATAGTCCAAGTATACACGTAAATGCTCCGTGACATAGAAGAATCAGAGCTTGTACTCTTATCAACCATGGACCACTTAGTAAAAATTTTGACCATTAAAAATTAAAAATTTTTATAATAACTTTAACAATAATATTAAAATTTTTAATTTATAATACTATTATAACAATAACAACCCAATAAAAATCTCGTAAATATATAGAGTTTGGGGAGGCTCGGTAATACACAACAATACTCTTAATTAATAGAGAGATTATTTCCGAATGACTCACGAGGAAAGAAAAATAAAATAAAATAAGTAATATGATAAAATAAGCAAGGTAAAATAAATAATAATAATTTTTAATAATAATTTTGATTTTAATTTTAATTTTAATAAAAATAAAAACTCTTGTTAAAGTAAATGATTATATAAAATAAGAGTGTGTAATTATTTTAAAGCTTTAATAATCACTTAACCTTATCATGTCCCATCTAAGTTACTTGAACCAGTAAAACTGGTTAGGTCATTTTAAGGGTATGTGGGGTCTATCTTGGCCAACCAGAAAGAGATGGAACTTCCATTATTGTCAATGGAGCTTGTGGCTAAAATTGAGGTTTACTTACTCTGGACCGCTTGATTGATGGGATCTTCTTTGATGGTTGGCTTGTGAGTTGTGACATAATAATATTTGAGATTTTTATTTTTTTATGGAAGGAATTAATGCTTCATCAATATTTTAAAAATTAAATCCACAAAATAAAAAGTTTAAAAATTAAAAAGAAGGTAAATTTTGAAAATCTTGAAATAAAATTTAAAATTTATCATTATCTATAAAAATTAAAGTTTATTTGGAAAATTTGTTAAATAAAAATTAATTAGTTTACAAATTTTATCAAATAATTAATAAATCAATTGATTTGCAATAATAAAAATTATTGAAATAAATCGAACTAAAATATTTGTTGGTTCAAAATTTTTATTATTAAATTAACTAAACTGATTCAATTTAATAATTAATTTTATAATAGTTTTTTAAAAAACGGAGGAACGTCATCCGGGTACTCCGCACTAAGCAATCTCGGTACGATAGGCTCGATCAAGAGAGCGTATGTAGAGAGAATCGAACACAGGACCTTTTAGTCTCACGCCCCTCCACTTCACCAACTTGACCATCTGCTAGGGGTGAATTATAATAGTTGGTCATAATGAATTTCCAAAATAATGCTCACAAGGGTTTGGCTAAACCTCTTATTAATAATTATGGGGTGAACTAATTTTAATTACAATTTGTAGTGAATAATGAGGAAAATATGCATTTTTATTTCTTCAAAATTGTAAAAAATTTGAGATAAGGAAAAAAAATTTGCAACCAATTTTATTAGTTATTAATGACTATTATTATTAAAAATAATAAAATAAATTTTATTTAATAATGATAATTACCAAATATAGCAGTTTTTTAATTATTAATAAAGAATAGGAATTTAAAAAAATATTAATATAAAAAATTGATAATCGAGTGTTTGAGAAAGAAATAACGTATCCAATGGATCAATCAGAGAAGTGGGTAATATTAAATCGGTTTCTAAGTAAAATATATTTGTTTTTAGTTTTAGGTACTAATAAAATTTACCTTCAAATCAATTTTTTTTAACGGAGGGGTTGGCAGCCGCTATTATTTGAATGCACTCTGAGTAAATTTTCGGATTGACGCAATAATTTGTAAATCACGTCAACCGGATACTATGCACTAAACAATCCTTATACAACAGACTCGATCGAGTAAATTGTGCTCAAAGAATGTGTTTTACATTTAATTTTTAATCCAAGTTTATCTCTAAGAATGAATAATTTTATTCAGTTTATTTTAAGCTGACATTTAATTCACAGGAAACAGTTTCGTGTAATAAAAGAATATTAAGTTTATAACATCCGGAGATAAACTTAACTTAAACATTATTAAAATTATCTTAAATTATTAATTAAAATTAAAATTAATTAATTTGAATCATGTTTAAGAATTGAGCTTAGTTATTATATTAGTGATATATATAATGCATGTATTTTTTAATTGAAGTCTAAAAGGAGTTTGTTATTAAAAATTTGAAAGATAAGAAGATTTCTTAAAATATAAAAAAGCTATATATCTTTTATCTTAATAATAAATATACGTATCGTAATTTGTATGGAGTATAGTGTAGTGAACTGAAGGCACCAAATTCTCATTCTCCAAATATATTCTCAAAATCAGAATATTTGGTCTGTCTGTCTTTGTTCTTTTGCATTCTATTCGTAGTTTCTTGTCATGTGTTATTCCTCACCATCCATTCATAGATTCTTAACAACAATACAGCTATGGAATACATTTCCATTACTTTAAATAAATTGACTTTTAGCCTTTGCCTTTACAACAAGGAAATATGAATAATTAAGCAATGGATACATTGATAAGACTGAGCATCTGATGAGCATATTCGACAACAAATCGGATACCACCAAAACTATTGAGATAAGTTTAGACTCTTATACGATTACAAGTTTTGAGTTTAACTTCTCCTAAAACGCATCTTGAACTGGAAGATATGTCGTATATTTAAAAATCATTTAAACATTTTTTACTTGCTTAATATAGTATATTCTTGACAGACCTTTTGTTAAAAAACATTTCAAGTATATTTAAGTTGGAAAAAAATTAATTAAAATTAATAATTCTATTTTATTAAAGGTTAATACCGTACATAATTTAATGAAATAATATAAAAATTATTTAACCGATGATGAAATTAAATTTAAATTTTGATAAAAACTTTAAGAATTAAAATATAATTTTCCTACTTAATTACGATAGCTTACTATTTAAGGTATATTAACTTAGCTATTACACACAATTTACAACATATTTAATAATTGATTTCGATACATTATTAAAAAATTCCCATTATAGTAAAATTTAATTCTAACCTCTTCTGATTATTATTGTTTTAAGAAAATGGATATGGATCGTTCAAGCCAATGTTTAAAGTTGATGTTACGTAATGTGACAAACCATTGTGGGTCATGATCTAGAACGCCAACTTTCCACAAGAATACCTAACCCCAATAAACCTTTACTTAAGATTCATAGTGATTAGATCATTGAGCAGACATGATTTCAATTATAGATGAACACGATTTTGAGTTAATAATTAAGTTTGAATTTTTAAAATTTTAAATTTAAGTTTAAATTGTTCAAACTTATTCTAACCTGAAATTTAAAATTTTTAAACTAAATAATATTATTTTATGAAATTTGCAATGAACTTATGGGCCCACACGAGAAGGAAGCTAGACCACAAATAAATTCAGGTGAGGTTCCATTCTAAAACTAATTGAAAATAGGTGGAGTAACTCACTAAGCTTATATGTTAGTTTTCTTTCTCCTCTTTTTTCAATATAAGATACCCACATGTGGTATTACCAACATATTTTAAGATTTAAATTAAAAAATTAATCTAATTTAGTTAAATATATATTTTTATCATACAAATGGTGCAATGTTAATCATTTTGTAATTCTAGTTTATATTTATTTTTAAAGTGTTGCTTTTAAAATCTTTTCATCTCATATTTGCTAATTTTTTAACTCGGGTTTTAAATTTTTTGGTTTGATTTTGGTTAATAATTTTTGTTATGAATAACTAATCAATTTAATAATTAATCAGCTCGTTTTTATAAGGTAATTATTTTTATTTAACAATCTTTTTCTTTAATTAAATTTTAATTTTTTAATAAGTAAGGACAAATTTTTAATAAATTTTTAAATTTTAATTAAAATTTAATACTAATTGAATCTTTTAAACTTTAAATATTTTTGTCAGTTTAAATTTCTTAATTTAGGAAATTAAATTAAGAAACTACCGGAAACATGAGACGTGAATTGATTTTCCCGAACTATATAGTATATGCTATTAATTCATGTGTACATACACGATTGTCGTGTCTCATAATTAAGCGTTGGGCCACAGAGTTGAAAGAGAACTTGGTTCATATGTGTTTGTATATATATATATATATATTTGACTAAAAGCTTATAATTTTTTGTTACTTTTATTTTATTAGCATAATTAATTTATACTTTATGCTTTATTATTGTGATAACTGATAACGGAACAAGTTTTAGGGATTATTAAGATTTAAAATTCAATATTTTAAATACCCGAATAGAAGTTTAAAAGATAAAATCAAACCTAGAGTTTTATAAAATCAGTTAAATATTGAATAAAATTGATTTTTTTTAAATGATTAAAATTTTGTTTATACTCATTGAAAATTTTAATTTTCAATTAAAAATATTATTGAATAAAAATTAATTGAATTATAAAAACTAATTAATCTATAAAAACTGACCGATTAATTAATAAGCTGATAATTATTAATAATAAAAATTATTAAATTAAATCAAAACAAAAAATTGAAAATCAAATAATAAATTTAGCAGATTCAAAGTTTTCACTATTATATCGATTGAACCGGTTTAATTTTTAAAACATTACTAGAATTTTTGGGAATAAAATAAATTTAACAATTTGTATTAAGAAATGAATATTTTAAGATAAAAATTTAAACAATGACTGTAGTTTAGAAAAATCTACTTCAAAAGACTGCATGTGCCTCCGTCATTTTGGACATTGGAATTTAGAAACTGATATCATGATTGAATTACATGCTCTGTTATACAATTCAACGTACATAAAATTCCAGTCAAAACATAAAATCAATCCATCGAATTCCTACATCATTTCAGATAACTGGAGTATATTATTCCCTTTTTTAAATTATATATATATAATGTATTTTAAATATTTTTTTTATAAATAACTGATTTAGTGAATATTTTTTTAATAAATAAGTGATTTAGTGATTCAAAATTAAATAATAAATTTAATTTATTCAATTTTTAACTAATTTACAATTAAAATCAAATAAAGGATTATATTTCCACGTATGCAATATTTTTCTTTTTTAGAATTATCTTATGTGGTATAATGCTTAATGGGAATTTATTTTCCTTAAAAAATAAATATTAAAAACGCATCTTTTAATTTCCAAATTTGAAGCGTCAAAACTCCAAAGGGAGGAAATTCTTGGTCTAAGTCAAACATTATAAAAGTCCAAAGAGTTATAGTGGTCAAGTGGTCCAGTTCCTGCTGATCTTGTTTGTCTGAGTTTCTCTTGGTCTCTTTGATTTTTTTTCTTGTAGAGGACAGGCACCGGATCCAAGAAACTCGAACCAGCTTATCTTAGGTTCCAGCAACTATTGTTGACATATCGTTGGCAACCTAACCAACGACAAGCTCTGTCCTAGGTTAATGTGTAACTTTTGGTAGATAATGAACCAGGAGACCTCGTGAAGTAACGGTCTAGTTAATCGGTGGAGAATTAACAGTTTCCTTCTAAGAAACATCTATTCTGAATGTATGTCCTAGGTTAATGTGAAACTTTTGGTTGCTATGATAATGAACCAATATCTCCATATGAAGTAAATCATTAGACTCATCCATTACGAATGACTGAAGCGATTCATCCATTCTACATGCATGTCCCATGTTAATGTTGGCATTATTGAGGTAGTCGTTAGAAATAGAAAAGTATGGAGTGATCAGATAAGGGTAAAAGATACTTTTTAAAGTTTATCAAAACAGTATAGTTAGTTATTAGGAGATATTTACTCTAACGTTTGCGCTACGAAATTATCGCATAGGAAGTTCAACTCAATGTCCTTTTTGCCTTTTTTAAGTGTAGGTCTTGGACAAAGTTTACAAGCCTATAACTTAGCTTTTCAAGACAGGTGTATGAGGGAAAATCTCGCGAGGTCGTCTAAAACTGTAGAATTGTCATACCTTCAGGGTCTCAGAGTAACTAGAGACAAGAAGGATCCGACTATGCAGCTTATTAGGTACTAGCAGATCTGAACTCTATCAGGTATATTCTTTTTGGTTATTTATATTTATATTTATATTTATTTGTGTATTTATTGTAATTTTATTTATATAATAATTTAGCGCGCTAGTTTTACCTATTTACTTTTTAACCTGCATCACTCTTTTATTGTCGCATTTGTATGTAGATCTACCGGAAACAACCTCTCTATTATGTACGGGCAAGGCTGCATACTATCAGACCCCCCCAGTTCTCGTTTTATTGCCAAACTACTGACTGAATGTGATGATGATGATAATTAACCGAAGACCTCATCCGTGAAGTAAATTATTAGACTCATAGTCCAACTAATTAGGACAGAATTATTAAATTCCTTTTACGAAGACACTAAAAAGAAGTTTTGATTGTTACGAAGGAAACATAAGCTTATATTAGTCATAGATTAAAAACAAGGATTAAACATTACGAGATCGAATGATCGGTTCTCATTAGACCATTTGTATCTATATGTATAAGGATTTCAATCTGTGAATCTATGAATTAAAATTTTTATTCACAATTGTAAGTTCTTACTACACAATATAAAAAAAGAAATTATCAAATTTCTATATAAAACGACGTTTCGTTTGTATGATTAATTAAAATAATTATACTAAAATAAAATTAATTAAATAGTAAAAAATCAGATTTTTTAGATTAGTTTAAATCTCATTTTAAAATTCGAACAATTCGGCCATATATTGCTAACCTTACCTTTAGGTGATTGTTTGGGCTAATAATGTACTCCTCGTAGAGCCCAATTTCTTCTTACTAAAGCCCATTTTAAGTTCCGAGTACATTGATAGCTTCGGCTTGTGTATTTTGTTTAGGTAAACATAAGCCTCTTCCTAAATGACTTAGCTCATTATGTGATTTCTTATTATCCAATAATTTATATAATATTACATAATGTATATATTATTATCCAATAATTTATATAATATTAACAATGCTCCTTGAAGTTTGAGTAGGAATTAAATTAAGATTAGTTTAATTTACTAATTTTAAATGAATATTTAGTTTAAAAACTATTTAATTTATAATGATATTTCAAATTTTAAAAAATCATCAAATTTAAATCTATCAAATTTGAATCTAAACTCAATCAATTTAAATTAGATCGTTTATTATAACTCTGGTTTAAATCCGAACTAAATTGTCACTCACAAATTTATGATGTATAAATAAGAATAGAAAAAGGGTTCAGACATATTCCATTATAAAGTCAATTGATTATAATTGAGTTGATCGAGTTTCGAATTAAATTCGAAATTAGAAGGCCAATCCGGACGATTGAAACAATTAACACCTCTCATTGTAAAATGTCATTATATTGAAAAAAGTTTTTAGGCTTACATTTAGTGTCTATTTGGATGGACTTTTAGGAAGTTAATAAGCACTTTTTTCCACCATAAAAATATTTTTAAGAAAAATGGGTATTTGGCTATAAAAGAAAAAAGTATTTTTTAAAATAAATATAATTTTTTTGGCAGCCAAAATATAGTTTTTTTATAAGCTCAAATTTAGAGCTTCTCAAAAGAGCTCTCAAATAGCTTTTTCAGATAGATTTTTCATATCAATTAATGAGTATAATTTTAGTCCCTTTTATCCTTATGTTTTACACATATTTTTTACAATACCTACAAACACAACTTCACGTTAACTTAACTTGATATTTATTTTGAGATTTATATAATATTATTTGGCTTTTTTATACGTTTTAATATTTATTTTTGATATTATTTTTGCTTATGTTATAATCCTTATAAAAGATTGGGTTAGATATATTTTCATTTACGTTTCATATGGTTTAAAATTATATAATAATTAATATATTGTACTTTGCATATTGTTTAATATGCTTTAAATAATATTTATATGCATAAATAATTTTTATTACAAAATAAAATATAGTTACAATTAAAAATAATTTTTATTTTTATGTTGCCAAATAGTCTACTGTATGAAGCTTTTTTAAAAAAGCTCTTTTTTAACTAACAGCTAAACATTCATCTGGTTTTTTAAAAAAGTTCTTCTCAGAAAAGATGTACAGAAAAAAGCTTTATTGACAAAAACTTTACTAATATAAGCCCAACTTAACAGAGGCTTAGTCTATCCTGTTGAACACCTAACAATTATTGTAGAAAATAATGTTCCTTTTTATTTTTAATTAAAAATAAAAAATCAAATCTGGTTGGGTCGAATTAGGCTCGAGCTTGGGACAGATTATCTTGAATTTAATTGTGGCTTAGGTCCAGTTGCTTCGAGGCCGATCAAGCTTCAAGGACACGGTTCGATTCATTGTTACCCTTATTATTTAAGCATAATAACAATTCATAAAATTTTAAGAGCATGGTGACTTGGTGAGGCACTAACTAATAAAAGCTGAATTAGGTATATAAATAACAAAAAAAAGGAACGAAAATAGAAGAAGAAAAAGAAAGCCCCAGCCAAATTGATCTCTTGCGTGCTTTGGTACTGAAACTAATTAAAAAGAGAAGAATAGTACTAACAGTCCAGTGGGTGGAGGCTTTTGTTCTTTTAAAACCCTCATTCATGGCTTTGTGTTATGCGTAGGTCTCTTAGAGAAGACAGTGATGCCCATTTCTCGGATTCTTTTCTTTTCTTCCAAGCATAACCCACCACGTCTACTTCTCAATCCACCTCAAAGGTTCGGTCTTTCCCGCTTCTTACTTATCCCTCAAATAAAAAATATTGCATTTCTTTTTTATATGTTCTTGTTCTCTCTTGTTTGTCGCTTGCTTTTAATCGATTTTTGCTATATTTGATGCTCTATTTGTTTGTTTTTCATATTGTCAAAATGGGTTCTTGAGAATTGCATGATTGTTATGTGCTTGGGTCGAATGGGTTCGAATTCTTACGTCAAAAGATTGAAGTGTTGGTCAATCGTAGGCTTTTGTATTTCCTTCCAAGATTTGCGGTGTCAGCTATGTCTTTGGAGTGATTCAAAATATAATTTGTGGAAACTGCATGTTTGTTATGCCGTTAATTCATTTTTCCTTTTATTCTTGGGGCATTTGAGTTGAACCTATTTGTAAATTGTTTAGGTTTGGTACATCTATGAGGATTCAGTCTTGTAGCTATACATCTTCGACACGACACACTCGCAGGAAAAGGATAGATGATGATCCTTTAATTCCAGTAGAAACACAAGCTCCTGGCTCATGGAGTTCTTGGGTCATTGTAGGCTTCTGAGCTCCTCTATCAGCTGAACATATTTCAATTGTTGATAGACAATGTGTTTTCGTAGCATTTCTTATTGTGTTGGCTTAAGACACAAACTCTGGAGCATTCAACAATTGTATGTTTTTGCTTACCTAGCGCTTTTGTTTTCCTTGCATGTAATCTGCAGCCTGGCGCGGTTCTTGGATTTGCAGGAATTGCAGCTTTTGTTCATTACAATGATCAAAGGAGAGCTATTCCTAGAGGTATTTCTTGTGCCTTGGTATTCTCTGCCAATGCAAGAACTTGAAATTTGTAGATTAAAGGTCAGAGACTTGCAAACTTTTTGTCTGATTTCTTCCCTGGTTTCTTTCATTTAATGAGAACAAATTTTTTTTTTGGGTAAATAATGAGAAGAAAATTTAGACTCACTTCCATGTGAAATTGGAAGTTCTGATAGGGTACTCTTGCCTAAAGTAACTACTATATAAGGGAGTCCTTAAGTCCTTGCTCCAATCTTTCCGAATATTTTCCTGGTTTACTTTTTTCTTAATCTTTATTTCAAATAAAATGCTCCGCAACTTGCACCATGACTTATGTCATTACTAATAATATATTTGTACACTGTTTTCTCTAATTTCGTTTTCTAGTTTACTGCATAAATTTTGACTCTCCAGACTAGTTTGTTGTAGTTCAGTGGATTAAAATGTTTGGTGAAAGTTGGAAGTTACTGTGTTGTACACTATGAGGGTTGGGCTTTTAACATTTATCTTTGATTGAAAAGCTCCAGAACTATATGTTACAATGGCCAGAAGTTGAAGGGTTTATGCATCCAATGGCATCTTAGCTACAGTTGCAGAAGTAGTTAGGTTCAAAAGTTTTCGGACAGCATATGCTATAAAAATGTTAAATTAGCTGCTTAGAGTTTGGATGGGGTTATAACTCGGTAACATTCTTGTATTCTATGGTTTTAATGTTGAAAATCCAAATGTTCTTCTTTTTCATTTTAAATCAGGTGAAGGCATCAAAAATGACGCTGTCACTGTCAAGGGTCCAACTATTGGTGGTCCATTCACTCTAATTGATACTGAGAACAGGGTCGTTACAGAGCGAGACTTTCTGGGGAAATGGGTTCTCTTATACTTTGGTTATACATTCTGCCCTGATATTGGTCCCGAGCAAGTCAACATAATGACCAAGGCCGTTGATAGACTAGGTTTGGAGACTTGATCAGCTAATGTACTTATTCCTTTTTTGTTTTGCGTCTTTTTGGCAATTTCTCTAACATATATGTCTTTTACGAGTGTTAAGACTCAAAAGAGAATCTGAAAATCCTACCGGTATATGTAACAATTGATCCTCAGCGCGATACTCCTGCACAACTTCGGACTTATCTTAAAGGTCAGGGTGCTCACATGTTTGAATCAAGTTAGCAAAATTTTCTCAATCAACAGGATTTGACTAAAGTTCTCTCTTGTTATTATCTTTGAAGGACTGCAGAATTTGGTTCAAGAATAGTAGGATTAACAGGACCGGTTGGTGCAGTAAGGCAAATGGCACAAGAATACCGTGTTTACTTCAGGAAGGTTGAAGAGGAAGGAGATGATTATCTCGTCGAGTCTTCCCACAACATGTAAGTCCCATGTGCTTGGAATGTTTTGACATTTGATCTCAGGTGAAATTAACCGTATTAAACTTTCTTCAGGTACCTTATCAGTCCAAAGATGGAGGTTGTAAGATGTTTTGGAGTAGAGTACAATGCAGAAGAGCTATCAGAAGCTATATCTAAAGAAATGAAAAGAACCTATGCTTAATTTCACAACTCTATCAACAAAGTGGATGGTTGAAGAAAATTCTATACCTTGCAATTGAATTAGCAGCAATGTCTCTTTTTCTAGCTCTTGTCCCTGTTGGTTTCTTCCTTCCTTTCCAGGCTTACTCTTACACTTACGTTTTTGGAGGCCAGCTCTAAATAAGTTACTTTATTTTGAATCAGATTATATGCTTAAAAACTATTAGAACTGTTCAAGGAGGTATGTCCATCTGGGGATGGCATTGAGCTGAGCTGAATTTATTTTTGGGCCAACTGTGGGCTTGAAGTTTGATTAGGGCTGAGTAGGTCCAAAAAATTTGAAGCTCGATCAGGTTTTGAACGTGAACCTGAATTAGGTTTTAAGCTTGGACTCAGAAGCTGGAGCCGACTCACCTCGACTTTAAACTGATAGGCTTGGCCCAATTTGATTGAACTTTGGGATGGTCCATACTTTTTTTTAATTTCGGCTTCTGGTCGAGATTAGGTAATTCGGCTGGTTTAAAGTTTAAAAAATTAACAAAAAAATGACCATTTTGAATAAAATAGCGACATTTTTTAATTTTTAAATTAAGAAAAAAATAGGCAAGTTAAGTTTGAATCCAATTGGGCTTTGGGCTTTGGAAAAAGCCCAAGCTTAAGCATTAACTTTTGGGGCCAAACCCTGACTTGCCCAGTCCTATACTACTCTTAGAGATACCAATAGGTCGGCTTGATCTCAAGTTGCTCTTGACCAGGTTCGACCCGACCCATTCATTTCTAATGAGAAAATTAGAGGGCATAATTTGGCATTTGGAAATGATATTGCATATAATATTGCAAAAGCACCAAGCGTGTAAGGTTGGTAATGCTTATACAACTTCGTAATATTTAATGTTTTAAAAATTAGATCAGAAGTTTAAACAATAAATAAGAGGTATAACATTTAAAAGATTTAACCGTATTAGACAGATTGAATAAAATTAAAGAATTTAAAAAATGATTGAAGAATAGTAGAATATTATTTTTGTCTATCGAAAAATTTAAAATTTAATTAAAAAAGATATATTAAATCAAAATAAATCGAATTATTTTAGTTTATAAAAATTAATCGATTAATTAGTAAACTAATATATTTTTAACGATAAAAATTATTAAACTAAATCAAATTGAAAAGTTAGAAATCAAATTAAAAAATTGATGGATTCCAAGTTTTCGTTATCAAAATCTATCGAAAGGTTTTTAAAATATTGTTAATATTTCTTGCTAAAAATTTAGAGACTTGAATTTATCAGAAGACCGAGTCTTTTGCTTCTTCTTCTTTTCAAGAAAAAACCAATAAAATGAAAGAACAAAAATTGGATTAATCTGATCCCCACCTTTACACTTTCATCAAACGAACTCAAGTTTTGGAAAGGTGTTTCTCATTTTTTTTACTTTTTCTCGATTTTTTTTTTTCTGATGACCTCCAAACACTAATCCTGTTTCTAACTGAAAGAGAGAAAACAAGCTGACATCCTTTCTTGGTAGCCAGAATCCAGGAGGCCTTGTATGTCATCTCCTGGAACTAGGCTTTAGTTTTCAGACCACATTTTCTTTCTTCTTTCTTCATTTTCATTATCGTTTCTGTTCCAAGTTTCAGTTTTCCTCAGGTTTATGAGAATTCATTGACGACCCTTTTCCTGAAAAGTTGTTTCTAATCAAAATCAGCCCTTCCTCTTTTTGTTCATCCATGCCTTTCTGATCTTGATGATACCCTCTTCATGTTCTTGTTTTTATTTCACAAGAGTGGTGTTATCTGTTGAAATTGAGCGGGAAATCTCTGGCTGGAATGGGAGACGGGTCGCCGGAAAAGAAATCTGGTTGTGGTCTGTTGAGTGCAGTTTTTGGTAGACGGAGCTTTTGGCTTAGAAAATCAACATCCACAGGTTCACTGTCAAATGGAAAAGAGTTTCAGAAAACGCCAAATGATCCATGTCGGCGTCGGAGTGGCTCTGACGGTGCTGCATTCTTAAACAACTCTTCTGGTATATCAGATAGATCGCAGAAACCTATCTCCAATGTTCCTAATCATCCGAAACTCCCTCCGGCTCAAGTGCAGTATAAAAAACTTGCAAGTGAAACAACCAAAGCGTCTTCAAATCATGGCCAAGTTAAGCAAAACCAAGTTCAGGGTGGTGGTCAGGTTAGGAAGATTCCAAAGGAAGCCATTGGAATCTCTGGTGAACTTGAGAGCATGCTCGCTGAACGTCAGAAATTTAAGGGAAATGGTAGTAACCTTGTTCGGGCTTCATCGAGCAACTTTATGCTCTGTGGAAACTTGGGAAACTTGGGACAACCAGGTGGAGGGAATACGAATTCCTATGATGTTCTTGATAATCTTCCTAAGACAAAAGAAAAGAACATAAACCCTAATAGGGTGATGGGAAGTGTAATGAAGAATGAAGAGAAACCAAGTGCAGACCAATCTGGTTCCTTATGCAGGGCCCTGTCAACAAGAATGGACCCTGAGCAATTGAAAATTATGGGCAATGAAGATTATAAGAATGGGAATTTCGCAGAAGCATTGGCTTTGTATGATGCAGCAATCGCCCTTGACCCTAATAAGGCTTCATACAGAAGCAATAAAAGTGCAGCTTTGACAGCTCTAGGCAAGCTTCTTGAAGCTGTTTTTGAGTGCAGAGAAGCCATCAGAATTGAACCTCGTTATCAGAGAAGTCATCAACGTTTAGCGAACCTGTATCTCAGGTTAAAATTTTGGTCCTTTTAACAATATCACACTCATGCTGAAGTGAAATCCTGTCCTTCTAATCTTGGCAAACTTCTTATGTTTGTTTAGATTAGGGGATGCAGAGAAAGCTATATATCATTACAGACAGGCAGGTCCTGAAGCTGACCCTGATGATATATCTAAAGCCAAAGGTCTTCAGGTTCGACTTAGCAAGTGCACTGAGGCTCGTAAACTACGAGATTGGAATACGCTGGTTAAAGAGGCAGGAGCTGCAATATCTGCAGGTGCAGATTCAGCTCCACAGGTATGCCCCCAAATCATTAACCTGATAAGCATTCTCTAGACTAATGGAAGCATTCTCTTCAATGGTGTTTTGTCTATGAGTAGATAAACGCATTACAAGCTGAGGCCTTGATAAAGCTCCGAAAGCACCAAGAAGCGGAAGCAGCACTGGGAAAGAGTCCGCATTTCGATGTTGACGCCTGTACAAGGTACTTTGGTCCAATTGGAAGTGCCAATCTGTTGATGGTACGAGCTCAGGTTGACTTGGCTACTGGCAGGTTAGTTTTCTGTAACAGCGAACGATTTATAACCTGTTAATCGGTCGAAAAAATGAAAATTAACAAAAATATTCTCTGGATCATACTTTTTACAGATTTGATGATGCATTAGCTGCGGCTCAACGAGCAACTAAGCTTGACTGTAACAATAAGGAAGCAAATGCGGTGTTGAGAAGGACACGAGGCGTATCAACAGCTCGATCTAATGGTAATAATCTATTCAAGGCAGGAAGATGCTCTGAGGCCTGCGTTGCATACGGTGAGGGGCTTGAACATGATCCTTACAACTCGGTGTTACTCTGCAACCGAGCGGCTTGCTGGTCCAAGCTTAACCAGTACGAGAAAGCCATTGAAGACTGCAATTCTGCCCTTAATTTGCGACCTGGTTATGCAAAGGCTTTACTAAGAAGAGCAGATTGCTATGCCAAGGTGACAAACATATTCCATTACTCTTAACAATCGCAAGTCACTCAACTGAAAATTGTTAAAATTTAAGTACTGAATTAAAAAATTCTTAAAATTTTATACTATTTTGAATATGTTATCATTATTAACGATGTTGAGTGTGTTTATATGGGATGAGATAGCTTGGAAAGTGGGAAGCATCGGTACAAGACTACGAGATATTGCAGAAGGAAGCACCAGAAGATGAAGATGTGAGGAGGGGATTGATGGATGCGAAGGCACATCTAACTTCATGATAGAGTGGAGGCACATCTAACAATCA
Source organism: Erythroxylum squamatum (assembly GCA_025629845.1). Taxonomy (NCBI): domain Eukaryota; kingdom Viridiplantae; phylum Streptophyta; class Magnoliopsida; order Malpighiales; family Erythroxylaceae; genus Erythroxylum; species Erythroxylum squamatum. The sequence continues at coordinate 27,506,866 of JAOTBA010000203.1, forward strand.
ATAATTTTTTAGTTGATTTTGTATTAGATTAATTTTGTTTTTATCCAATATGCAATCCTAGTCTTATAAGATTGATTGTGAATATAATGTAAACCATATTAAATTAAGTTAGTTAGCATGGCAAAAATTGATTTAAGACTTTTCTTGAATTTAATCTTTTGTAAATTCTTTTTTGAGTAGAAAATGGAATATATAAATTTCTTTTTTTTAAATAATGCTTAGTACATGAGTTTATATTTGGGTACGGGTAGCAATGGATCGGCCGGGCTAAGCCCTAATGTGCTAGAAGCAGCAGGCTCGAACCTAGGCCTGACTCAGTCCGCCCCAAGTTTTTTTTAATTTTAAAATGCCAAAATGACATTATTTTCATAGAAGTTGCCCAGCCCAGCACAATGCCCGATTTAAGAAAAAACCACACCTAAGACCTGGTCAACTAGAGCTTAGCTTGTTAAATTTAGGCCAAGGCCAAACCCAGTTGTCAACCTTACAAGTTCTTAAATTTCATTTTTGACATGAACATGAATTTTTTTTTTAATGGAAATCAATTTGCAGTACTCTTGATGCATAAACATAATTTGGTGAAAGGGTTGGATCTATTTGAAAATAAAATTTCTACTTGTCAAGGTTGTTAGTATGTCCATACAATTAAGACTACCCTTTTGCTATGAAGGCTTGTAGAGCAACTTACAACTTATATACATTAACCTTGGAAGACCTAATAAAATACCTCTTAAAGGAGGGAAGTACTACATTCTCTTGTGAATAACTTAATTATAATGTGTTGGATATATTTTTGGTTAAATGTGTAATTTGCACTAATTTATAAATTACATATTTTAAATATGCCACTTAATTAATAATTAAATAAACTTAAATATAAAATAATACATAAGTTGTGTAATCAATCTAAAATTTTAAAATCTAGGAAAGCCTAACTGCAGAACAATCCTCTAGTTCCCGTACCTAATGCCAAATCTCAAGCAATATTATAAATATCGTACCAGATTTAATACCGGATTAAATTTTGGTACGATACTATACCAGTACTAGTTAATGTTGAGTACCGTTTTGAGTAATTTTTTAGATTTATGAAATAATCCTTAAAATTTTTAAAAAATTACAAAATAGTCTATTGTCATATTGTACAGTTTTACTATATATTTTAACTTGTCTCCAAAAATTATAATAATAAATAATCATAATTTTAATTTAATTTAATAATTATATTTAAAACATATTTTAAAATATATAAATTTCAAATGAAATTTGATTTAATAATTAAAATTTTATATAATAAATATTAGATTATTTATTTAATTTATAATTATTATTAGTAATAAAATATTTATTATTATTTTAAAAACAAAAATAAAAAAATTTAAGATAATTATAAAAATTGAAATAAATAAAATAAGTAAATAATTAATTAAAAAACTTAAAAAAGGAAGAAAAAAAAGGAGAGATAGGATGTTCTTATTATTATATAGGCACTCGAGGTTCTTATCATCATGAAATACATAAAAGTTCATACGAAGTATTATTATTATATAGGTCCTCGAGGTTCTTACTGTAACTCACTCACTCAGAAGCAGTCAAATCAGATAGCTGTTTCGACTCGGATCGAAACAGTTGTTTCTGATCACCGGTCGTATTGAAACAGTTGTTTCTAACTGCAGTTAGGTTATACGGCGCAAAATATAACGCCAGCCACTGTTTGATCTCAAAGTACTGTTGAGCACACCTGCCGTGGACTCCTGTGGTGGTCACTTCCACGTAGTTGCAGTACCAACCATGGTGCCAACCCGACCCGTCGGAAGTCAGGTTCAGAGCGCAAACTGGTCCTTGCAGACACGGACCTTTCCCGCTGAAAATATCGAGATTGCCCCTCTTGAAGTAATCGTAGTTCCGACCCATCAACCCTCCCCAAGCCTCGACGTTCGAGATCCTAAACCCGTGGCCGTTCTTGTCGTAGAGCGTGACGCTTATGATGGAGTCTGTGCCTGCCGCGAGGGTCGACCCTGTCCTTATGTACATGGTGTATACGCAGTCGTCGTCCTGTTCAAAAGAATCCAAGTTACGAGAAGAACGTTAAGAGTCATGATCTTTACCAAGAAGATTTACGTTTTCTGTTGGATAGTTACTTACAGAATGGCCGATGGTGGAGAAGGAGAGGAGGAGAAGAAGAGAGACGTAGAGCTTGGAGGCTGCCATTTGCTAAGTGAAAGTGAGACCTTTTGTGTGGGAGTGTTTAGTTTCTTATTATATTGAACAGACTTCACTTACAGTAACAGACACAGTGTCGATGTGAAAGGAAAGGTCAGGGGAGATTTCTGATGTCGGCTCTCTTATTGTTTTGAGATTTATAGAGGATGACAATTGCAAGGTTGGAATTGGATTTTAATGATAAATTTTGTTATAATAATTTGATAAAATTAATAAAAAAATTTAAAATTTCAACTAACATTTAAAATACACATGTTATATTATTATTCTTGTAAATAAACTCATCAATTTGTATATAAATTTAATAAATATAGTTAAAGAAAATTAAGAGTTAAGTTTTCCAATAGAATTCAGATTAAGTTATAATTGCAAGATAATTATTAGAATGACATTAATTTAAAAATGAAATTAAAATAATTTTCTATCTTAAGACTTCTTTCTAAGTTTTCTCTCCCCTAAAAATTGATTATTAAATAATGTACTTTAATCATACATAAAAGACAAATAATGATTCTTAAATAATGCAGCTAAAGTTACGTAGAAAGATAAGTATACTATACACATATGTCTTTATAAGGATCATATATATTAAAAAGTCTTTAAATATAAATCTTATTTGAAGTCTATGTTCAAAATTGATCAGTTTTTAAAAGATAAGCCTACAATTATCAAAAGATAATACTAAATAAATTAGTAACATGTGTTAGGTGATTATTGTGGAAGTCAATTAGATATCTTTTTATAAGAAAGTAGGTGGGGCGCGCAACGTGGCTGTTCTCGTTCCCCTGTGCCCCTTCCTGAGAGGTGGGGGGCACAGGAATCGCTTCCCATAGGATGTAGAAGGTGACCAAAAGGAGTGAAATTTCTAAGTTACAATCATTATTTTGGTCGAATCTACCATACGAGGAGATGTAGAGAATGTTAGTACGTAGTCGGAGCTTTATTACGTACCCCGAATCTACATGAAAGGATCAGAAACGAAAGTAATGCGGAATACTTAGATTTCGGTTCTATCTCTGATTCCAATGTCGATTCCGAGCTCCAAACGTCTCCGAATCTCCTGAGGTCTTTAGTGGAAAGTGCTCACCGGCTCACAGGCAAGGCCTTTCTACAGTTTCCTCAAATCCCGAGCTTCTCTAACGGGTCAGGAATCCTTATGCTTGTGATCAGCTTTTTGAGTAACTGCAGGAGACCTTACCTTATATAGCTTCCATATAGGGCTTTTCCATCACAAAGCCGATATGGACCCGGTTTACACTAATCGAGACCCATTTTCTATCCGGACTTTAACCCATTAATCTAGATCATTTATTTGGCCACTGTAATATCTTTATTTATTTAAAAACTAAAATTGCAATTAATATTGTCTGACTTTATGAGACATTGACAAAATTGCCCCTAAGGACAAAAATGTCTTACGGAGAAAGCACAAGTGATTGTCGAAAATGAAGTTTATATTTGGTAATGGATAACAATAAATTGGACTAAGCCTTAGGCAACAGGTTCCAACCTTGGGCCTGACTTGATTCGCTCTAATTTTTTAAATTTTAAAATATCAAGACGACATCATTTAAAAAATCATATATGAGACCTGGCCAATCAGAGTTCAGACTGTTAAATTCAGGTCGAGGCCAAACCCTCTTATCATCCCTATATTTGAGTTAAAAATATTTCACTTAATTAATAATTGAATAAACTTATATATAAGATAATATATAAGTTACGTAATCAATTTAAAATTTAAAATCTAAGAAACTATAGCTCCAAAACCAATATTATAAATACCGTATCGGACTTAGTACCAGATTTAGTTTTGGTACGGTACTGTAGCGGTACTGGCACTACAAAAAAAATGACATACGGTAACAGGTGATAAGTGCTATTAAATATGAATAGTAACAGTAATGAGTATGCTATGACAGCCTATGTTACTAAAGATATGATACTTTAGAAACAGTTTTGACATGTTATTATCGAGTTTAACATGACGTTTATTGATAGCTATAAATGCGTTTATATTACATTTTATAAATGCTATAAATTAGTTGTTTGTAATATTTTTAAAATTATATATAAATTAGTTGTTGTAGATATGTATTTTGTAACGGTTTTGAAATGTTAAAAGTGATTTTTTATAACATTGTTTAAATGTCATTGTTGGGTTTATTATAGTATTTATTAATAGCTATAAAAGACACTACAAAAAAAATGACATACGGTAACAGGTGATAAGTGCTATTAAATATGAATAGTAACAGTAATGAGTATGCTA
>JAOTBA010000203.1:27517774-27539781 GCA_025629845.1 Erythroxylum squamatum
CATTTTCTACACTCACCTACAACATCAATTAACTTCCAAAACATCTAAACCATCTCTAAATTACACTTATCACATTCATCATGTTCTACATCATTAATCATCAATATAGGCAAGAAAATCACACACCCATATACCCATCCTCATATCATGAACATGTAACTCTTAAATGTCATTAAATATGCTCCATTCATCAAAGCCATGAAGAGGAATAGGTTACTTACTTGATTTAGCTTCAATGTCTTCAAATCACCATGAAACCCTAACACTCCAACATACACGATCATCACACATTGAGGTGGAGTAGGTTAGGTTTCTTTAGAAACAAGAAGAAGATAGCAAGATATTTATGTGGATAATGATGGACAAGGTTCAACTTTGAGGCTTTGGAGAAGAGAGTGTCGAAGATGGAGGGAGAGTAAAAGAAGAAAGAAATGAAGAAGATGAAGGAAAGTAACTATATCGTGAATGGTTAAATGAAAGACCCAAAATATGGTCTTTCATTTAACAATTTCGTGGCTTATACATGTGGTGGGGCAAGTGACACATGTCACTTGCCACATATCAATTTCTTATGGTTCCAATTGGTCCACTTTAGTAACTAGTCCATTTTGTCTCCAATTTCTACTCTAATTGTCTCCCAATTTTCAATGACATAAGTCATTAAATCCCAAAGTCATTTATAAAAATTTTCATTGCCATTTGACCCTTATTTCTACTACTATTCATCAATTATTCTGCCACTTGGCATTTTTCCTAGTCCAAAAATACCCTTATATTTCAGAAAATTCTCAAATTTTCTCCAAAAATTCTAATTTACTACTTATACATTCCCACTCAATTTTTAAGACACAAAATCCTAATTCGCATAATATTCACATTAAACTAAGCATTTATACCCAAAAAAAATGTCAAATGAGTGCATGGACAATTATTTTAATGTGTGCAATAATCAAATTCACAAGTGTGTATGCCGACATGATGCACGAGCATGAAATGCAATTTTTTTTAATCTCTCCTAATCTCACATGAACCAAAATTTTGGGTTCTAATCCTTACTACGGGAACGGGATGTTACATGTTATGTTAAAGGAAATGGGTGGGATTAAAATATCACAGGTTGCTTTGAATACTGACACCGAGTATGTTGGATAGGTGACACATGATCCCAAAAGTAGTGAGCTGCAATGCAAAGTGGTGAGGCGTAGCATTCAGGCAAGAAAAGTGCCCTGGCGTCTCAGGGAGTGAGTGGGCCTATGCAAGTCATATATATACACAGATAATAGAACCAAATGGGTGTGAAGAATTTGATATGTTTTCCTCTCTCTTGGTTCTAATCCTTCCTTCTCTCCTTTGTTGTGTTTAGTTGTTCTGATTCTCTTCCTTGTTGTTGTTATTCTGGAACTTAATTAACTTCTTCATTGCTTTGTAATTTCGTAGACATTCACAGTATTTTAAATTTACAGTAGAGTATTATATTCGGCTATTCTTGTGTAGTGTTCTTGAGTTGTTTATCTGCAGGTGATATTCCAATTGTTATTTCATTGGTTCTCTCAGAGCAAATGATGGCTGAGAACATGAGGATGAAAGTGATGTTTGCTGAGATTAAGGGCGTGTCAGATGATAGCGAGATGCCTCTACTTAAAATTGTTTCGGAAGGATTGAGGTTACATTGGAATCTATGAATCGGCATATAGAGAGGCTCAACAAGTCTATTGATTGTCAGGAACAGAGTCTTGTTACAGAAGGGTTATCGACAAATTCAGGCTTGTTTCAGACTGCTAGTTCTTCTAATACATTACAAGCTCGGCAAGTTAGGATAGATTTTTCGAAGTTCGATGGGAACAATCCTCTAATGTGGATCTTTAAAGCTGAACAATTTTTTACCTTCTATGATACTCCTAATGCTTAGAGACTCACTATTGCTGTTGTGCACTACAAGGGGATGATGGTTCCTTAGTACCAAATGTTGCAGAAGGCCACCTAATTTCCACTTAGGCTTCATTAACTCAAGCCATAGAAGAGCATTTCAGCCCATCACATTTTGAGTCACCAAAAGCTCAACTTTTTAGGTTGATACTGACTGGGTCAGTTAATGAATATTATACCTGATTCATGATATTAGCCAGCCAATCAGCAAATCTTAATGAGAGTGTGTTATTGGACAACTTTATAAGTGGGCTGAAGGAGCCTATCAAAAGTGATGTCATTACACAGACGCCTCAATCCTTGATCAGAGTTGTTGGGCTTGTTAAACTATATGATGAAAGAGGAAGTTTGGGCAATTTATTGGGCTCATATAGGGCTAAAACTTTCAACCAAATAGCTAAGTCAAGTACTAACGTGGCTAATTCCACTTTACCAATTCGGTTGCCCCCCACCTATTGCTTCTACGAGTCTTCTACCCTTACTGCCATCTCCGACATCACAAACCCACTCCACCGTTATTAATCCTACCCTCCATCTGCCGTATCACACCAACCAAAATGCAACTCAAAAAGATGAAGGATTATGCTTCACATGTGATGAGAAGTATCATAAAGTGCACAGGTGTCCAAATAAGCAATTATGCTATTTTTGACTGATATGGAAGAACCACATGATGCGTAAGTGGTAGATACTATGACTGAAGAAGCGGCCAGCTACGACTACGATAGTAACAACGAGTTAGCTCATTATTATTTATCCTTACATGCGATGAACGACACGCTTGGAGGAACAACTATTCGATTTTGGGGGGTTATTAATGGAATGAAGGTTCAGGTTCTACTAGATGGAGGGAGTTTAGATATTTTGATACAACCAAGAACTTACAAACGAACTAGCTTGAGGGGTTAAGGTGATGGTGGGGAATGGTGAGTTTTTAGTGGAAGAGGGAATTACACAAGTTGTACTAGTTCGAATCAATAGGTATGTAGTTTCTTTTACGACTTATGTGCTTGCTGTGTCTGGAAATGATGTGGTAATCGAAGCATTATGGTTAGCTACATTAGATGCTCATATCGCTAATTATATGGAGGCATATATCCAATTTTATAATGGTGAGCACTTGGTTACCTTACAAGTTATTAAATCTGCACTACCTACTCCTGCCACATACCACCATATGTAGAGGATTCAAGCCACTAAGGCTATTGAAAATTTGTACGTGCTGGCATCTTTTCAAAAACACAAGCTGATCAAATTGTTCAATTACCTAAAAATATATCCAAAGGTTTGAGGGAATTATTACAGAAGCATATTTTTATGTTTAAGTCACCTCGAGGGTTACCACCTACCAAAACACATGACCATGCAATCCCTCTATAAGATGGGGTTACAACGGTTATGCTGCGTATGGTTGCTGTCTCCGATAGCTGAAGATGGAACGGAACAGAAATTTGGAGACGGAACGGAACAAAAATTGAGGACAGTGAGGTGTTTGGTTATGGTGGACAGAACAAAGAAAACTGTCTCCGTCTCAAGGACAGAATGTGTTTGGTTGCAAGGGACAGAACGAAAAAATAGTGCAAATGATGAATATGCCGCTGGTCCTTAATATGATTAGAAATATGTAATTCGTTGATACTTTTATTATGAATGGATTGTAATAATAAATTTGAATAATATTAAATACAAATTATATAATAATAATAATAATAATAATAATAATAATAATAATAATAATAAATTTGAATAATAATAAATACAAATTATATAATAATAATAATGATAATAATAATAATAATTAAACATAATAAACATAATAGTATGGCTGGAGATAGGGACGACTTGCCCCTGTCCTCCCTTTTTGGGGAGGACAAAAATTTGTGTCCCTGTCTCCGAAGACAGGTAACGGGGACAGGGACGCGGAAATAAGAAGCAAACACTTACGGAGACAGAATTTTTCTGTCTTGTCCACTATCCCGAGAGATGTGGATACTATCCAAACGCTATGTCATAGTACAACGGCTAAGTAGAAACTTAATTGCTTGGATATTTGTTTCTAAGTTCATTCACGACTTCTTAAGAGATGGAGATTACAATACTTCCTTTCAAAAGGAAAAAAAAAAACAAAGATTACAATACTCCAACTCTAATATGGGAAAGTTTGAACGAGGATTGTGGGGGTTGGGATTTTGTTTTCCAATTTTTGGTCTCAAACGATGAATTTAATTTGTACATGGGAATGTTGTTGTTTATAAGGGACTGGTTTATTTGGGTGTAACATTGTCGTTTTTGGTTAATGGGTGAGTCTTTTTTATTTCCAAATTTTGTATTTCTCTTTTATATTTATTCAATATTTTTTAATTTTTCAAAAAAAAAATTCAAGATGAACAAACTTTGACTACTAGCGTGAACTATATTATATTATATTATATAAGTATTAATATATATATTATAACCGGTGATTAAAAAACTCCAACTAATTCAGCTAGTTTAATTATGAAAATTTTGAATCGTCTAACTTTTTAGTTTGATTTACTTTAATAACTTTTTGTTAATAACCGATCAATTTATTAATTAATCGATCAATTTTTATAAATTAATAAGTTCTTTTAAACATAAATAAATCAATTAATTTTCATTTATCAATCTTTATTTTAATTAAACTTCAAAATTTTCGATAAATAAGACAATCTCTTTTAATTATATTTTAAATTATTTAATTTTATTTAATCTTTAGCTGATTTTATGATAGTTTAATACTATTTGATCATTTTAAATCTTATATTACCTGTTTAATTTCTGATTAAGTTAAACAAATATATATTTTTTATAAGTCACAATATCTAGTATTAAAAATAAAATTAAGATATATTTCCATAATTTAAAATATTCAATATAATTTACCTTAAAAATATTTATACTAGTGGGAATTGGTTTCTTTCTCGTCTTACCGAAACAGCTAACACACCGGCCCTATAGAACAATGTGATGTGCGGTTGCGGCCCAAATGGCACTTTGGACAGATCCCAAGATTTTGGAAGTGGGCTTGTAAGATGTTTGTTAAGGAAACTAAGCCCATATTAATTAATTTAATTATATGTTTTAATAAATTGTTTAACATGTCAATAATTTAAAACTAAATTAATATATTTAATTAAAAATATTTACAAATTCTATCGTACCTCCAATTTTTTAGGCAATATTAAATTTTAAAAGTATGATTATTAATGACCCTAATTATCTTATTAGAACATTTTTCTTACGTCAATGTAAAACCTAAATAAAAATTATACTTATATGTAAAAGCCATCTAACTTAGTTATTTTTGTCTAAATTTTGTTTATTTAATAAATAAATTATATTTAAACAAATTATATTTGTTATTTTTTAAATACGTATTTATTAATTACTTATTTCAAATAAGTAATTTTATAATAACTGTTAAGAATACCCATATATGAGTGTCCCACATTGAAGAAAGAGAGGAAAGAAGACTTACATATAAGTCTAGTAGGCTACTCCATCTATTGCTAATCAGTTTTAGGATGAAACTTCACTTGGGCTTGTATGTGGTCTAACTTTCTTTCTAGTGGGGCCGGTAGGCCTATTGCAAATTTAACATGATATCAGAGCCAAAGAAGATCTTGGACTACTATTTGCCCCAGAAGGAGGTCCGTTATTTAAGCAACTGGAGAAGGAATTGAAGTCTGCATGAAGCAAGTGATCCGGCAGTATTGTTTGCCCTAAGAAGAGGCCTATTTGACCTCAATCAGAAGTTTAGTCTTGATGAGGATTGTCTACGTACCTCTCCAAATTGTCCAGGTAAAAAGAGACTCACATGTGAGTGTCCCACACTGGAGAAAGAGAGAAAAGAAGACTAACATATAAATCTAGTGGGCTACTCTACCTATTGCAAATTGGTTTTTGGTTGGAATCTCACTTGAGCTTATGTGTGGTCTAACTTTCCTTCTCGTGTGGGCCCGTAGGTCCATTGTAAATTTAACAATAACCCTATAAAATAAAAAAATAAAACAAAACCAAACAAAAATTATACTTATATGCAAAAGTCATCTAACTTAGTTATTTTTATCTAATTAATAAATAAATTATATCTGAACAAATTATATTTGTTATTCTTTTAATACATATTCATGAATTACTTATTTCAAATAAATCATTTTATAAATTAACAAATTTATGATTTTAAGTCAATTAACTTCGAGGAGATTCGAGCTTTTTTGTCATACTTTTCCTCTTTATTCTTTTTGCCCTTTTGTTTACTGTTTTATGCTTTACACATTCAGCTATCCAGAGGATCGGGTCCATAGAAATAACCCTTCATTGCTTTTCTTCTTTCCAATTTTCTACAACTTCCAAAGCTTAGTAAAAGCAACATTCATCAGATTCTTAGCTTACGCTAGAGTCTGAATGTACTAAGCTCCACATCATTCAAACCTGTAAAGTGTAAATACACCAACTTGGCAAGATCCTGAGCTTTAAGGGATCGTTTGGTGACTTTAGGATGCAAAATTCCAACTCCATTCACGCCCCTTTTGGCCAATTTGTTAGATTCTTTAAGCTAGATTTTTGTTTGAATCATTTATATATGTATAGTCTAAAAGATGCAATAAAGTCTTCTATATGCTTACGAACCCAACTTGTCTTTGTGTGGTGAGAAGAAAGAACAAGAATATTGGATTAGATTAGATTTTCTTTTTTTGCCTTGTGGTTGTCTACATATTCCTTATCTCAAGCATATAAGAAAGTTTTGTATTTTAATGGTGACCACTTGCAATTCCACGGTTTTCCTGACATCACCTGTCATTCATCTCATCATCTAGTAGCCTTATGAATCATGATGTTTTCAAGATTCGAGTTGTTGTATGGTTGATCTCAACTTTGAAGAAGATGATTGATAAAGAGTGGAGTTAAAACTTGTAAATATCACTTGAATGGAATGTGTCGTATGGTCTTGAATGGTTGACTTGATCAAGTGATTTATGATTTAGAATATTTATAGAATGTGCATATATGCAATAATTGAGTTTGAATTTAGCTGAATTTGGCAGCAATGAAGAGCTAAGATAATTCAAGACAAGACGAAGTGCCTGTTTGGATGGGCTTTTGGGAGGTTAATAAGTAATTTTCTCTATCACAAAAACATTTTTTAAGAAAAATGAGTATTTGAATGTAAAATAAAAAAGTACGTTTTTAATAGATATGACTCTTTTGGCAGTCAAAATATAGTTTTTTTAAAAACTCACCAAAATACGGTTTTTTTAAAAAGCTCAAATTTGAAGCTTATCAAAAAAGCCTCTCAGATGACTTTTTCAGGTAGATTTTTCAGATCAATTAATGAGCCTATTTTTTAGTCACTTTTGTCCTTATGTTTTATACTTAATTTTCACAATACCCACAAAACTATCTTTACGTTTATTTTGAGATTTATATAATATTATTTAGGTTTTTAAATATTTTAATATTTATTTTTTATATTAATTTTATTCATGTTATAATCCATATAAAAATTTTGATTAGATATATTTTCATTTATGTTTCATATAATTTAAAATTATATAATAATTAATATATCGTGCTTTGTATATTGTTTAATATACTTTAAATAATTTTTATATACATAAATAATTTTTATTATAAAATAAAATATATTTAAAATTAAAAGTACTTTTTATTTTTATGTTGTTAAACAGTTTACTATATGAAGCTCATTCAAAAAAACTCTTTTTTAAATGACAATCAAACGGTCAATTAGCTTCTTAGAAAAGTTCTTCTCATAAAAGATCTACAAAAAAAAGTTCTACTAACATAAACTCTACTGGTATAAACCCAACCAAGCAGATGCTTAATCACCATTTGAGTTTAATGCTTGTAGATTTCAATTTCTTTGTGAGTTATAGGTGTAATTGACACTTTAATGTTTTATAAAAAGTTTAATTAAACCCTTTTAATATTTTTTATACTACTTTATACATTAATATTATTGAAATAGTACTTATTACATTCTGAATAAGTCATAAATAGTACTCATTACATTATGAATAAAATATAAATATAGTAACAAACTAAGTAATAATAGGAATTTATTTAAAATTTTTGTGAGCTATTAATATCAAAATTACATCTTTAATTAACATTATATGGTAACAAAAATAAATAATAATAAGAATTTATTTAAACTTTTTATCAACTGTTAACATAAAAAATCACATCTTTAATTAATGTTTAAAGAAATTATTTTTAAGATCACATTAGATAGATTACATAAGAATTTATTTATAATTTTTGTGAACTGTTAATTTGAAAGTGAAATTGTTAATTTGATAATTACATATTTAATTAATGTTTAAAAAATTATTTTAGGATGACATATATTGAAAGTGAAAGTTTATTTACAATCCTAAAACATTATTGAACTCATAAACTCTCCCGTGGTCAAAGCGAGGATCAAAAAGCACCAGCTAGACCAACATTGGAGGGTTGAGCTTTTACATATCGACATACCAAGACTGATATAAATCAGACCCACTAACAGAGTTTCTGCAAATGCCAAAAATTTCACTGCAGAAGCTTCTGATGACACTTGAAAAAAAAAGAAGAAGAACATGCAAAGAAATTAACCGAGATATGACATTAAAAAGACCAAAGATGCATGATATTTGAGACTTAAATGGCTGCCCAATCGATCTCGACTGAAGGGTATTTCGCCAAACCAAAGTTTTCTGTTTCATCCCATTGTGAAGCATCAGAGAAGTCCAAGAACGAAATCTCAGATTGAGGTGAGCAAGATCCAGTGAATGACTCATCGGATAAAGCTGGTGATGACGAGGATAAGTTCACCTTGTAATCCTCGACTTCAAAATTCTCGACCTCCCTTTTCAGTTCACTTTTCAGATTATGATCTTCTTTCAATTGCGCCTGTACAGGAGCTGTAAGGTTGGTCTTTGAATCAGAAACAGAACACGGGTGCTCTGTTTTCACATGTTTCTGCGAGTTAGCCAAACTTTGACAAACAGCTTCCAACTTGGCATCAACGGAGGAGTGGAGAGGCTTGTACACGCCAAACTCTCCAGAGACATGATCTCCTAGGCGACGAAGATGTGGAAAGTTGAGCCTAGCGAACTCCCCTCTCAACTTAAAGGCAGCTTGATCATAAGCTAAAGCTGCCTCTTCAGCTGTGTCAAAAGTTCCAAGCCAGAGTCTTGTTCTGTTCTTAGGAAGTCTGATCTCAGCGACCCACTTTCCCCAATGCCTCTGCCTCACTCCTCTGTAGAGTTTCATCGACTTTGGAGGGGAACTAGATTGTTTCATTGGGACAGGTTTTGGAGCCAGAAAGTTGAGCCTTTGATTACGAACTAGCTGTGATTCTGTGGCAAGATTGGCCAACTGTTGTTGTTGTTGAACATGAATTTGTGCTTGGATTTGAAGGATTTGAGACGGGGTAAGGTGATTAAGCCCAATTGAACCCGTTTGGTCGAACCCATGAGAGAACATATAGGTGCTCGACGGGGAGTAAAAGTCAGGGTACAAATTGGGCTGTAAAGAGGTTGCAGATGTATAAGAACAAGAAGGGTAAGAAGAGAGAGAAGAAGAATCAGAAGAAACACAGGTTGGTGAAGAACAGTTCATAAAAGGTTCAAGTGCTGTCATCAGTTCCTCAGAGAAAACTGGAGATGTGTTATTACTATAGAAGTCTATTTCCGTTGCCATACTTCCTTCAAGAAACACTAAACAACCAAAGATCTACCTATAAACAAAAACCAAGATCAGATCTTGATGAGTTCACAAATGACAAAAAGTAGTACTAAATCTTCAGAAAACAAAACCAACCAGAGAGGGACCAAAACAAACCCTCCAAGTTGAAGAGAAAATGATCAAACTCAAAGGATATGTAAGATCAATCAACCTGAATCTCTGTTCTGAATCACCTGGCTTTCAGAAAGAAACAACCTCTCACACGATTCTCTTGTTCACAAACACAGATTTCAGTTAAGACCCAACAAGAAACCAGACCCCAGAAGTGTTTGACGATTGTTCTGAAAGACGGACAATTAACAGAAAGGGATACAGAGAAGTGGGAAGGTAGAGAACAGGGAAGAAGAAGAGGAATACTTGAACAAAGCACTCTGTTTGTGGGTTGTGTTCGGTGTTCTCACTCTAATTTGCAGCTTCTTGGTATAGCCTTATCTCTGCTTATATAGCCCTCCAAGCCCACGGTTTAAACCGTAGATTTCACCATTTTCGTCAACTTCTAAAAAGCTTTTATTAAATGCAATGGAGGTTAAATTAGTTACCGACAGGTGTGTGTAGACTAGATCTGAAAGTAAACGTGGAGGTGTTTGATTGGTTAAGTTCTTTTACTTACGGGAGTTTGTCAGGTAACTGCTCGTTTGGAATCTAATGCGGCTTTTGTCGTTTGTGTTATTGCGGCACGCTCCTCTTGCCCCGTACTCTTTTGTGACAATGTCGTTTGTGAATAAATTTGTATAGCAATTAATTTAAAAAAAATTAAAATATTTGAAATATTTAATCCAAAATAAATGATAAAATAAATTAATTGATTTATTTTAATTTATAAGAATTTATTAATTTAAAAATTGACTGATTAATTAATTAATTGATCAATTTTTATTAATAATAATTATTAAAACAAAAATTGATGGATTTAAGATTTTTAGTTTTTAGTTTTTTTAATCATTGATATTTATATAAGAACAACTTAAAAGAAAGCCATGGTTAGACTAAATTTAAGATCCTAATTTTTTTTAAATAATCAAAATATACAATATATCTAAATATAGTAAACAAATATTCTAATAAAAAAGTGAGTTAAGTTTAGTGAAAATGTCAACAATTTAAATTATAAAAAACAACTAAAAGAAGGTAGTAAACTTATAAAACATATTATTATGAATAATTTGTATAAAGCTCCAACTATTATAATAAAGTGGTGTAATAAGTGTAAGGGGTTTATATTTTACTTTAATATTAAAATTCTGAATTGAGGTCAAGTCAATAATATTAATAATTAAAATTTAACTGATTTGATCGATTTAACAATAAAAATTTTGAACCGATTAATTTTTATGTTTATTTTTAAACTTTTAATTCGATTTACTTAAATAATTTTTGTTGATAAAGTTAAACAGTTTATTACATCCTTAAATAATTTTCCACCTAATTTCCAAGGTAGAGATCACTATAATTAGCATACTTAACCAAGATCAACTTGCCATACTTAACGGAGAAGCATACTTTATATAAAGCAAAATTTCTTTGTTGTTATTAGTTTGTGATGATCTTTTACATCTTTAAATTTGTTTTTTCTTCTTTTACATTTTTATATAAAGCATACTCTATATAAAGCCTTGAAGTAAGTGATAAGATCACTCCTTTATAATTAGAAGATCAAAAGTTTGAGTTACGAAAACAATTCCTTTATAAAATATAAAGAAAATGTTGCATACACTTGACGTTCGATAAAGAAAAGATTGCGTATAATTAACATCCGCTCAAACTTTATTAACGATTAACAACTTTATCACATCGTTCTCATATCTTGCTACACGAAGGACCAAGTATCTTAAATCTTTTAATATTCTGATTCTTTATTTATTAAATGAAATTTAAATTTAACATTTCAATAAAAACTTTGAACTGTTCAATTTTTTTCATTCGTTTCTTGAATTTTCAGATCGATTTATTTTAATAATTCTTATTGTTAGAAATGAGTCAATTTATTAATTAATCAATCAATTTTTAAAAATTAATAATTTCTTATAAATTAAAATAAATTAATTAATATTCATTTAACAATCTTTTGTTTTATTAAACTTCAAATTTTTAACAATTTCTTTAATTGATATTTCAAAATTTTTAGCAAATTTTATGATGGTCTAATAATAGTTGAATTTTTTAAACTTTAATTTTTTTGTTTTATCGGTTTAACTTCTCTTATGATAAAAAAATATTAAAAATAGTGGCACATTTTTCAATATTCAAATTTCAGTTGGGTTTCTTAGGGGGCGCTTAGTTCATAGACGGTAATGAGAATGAGAATGAGGATGAATATAGAAAGAAATGAGAATTAATATAATCATTATGATTATGATGGTTGATTAAAATGAAGGAATGATTACCGTTACCATTGATGGTGGTTGGTTTGTTAAAGATGTTGAGGCATAAAAATTTGTTAAAATTTTGTTTATATCAAAATTTAAATATATTTTAATTGATTATTTTAATTTATGCACCCTATTTATAATGACAGAATATTTAGAATCAAGTATATTGCGGTTTTTCTTTCCCGTAGCTTTTGAAGAAAAAATACTCTTGAAATATAATTTAATCATCCAAAATATTGCGTAATTTATCGACAAACCATAATATCCACCATTCCATTGCTATAATAAATCAACTAACATAGTTTAATATAATTTACATTCCTCTGATAATGCAAATGATGTTATATTTTAAGTAATTAATGAATAATATTTTAATTAATTACATCTTAATTAGATTTTTATTAGATTTTAATTAAATAATTAAATTTTATCTTGATTAATTATTTTAATTAATTAATTAATTAGATTAGATTAGATTTTAATTAATTAATTAGATTTTATCTTAATTAATTTAATTTAATTAATTATATTTTATATTTTAATGAATTATATTTTAATTAAATATATTTTAGTTAATTACATTTTAATTAATTATATTTAATTAAAAATTAAAAATATTAGTGTTGGGAAAAAAAAACCATTCCTTCCATAAATGGAGGGTATAGACTATTACCTAAAACTTAGGTATGAAAAACTATTCAATCAATCATAATAAATAATTAACCATTATCATTTATTCCTTTCTCATTGATTTATTCTGATAGTCTTAACCAAGTATCCACCCACTCTTTTTTTTTCCTTTAAAATTTTGATAATTAAGTCAGCCACGCTTCTAGGCCACTAAAAGTTGAATATATTCACATGCTGCTTCATACCCACCCCAGGTTCTCTCCAAACACAAAAATATAACTAGAATAAATGGGAAATGGATATTGGATTTAAGTAAAGCAATAGCAAATTTATAAGAACAACTTTGACACCAAATGATATAAAGTGCTAACTCTGAGCTGCTTGATGACAAAAACCTCAATATACTGCAGACAATGACAAGAAACAGCCAAAAACATGAACAACAGATAAGATAAACGATGATGATAGCCCTTTATTTCGGTAAAGGTTCCTTTGATAGAACAAGAAGACGTTTCAATACTATCTTAATTTCATAGTATGTTATAAGTTTAAATGATTAAATAATTGCATCTCAATTACAAAATTAAACATAACGGTTAGTTAATATGTAATAATTGTTTCGAATCTAACACTGAATTTTAATAAAATTTATTAAATCATTTATAGATTATTATAAGAACATGCCATTGAATTTGCTATGGAGCCTCGAGAATGACGACAAGGAGACTTTGGAAGACGTGAAGCTTTGGTTGGTTTTGAGTTGGAAACGGTATCATCTGGTGATGGCTTTTTCTACTTTGGATTTGGTGCCTTTTGATCCACTTCAAACGCATAATTTTAGCTCCTCGAGGTCTCACTCTCACCGATTTCAGGAAAGACCAAAGAGAGATCTGACATTTGAGGGTTAGTTATACAGGAGAGATCCTCTCTTAAATATTACGGTATCTTATTCTACCTTAATAAGATACCAAATAATCGTAATTTATGGAATAGAATAAGACATTATAATATTGAACAGAAAATTTAGACTCCAGTTACAAAGACACTTAAAATGAATTTACGGGATGAACTGAGGTAATTAAAATACTCACTTATTTATTAAGTGTTGTTTTTAAAATTAGCTAATTAAAAAAAACACAAATTAAAAAAAAACACATCATGTGATAATAACGTGCTTTTGTTTCCTTTGGCTTTTCTTATGTTTAGATCGAAAGATTATGTTTCTATAATTTTTCTAAAACATAAATTAATTTTCTGAAAATTAGATAAAATTATGCTTATAACTTATTTCAATCTAATTTAAATTTAATATTATAAGATTTTAAGTCGGATATTTAAGCTATTTAACTTATTAAAACGTTGTAATTTTATTTAAAATATAAATTTTGGATTTAGATTTTAAAAAAAGAGTCTATTCGGGTTGCCTATTCTTACTAGGAATCTATATGTTTAGCTTTTAGTCTTAATCATAGTGATTAGTGATTCACTGGTCAACAATAAACAGCTATTATCTATACTTGGTGCAGCCTATCTTCTTGTCATTTTCTAATGAACTTTGCTAATCCAATACTCTTCCACTCTCCTTTTACATATAAAAAACTATTTTAAGTCGCACTAAGTTGGGTCGATTACATCTCATCGCATGCACAAATTGGAAACACCTTTTGATTCACTTATCATTTAGGGTTGCTATGACGTCGTAGACACTCAACTTTCTGGCCACCAATCTGCAGATAAGGAGAAGATAATATGGTTTGTTTAATGAGTTGACTCCTGAAAATGTCAATCTCAGACCACGAACCTAAATTATTGTCCGAAGATAATCATAGACAAATGGAGTTGGGCTGAGACGTGGCGAACTTAAGTGCACATATTAGGGTTTTGGATCAGTCTTAATCAAGTCCGTAGCTGTCTTTTCAGTGTTTTTAGTAAAAGATTCGAAACTTTAGTATAAATTAAGATTTTTTAAAGTTCTTTGTAATTTTCAATTTTTTGAAAAAAAACTTTTTATTAGATTTTAATTAAAAAATAATGATAAAATATAAGCGATATTATTATCATTCATGAAAATAAAACTTATCAAATGTTATTTATATCACAATTCAACTCATTTGTTAAAATTGAACAAAATTAATTAAATTTGATTGTAATTACCTTAAATTATTAATTTAAGTCAAGTTTAATTCGTTTAAGTTGTGTTTAAGAACTAAGTTAGTTTAAGATATTCGTCACATTTAATTAGTCTATATTTTGTTCATACTATATGTGTTTCATAATTATTTTTAATTGAAATAAAACTATAATTTTTTTTTTGAGAATTTTAAAAATTGAGAGATTTTTAAAATTTTTAAATTACAAGAGAAATATATTTCCATTACCTTTTTTTTATATGTGTAAAATATAATATACATCTTTTTGAATATATATTAAATAAATCATTAAATACATATATTAACTTACAAATCACGTATTCTAAATAAATAATTAAAAAGTCATCACAAGTTATTCAACATGTGTATTATATTTTAATCTTAAAGTCGCCAAAATGACAAATAGTCCTTCATCATGGACTCCAAACTATTAGGTTTCGTATGGCTGCTTTCAGTTTTAGTGGAATTGTATAATAATCATAATTTTCCAAGCATTCTGCAGGCATGGAACCTCTTGACTTTTGAGGAAATGGCCAATAAAGCTTATCACCTACTGGGCATGAACTGAGAGGAGTGGTTGCCAGCATAAGAGCTTAGGTGGGTATTGACCAAATGCTTTCCTTAGAGCATTTATAGGTTAACCATCTAGTGTTATATATAATATAATTAAAGTCAAAAACTGGAGAGTCTGAAACTTCTTGTCAAGTTCAATCATGCTCCATTAGAGCTTAATAGATGCATTGACTTCTTTATTTAAGGTCACTTTACTTTTGCATGTCAGATAGATAGTGATTGAAGCATACATGTCAAAGCTATTAAACTAACCTTTAACAACTTTCAGAAGTTGGTATTGAGATGAATCTGCACTATTTTGATGTATCTGCAAGTTCAAGGTTCGTAAGCACCAAGTAGAAAAAGACCGGACCTAATTGCTCTTTTGTAACACTATTTTAAAGATAAAAGTTCGAAACCGTTTTAATCTTGATTCAATTTGAAATTAAGCTAAAAGATATATTTATCAAAATTTTGAATTAGTTCAAACTCAAATTTTATGATTTAACTTTTCTAAAAATAAATCGATCAATCAAAATAAAATGACATTATTTTATTAAAATTTAATAAAAAATATCATTTTGTTTAAAAAAATTAATCATTCAAAACATTTAGAACCTAGTCAAAATTTGAGTGTCTCCAAAACAAAAAAAAACGATGACTTGAATCAAACTCGACTCATTACTATTTCTAACGAGGCAAAGGTCGACTCCAAAGCTCCATCGTGACAAGTTCTATGGACCTAGCTAAACAAGTTAGGGTATTTCGTTTTCAATCCGTAATCGCCACAAAATATGCAAAGCACTCATCCTCATTGAGAGAATTCATAAGCTTTTAGTATCTAACCTCTTGTTCAACAGTCAGAATCTATACATCCTGATCGTATCCTGAAGGTAAAATAGTTAAAAAAGAATGTAAGGAAAAACAAAAAATGTCAAGAACATTAAGAGAACTGGTTAAATTTCTTTCAATTGCACCAAAAACAAATGCGAGATGCCACTTGAATTACTTAGCTATATATGAACCAACAAACAAGAATATTTCCAACCTTGTATGCATTTAATAAGTAGGTTAATATGGAAAGGTTCACAAAATTATCAAGCTTCTAGCTCCTTCAAGATAATAAATAGGTCAAATTGTGATTGGATCTTATAACTTGATTTAATTTGTGTCCCAAAAACTCAGTCAATCTTCAAGAAAGCGGGTTGAACTTGATAGATCTTTAGACTGACTTAGCACTTGAGTTCATTAAACAATAAAAAAGATAAGGCTCGAATTCAAAATGGATCAAATTAGGTTGAGCTTGGATCAAGTTAGACAAGATACTTCTAAGTCACGTTTAAGCTTAAAGCCTAAACTCAAATTCAGTTAAATCAAAATTTTGCTTCTTGCTTTCAAGTCTAATTAACCGGGTCGGCCTGTACCTTTATAACAAGCTTACCCTCCCATCGCAAGACTAAAAACTGAACTGATCATCATGTTTTGGTGGCTTCTCCATGTACTCATTTCCTATAGCAATTATTAAAACAGAAACATATGCATGACTTGCAAAATGATGATATATTATGTAGACTAGTCATTCATACTGAAGTGCAGTTAATTCAGATCCATCATGTAGGAATTGACCTGTCAAAGTTAACAATGATATGCTTGAACCCTCGAATTCTTCGAAGCAGACACAGGATCATGTTACATCAGTTTGTCCGAATGTCGTGTGCTCCATACCAATCAATTGATCGATTTTATCCGCTTAAATGGTTAAGAGGAATTTAACAAGCTTGTGTTAACTGCTAAAGAGAAATGCGGCAGCCAAAAATTGGTACTGTATAATGCTGTAGAGAGCTCAGTTTAGCACCAAAATATTCATAATCCACCTGATCACTAATTACCATAAGGGGCTACAGAGAAGCTGGTTTTCATACTTGATAAAGTACAAAATTTGATCATGTAGGTGATAAGCACAACTAAAGATATGCAAAGGTTAAGTACGAATAGAGCTACAGAAGTTAAAAAGCTTCAATCTTCACGTCTCTGTATAGGAGCAAACATAGCTGCAGGGAAGGCACCTGATGAATGGATGCTCCTTGGACGGCTCCTAATAGTTTGAGACCATAAGATAGTCTTACAATCGCCAAAGTATGTTATTCACTAAGTTTTGTCTGAAGGCATGCCAGTGGCCCTCTCAAGATTCATTTTGCAATTTTCTCTCAAATCTCTTAGCGCGACAAAATTAGCTTCCTGCATAATAGATATGAGGTATTCATCGCATATAAGGCTAAAAGTTGAAGGTTCATAACACAGAAGAAATGTATACTATAAATCACCAAATTGTAAGAACTTAAAAGGATACCCCAGCTACAGATAAATTAATAGAGCAAGTTCATTTGATCAATCACCAGGACTGAAATTGATGGAAGTATTCTGAACTGCAAATAAGTGAAGAGACACTAGTTGCACTTACAAGCTAACTGCTTTCATGACCAAAAACACCATCCATGTGATGAAACAGGGACCTCCACTGTCTCTTGAGGTCAGATTCTGTTTTCAAAGATTTTTTGGATTTTACTTGGTCCTGAACCTCAGACTGCTTTCCTTTGGAAAATTTGTTGACCAAGATGCTGGCTTCTTTCCAACTCTTCCTCACCGCTACAGAATTGGAAACAGGGAAATTAGCAACAAATTAAAGGATTGAAACAATGAAAATGCCAATCCAAGTAATGTGTGACTTATCTTACTAAAGCTCGCCTGCTATTCGACCTTTAATGTCCTGGTAATGTAGGTCCGACCACATATAAGCAGCTGATTCCCACATTGTAGATCAAAGATATCATATTCAGCAAGTCTACTTTATCAATAACCAATACTGCATTGATCAAATTACCAAATTACTTATAAAAAGTAAAGGTTAAGGTCACCTTTCAAGCAAAAAGTACAAGAACAAGCTTTAAGCAAGTCTCCGCCCTTATCCAGATTAGCATAATCACCCGACTTAAAGAGTTGCGCATCTAGTGAACCCAAAAGATATGGATTCCTGAGATTCCGACAAGTTCGACCACTCTACAGGATCACTGTTGCTAGTTGGCAAACTACCAACATGGTGATCCCTGTCAACATTAGGACCAACATGAACAGCAAATCCTTGAACTTTCAAGTTGCTGGTTGTATCATCAGATGCGAGCACAACTACTTCATCATCATTCCCTTTCTTGGATGGGCCTGAACTCGTGGCGATAAAAGCACTTGAAGAACAACCCTCGATGCGCAATCCTTGACCAATTCAACACTATCATCGACAAATTCAAGTTCTTTAATTTCAGTTTGCTCACTGGTGTAAAGAGTCACGACATTCTCCTGTGAGACACTGGAAGATTGCTTCTTTTTCATATTGCAAATATCAACTTCCAATTTACGCTTCTTCACCAAGTTCTCAACTCTTACACACACTTGTTTTGCAAAATCTAAATTCTGAACTTCACTCCCTACGTTTTCACCGTACCTATCTATAGATTTAAGTCGTACACCATCCATAATCAACCAAAACTTCCTTCTAGAATACCGATTAGTTAAATCTTCCAAAACCCCCCGCGATCTGGAAGCCCTATCTGAGAAAATTATCTCCACTCATGATTAGTGCATTCAATAGAAACCAAAAGCAGAACCAATACCAAAATCAGTCCCCTTGAAACTAGAAACCAATAACCCAATCCACCAATTCGCCCAATTCCAGAAACCCACTTCTCTGATTATCCTGGGTCAGTGAAAATTGTAATGAATTCTCCAATTCGAACCTTCAAAATCATTGCAGTAGCAGAAGCATGGATGAATCAGTTTGCATATGCAAGATTTCGAATTAAAAATAATAAAAAGAACACAAAATGTCCACGGAAAATGAAGGGAAAAAAAAAGAGATATTGATGGAAGCTGGAGACACTGACCTGAAAGACGGGATACACCGGAGAGACCACGAACAGGATCGGGGATAGAATGATATTGGGTGATACTTGAGAGGATTTCAAGAGAAAGAAACCTCAATTTTTGAAACAATATTAGGGCGGGAAGCATTTCAAATTCGGGTCCTTAGCTGCCCAAATTAGTCATTTAGCCAAATTTGGTAGCAAATAAGAAGGCTCATTGTTTTGCTCGATAAAGACTGCAACCACATTGATTTGCTTTTCTATGATTATATTTTATTATTATTTTCGATTAATTTTTAATATGTACAATTAGTTTATCAGTTTAAATAAATATTTGCTAGACTAATGTTTGAATACGTAACATTTCAATTATTTTAACTATTTGTAATGAATAGAGTTTTTTTTGTTACAAGGAAAAAACTACACGAAAACGCTAATTAATGCAATGTCTACGATACAAAAAGCTGTGTTGATCACGGAGCAGGGGAACTCTGACTATCGTCGGAGGCTCCTAAAGAAAATGTAGGCCGGGTCTGGCCGATGCTGCAAAGGCGGCCAGACAATCTGCACTCTGGTTGCCTTCGCGATAGACATGCTGAAACTTCACCTCCTAAGGTTGTCGCAGAAGACCCTGAATACTTGCCATCAAACAAGTGTAGTCAGTTCCAGGAAGACGAGAAGAGGAAAGAATATTGATCACCTCTAAGGAGTCGATTTCCAAAATGATCCGTCGAAAACCAAGAACCCAAGACAGTTGCAGGCCCGAGTGGACTCCCCACAGCTCGATTTCTAAAGCCGAGCCCCGCCCTAGGTGATGGAGAAATCCACCACACCACTGGCCATGACAATCTCGAATCAAACCCCCTGTAGAAGCAAGATGGTGACCCGTATTGGTTGCGCCATCGGTATTAATCTTAACCCAACCTGGCGTCGGTTTGGTCCACCCAATAAGTTGTCCTTTGGGACAGCCTGGCGCACCAAACACCCCCCGTTCCATAGAACGGGCCCTAAAAATCCAGGTAGTATAATCAAGAACGATGCGGGAACCATCAATGGGCCAAGTAAATCCTGCTTCGAAAATCTGACGGTTCCTCCATTGCCACAGGAACCAGCAGGCTACCCCGTACAAAGTAGCCCATTGGAGGTGCTGCAGTTGTGTGTGTGTCTGGAGATTTGACGTCATCCAGGGCTCCACGTCAGACTGAAAGAAAACGGAATTGACCACCACAAGTGGAAACCTACACCAGAAGTTGTGGACTTGCAAACAATCACGAAGGGCATGTAAAATTGTCTCCTTTTGTCCACAGAAGGGACATGTACTGTCTAGGGTGAGATGGCGAGCAACCCGAGGATGGTTGGTCAACAGTTTCTGCTTGAACATGAGCCACAGGAAAGACCTAATGCGTTGTGGTCCATCCCACTGCCAGATAAGCTTCCAAGAGGTGCTAGTCGTTGTCGAGGAATGTCCTGCGATAAGATCATAAGCAGACGCCATTGTAAACTGCCCATGAGAGGTAAGCCCCCAATTGAGGACATCGTCCCCTGGCCTCTGCGGAAGGGGCGGAATAGCCTCAATATCACGACAGACAGTGGTGGGGAGATACTGTTGAAACAGGGACCACGTCCAGGTGCCCTCGTCAGTCGTATACTCAGACACTGTGGTATAGAGAGCACTGTCTGGAACCGGAGAACTCACCATTGAAATTAATGGACCCCAATCCGGTAACCAATTATCCAACCAGAAGAAAATGTGGCTTCGGGGCCCAATTCCCATTGAGACCTATGTCGAACAACAGGCCAAGTAGCGACGATGCCTCTCCAGGTACCAAAAGCTCCTGCCCGATCGATAGAGAGAGGAAGAAGGTCCAAGTTTAGTCGATATTTAGCTTTTAACAGCCGGACCCATAAGGCTGAGGGCCGATTAATCAAGGCCCAGCCAAGTTTTGCTAACTGAGCATCATTAAAAGCTCGGAGACGCTTGATCCCTAGACCCCCTTCTTGTTTGGGCTTACAGACTTCATCCCAGTTAACCAAATGCATGCGACGGGTCTCAGTAGTAGTTCCCCATATAAAAGGATCACATTATACGCTCCAAATCGTCACAGAGGTGTCGCGGGAGGCGCACTGTTTGCATCGTATGTAACACCCCACTCCCGCAAGGACCCGAACCCGACATCGACGGTGATATCCGAGTCTGTGCCCCGCGAGGGTGGCGTGCTAAAGCACTAAATCGATCAGAAAGCGGGATATATATATATATATATATTTCTTTTTAATCACAAAACCATATATGCAGAAGTCAAATAACCAAATTGGACCCTCATTTATTTATAAAAAATCTCATTATACACATTATAGCCACTTGGTCCCTTTTTCCAAATACTTTCCAAATACAGATATACAATTCATTACATAAATAAAAACATGCAATGCAGACGCAAACTGATCTCGACCTCTATCATTCACTTGAATCCGTCAAGTCTACTCCCATTGGCCTAACGGGGTATTCTTCTGAGTCCTGAAAAATAATTTCAATTTTGGGTGAGTTTTGTGAACTCAGTGAGTGACCATCATTGATGGCTCACTCATCACTCATCACATAACACATATTCATATCATCTCATTAACAACATATTGCATCACATATATTTGATCAGTCATTTCACATTCACTATCATTTGATCCATGTCATT
>JAOTBA010000203.1:27546709-27558076 GCA_025629845.1 Erythroxylum squamatum
GTTATGGCTAAAACACCAGACCATGCTCAATGACCCTATACATTTTCCAGCTTTTAACTTCCAACATATCACATACACCAGTTCTAACTTCCAAGAAAGGTTCGGGGCCCAACATCAATAATAAAAGAAATGAAATATATTCTATTTTTATACTAAATTAAATTTAAGAACTTTTTATTTTGTGATTACAAGCTTGTCTAATTTTCACAATATTAAAGAATTTTGTTTAGATTCCAACTTTTTAGTTTATGCGATACAAAGCTTCATTAGAATTCATCAGATTAAGAGGAATGGTAGTGATTAATTCATCAGATCGAGAAAAATGGTAGTGATTAAGTATGAATGGTGCTTAGTAGATGTCATGAAGAAGATGATGATCTTGTCATTATTATGATCAAGACGATCACAATCTCTATGTAGATAGTGTATTGTTCAATGTTCTCAAGTGATGTAGCCCAAATCATCTTTAGAGTATGCGTGTAGTGATACTTTATAATTAATGAAACGAGCAAGGATCTAGAGGCAAGCGAGCGTAGTTGTTGGTAATGATGTGAGATTAGGGTCCTTTCATGTGTTTCTGGGAAACCATTCTAATGACTTTTAGCTCTGTTTCTAGAACCTGGAGTTGAGCTACCATTTCTTGAAAACCCACTTAATATCTAAAACTTCACACCTAGGTAAGTGATCTTCAAGTAAAATTAGCAGAGAAAGTCACAACAAAATTAATAAAGGTTACTCTTTGAGGAAATCAAATCTTCTATGAGAGTTTTATTGTACGGGTCCATGAAAATATATTAACTTTTGAAAATATAAAGAAACAAAACATGAAGAAGAAACAATGACGAATTACTCAATTAGTTGCAAGTCAAAATCCCCCAAAAAGGTACATTTCAATTCTCGAAACATCAGTGGAACAATCCCAGATAAGTGAGCTAGGCCATTTCCATTTCCATTTCCATCGTCTCGTGAACTTACTTCAAACACCTTGCGAGTAGAGTATGACAGGACTTACATTTGCCTACCAGCAACATCAGCAACAAAGGGCAGATAAGGAGTCTTACCCATAACACAAACGGTGGCCGGCGTGGGATTCTATGACAGTTAGCTATATAATTTACTTAAACTTAATTAATTAGTTTAATTAGGTCTAATATATACAAATGTTGAGTATTTAATTTTTTCTTTTTAAAATTTGAATCATAATTATATAATTTACTAAACTTTAAATTTTATAACTAATCCTTATAAGTTTAATATTATAAATTTAATAACCCTTTTTTAAGAAATTATGAGTTAATAACTGCATATAAATTTATTGTTAGAGAAAATTAGTTAAAGACAAATATCAATTATACACAAAAATTAAACCAGAGAAAGTTAACCTTTTCTTATTTTCTTTAGTGGTAAAGACCATTTTATTATAATTAGTGAGAGATTTGTTTAGTAATGATAGTTGTCGTCGCTTATAGGTCATCCGCTGTAGGAGACTGAGTCGTAGAGTCAGCTGGCCTCGAGTCAATAGGAGCCAACAGAGAGTCTCCTATGCCCTAGTTTAAGCCAATGCCTCAGAGAGTACCTGAGAGGAGAGAAAGGAGGTATGACAAACTCAGGAAGTAAGGGGCTGTGGACTTCTATAGAAGTACAGACCTTGTTGAGTTAGAAGGTTGGTTAGAAAGGATAGTGAGGATATTTGACCAGATGGATTGCGAGTCTGACGAGAGGTTCGATTATACAGTCTGACTACTTCAGGGTCTGACCTACTAATGGTGGAAGAATGTTCCTGGTAGTTTGGTCCGACCCTACAGACTGATGTGGGAAGACTTTTTGAGGGTCTTCAAGGAGAATTACATGCCAAAGATTTTAGACAGAAAGATAAAGGAGTTCTTAGATCTGAAGCAGGGGAGTCTCACTGTAGCTCAGTACGAAATGCGATTCAATGAACTAATGTGGAATATTACTGCCTTGATTCTGACTGAAGAGGACAAATGTAGGCGATTTAAAGACGGACTAAATATGGGGATTCGAACAAGGCTAACAATTACTAATTTGAGTAGTTTAACTGAGCTGAGAATTGCTTCGTCGGACAGTTATTGAAAGATGAGCAAGGGAGTACGGGCAAGAGTTTAGGCTGAAGAGATAGGGTGAGTCTCAAGTTGATTCTGGCAGAAGGTTTAGTAAATGCCAGAGTAGACTGTCACGATCACAACAGATATCGAGATAGTCAAGGTTTAGGCCACGAGGTGGTTTTGTTTATTCTTGTGGTAGAGGATTGGCTTCGGGAGGACAATCATATGGTATACGGGCACAACAAAACCCCAGTTGTTAATATTGTGGGAAAAGTCATGATGGGATATGCTAGAAGATATCGACAGCTTGTCTGCGTTGTGACTCTTTTAAGCATCAAATTAGAGATTGTCTTACTGTTGTAGGAGCTTAGTCTGGAGTGGGGGAAGGATCAGTAATTAAAGCGACTGTTCAGCAGAGTAGAACGAGTGGAGTAGGACAGAGAGGCAGAGGCAGAGGTAGAGCTAGTTTTACAGGTTCTAGTGCCAAGACTGAGACACGGAGTAACCAGTGGCAGCCCCAGGCTAGGATCTATGCCATCACTAGACAGGAGGCTCAGGACTCCCCAGATGTTGTAGCAGGTGTGTTAGATGTCTTTTAATTTTAAGGCTTATGCATTATTAGATCTAGGATTAACACATTATTTTATCACCCCTCATCTAGCAACTAAATCGCATTATGAAAAAGAAATATTGAAATGTGGATTAGAGGTGAGTACTTCAGTAGGTAGTATTGCCGCAACTGGGGAGATCTGTAAAAGGTGTATTATTCGAGTTGCTATATTAACATACCATGGGACCACAAGGATGTTTAGTAACATCAAGGTTTCATCATGGAATCGTTCGTTGATGTCATCATTCAGTCGTAATTCCCCTCCTTCAAGACCTGATAAGTGGTCATCTACCATATTTTTCTCTCCCTTCTTGTCTCTAATCTCTATATTGAACTTTTATAGGAGAAGCACCTATTGGATAAGTCTCAGTTTTATCTCTTTCTTGGAAAAAAGATACTTTAATGCTCGATGATTGATAAAATGATCACCTTACATCCAAAAAGGTAAGACTAAAACTTGTTACATGCGAACGCCACTACCAGAAATTTCTTTCAAGTAGTAGTGTAATTTAGTTGGTCCTCGTTAATTTATTGCTTGCATAATAAATGGTATGCATCCTTTTGTCCTTTTTTTGTCTCATCACATAACCCATAACTTGGTTACTAGCATCATACATGACTTTAAACAATAATGACCAATCCAGTGATGTGAATATCGGTATTGAAGTAAGTGCCTCTTTTAACCTATTAAAAGCAGATAAACAATTACTATCAAATATTATTTTCACATCTTTAACTAAGCAATTAGTAAAAGGTTTAGAAATAAAATAGAAGTCCTTGATGAATCAAAGATAAAATTTTGCATGTCCTAAGAATGCCCAAATGTCTTTTACATTAATCAGTGGTGGAAGCTTTTCAATGACATCTGCTTTGGCCCTATCCACTTTTATGCCTCGACATGATATCTTATGTCCAAACACTACTCCTTTGTGAACTATGAAGTGGCATTTCCCCTAGTTTAGATTCAAGTGGGACTCTTCACATCTTTGAAGAACTCTATCCAAATTTGTCAAGCAGTAATTAAAAAAGTTCCTAAAGACTGAAAAATCAGCCATAAAAATTTTCATTATGCCCTTAATCATTTCTGCAAAAATAGACATCATACACCTTTGAAAAGTTGTTGGAGCATCATATAACTTAAAAGGCATCCATCTATAACAAATGTTCCATAAGGACATATAAAAGTGTTCTTTTCCTGATCTTCTGGATAGATAAAAATCTGATTGTAACTTGAATATCTATCAAGAAAATAATATAATGCATAGCCAACCACCCTTTTGATCATTTGATCCATGAATGGAAGGGGGAAGTGATCCTTTTTAGTCACCTTATTGAGCTTCTTATAATCAATACACTCTCCAACCTGCGATTGTTCGAGTAGAGATCATATGACCACTTTCACTCTCCATATTTTCATAACTCCTTTCTTAGGCACATATTGTACTGGATAAACCTGTTCACTATCTAAAATTGGGTGGATGATACCTGCAGCTAAGAACTTAATTACCTCTTTCTTGACCACTTCTTTCATGTGAGGGTTTAACCTTCTTTGTCTTTCCCTCACTGCTTTACTTTCTTTCTTAAGGTTAATCCTATGTATCATCACATTAGGACTTATTCCTCTTATATAAGATATTTGCCATCCTATGAACTTCTTCTTTTCCTAAATATCTCTACCACTTTGCTCTCTTATTCCTTATCTAGCTGGTTTGAAATAATAATGGATACTATTTAACCCTCACTCGGAAAACTATGCCTAAGATGTGTAGGTAAAGGATTCAACTCAAGAGTTGGTGGTTTTACAATAGAGGGTGGCACGTGTGCTTTTATTCTCACCAAGTATTTATTAGACTAAACACCTAACTCCTCCTTCACTTTCAACTTCTTGAAAACTCACCTTTTCATTACAACTCTTCTTTTGCTTTTTGATGCGTTCATCCATGATGTTTATCATCATATAAAAGCTGCTTTCATTCAAATTCTTCAATACTTTATATAGATTAAAATTTACTTGATAGTTACTAATTCAAAGGATGAGTTTGCCTTTATAAAGATCATTCAAATCTCTCCCCATATTCATAAATGGCCTATTAAGAATGAGTGGGCAATTCTTATCCTCTTCAAATTCTAATATCATGCAGTAAACAAAAATAATAAATTTGTCCATTTTGGCAATGACGTCCTTTACCACACCAAATGGTTTCTTGATTGATTGATCCACCAAATGAATAAGTATAAAAATTGGCTTCACATTACCTAGCCTCAGTTTCCTAAAAATTGAAAAAGGCATAAGATTAATACATGGACGTAAGTCACATAAGCATTTAGTACACTCTAAATCACCAAAAATATAAATTATAGTAAGCGCCTTGAGCCCTTTAATTTTAAAGGCTTATGGCTGGTGATTTTTGAACTGTAGCTTTCCATTAAAGAAACAGTTTAGTTTTCCTCCCAAGTTTGCTTGTTTGATAGTATATCCTTAAGTAACTTCGTATACTTAGGCATGTATTCCAAAGCAAAAAAGGCATAAGATTAATACATGCACCTAAGTCACATAAGCATTTAGTACACTCTAAATCACCAAAAATATAAGTTATAGTAAGCTCCCTGAGCCCTTTAAAGGCATATGGCTGGTGATTATTGAACTGTAGCTTTCCATTAATGAAACAATTTAGTTGTCCTCCCAAGTTTGCTTATTTGATAATATATCCTTAAGTAACTTCGCATACTTGGGCATGTATTCCAAAGCCTCCATAAATGACAAGTTGATTTGTAACATCTTTAGCTCGTCTATGAACTTTGTCAATTATGTATCCAATTTGTTCTTTTGTAGCTTTTGTGGAAATGGAACCTTCAGTAGGTATGGAGGAGGAGGAACGTAAGGATGATCCTCTTTCTTCTTTTCATCCTTTTCAATCTTCTCTTTCTTTTCTACATGGTGTGGTTCAGCTTGTTTTTCTAATAGTTCTTCAAGCTCTTTACTACTCCTAAATCTGATGGCCTTTAATTGCTCCCTTGGATTTGCTTCTTTTATTTAAAAGGCTCCCTACGCTTTGTGTAGATGATGCATTGGCTAGTTAACCCACTTGAACCTCTAGATTGTGAATAAAAGAGGCATGATCTTCTCTATTTGGTCGAATTTCACTTCATCCTCTCCTGGGTCTCATCTTAGCTCGTGAACTTAAAATTCAGCACAACCACTTTCATCCTCTTCTGGGTCTCATCTTGGCTCGCGAACTTAAAAATTCAGCACAACCATTAACTTGTCCATCTTCAATTATAATAAACCAAGTTTGTCTTGCTAAAATCCTGGTAGGTGTTAAAATCTTACATGAGTTCCTACGTTATTAGACCAAGAGCAATTTTGGTAGTTTTTCTACCTAGGATTATGTTACTCCCCGAACATATTATATGTTGATTGCAAAACCAATTCACTAGTTTTACGCTCAAAACCGCAAGTATATGGAGTGTAACTTGTAGTAAAGAACAGTTATTGAACCCTCAGAGATTGTATTTAGACGCTACTTAATTTAGGATGCTTTGTTTGAGAACCAATTTTAATAAATATAAACTGAAAAATTAAACTACATTAAACAACTAACAATGAACAAATGATAAAGCAAAAGTGCAGAAAGTTGGAATTCAAGATTTAATAATTAGAGATAACTTTTTCCCTATCTTATCTCCCTTCTACCTTGTTAATTGAATTTTGCCTCACCTAATATGTCCTAATGTATTAAATAACCTCTCTCAAGGTGTAATTAATTGTCCCTAGCTAAATTAAATGGAAATGATTAAGCAATCTCTCAATCAATATAATCAGTCCACCAATTCAACTAGTTATGAAGTTATCCTACGGGTAATCAACTAATTAGCCAAGATCTCTCTCTAACTAATCAATTAACTTGATGAATGCAGGTCTATAGAGTGCCAATTCTCATTGTACAGCCCTACACAATTTACCCAACTCAATTTCTCAATATATTGCAAGGTATAAGCTCAACCTTCATCAAAAGCATCATTCATTCAAATCAACAAAGTAGGAGTTCAACAAGTAGTTTAAAAGTAATCTCTACAAATAACTCAGGCACTCATAATTGCATTAAGATCCCTAACAAGCAAAAAATCCATCATAAAGATGCTAGAAGCGAAAAAGGAATCAAAACTAGATGAAGCAAGCTCCTCCCCTTCTTTGCCCAAATCTTGAAAATCTGGAGTTGGTGTGCTGTTTGCCCAATTTGGAATGGAAATCTCAATTCTTTACCTCTTTCTAGGCTCTAAATCTATTTTTTTAGCTCAAGGAGGCAGGTTCTCCCATCACCCCCACAAACTTAGGGATTTGTGCCCTTATATACGACAAGACAAGTCACAAAACCCTAAAAATAAGTGAAACCTGCATGTTTTTTCTATCTCCAGTTTCCACAATCGTGGGAATTAGCAAGAATCCCACGATCGTGGGTTCTTGTTCTACAGCTCCTCCACTTCTCTTCTCCTCTCTTGGTCCCTAGCTCAATCACAAAGGTGGCCACTCTCCATTCCTAGACCAAAATGATCAACTCTTACCCTAAACTAACATCAAACATAAAAGGAAAACCATGAAGATCAAACTAAACAACAACACACAAAATAAGTCCTAAAACGCAACAATAAAAACTTGTTATGCAAGAAACACATGCCAAATACTTAGAAAAGCAGACACTAATGCACAAATATTAACTTCCCCATACTTAAATCCTTGCTTGTCCTCAAGCAAAATCAAACACAACCAATCAATTCCATCACTTCTTTTTTTCAAATATCAAAGCATGCAATCCCTTAAAGTTTGGCTAACTCAAATGTCAAGCTACTACACATATCATGATTACTTTTCATTAGTGTACATAAGCAAACTCAACTTATAGCACCATCACTTAAAGATAAGTATAAACGCAAAATCAATCTTCCTTACAGTTTCACTTATTTCTTTCAAGTGTTTGATGGTTAGTGTTTCACTCAAGCTCTCGATAGGAAACTGCACTACTTACTAATACACCAATTCTCCTCTACAATGATTACATGCATAAATATATCAAAAGAACTTGCTTTAAGTTGTAATGTGGTAAGGGTTAAGGTGGGTCAAAAGGGGTAAAGGGTTTAACACAAGCATTCATGAAGCAATAAGTGAACAAAGGGATAACAAAACATATTTATGAGATACATAAATGTAAATATACTAATACTCCGCACTTATTGATGCTACAAAAATGTTCTTCTCTTTTTTTTTCGAGATGAGTTGAGTGATACTTTAACTTTTGGATCACATTGCATTTAGATGCTATTTTGTTTATTGTTTCTTTTTTAGACTAAAGCCTCACTTAATACTCTACTAACCTTGTGAGTGGGTAGGCTAATGAGGTTTCAGGTTTTAAAATGTGGGGTACTTTCAAGAAACAAAAGAGTTAAGGCTCAACGAGGGTAGCAAGGGATAATAAAAGGTAGCTCATTTAAGCTAAAGGTTAACACAAAAAATGGCCTTAATCATCTCTATTAAACATGCATCCAGTAGACTCAAACTAATTCAAAGTAAGTTCTGAAGGTAATAACTTAAGAAAGCATCACACAAACAAAGAAATAAAATGACTATAGATGGAGTCATATAGGCTCAATCCTCACATTGGCTAAAATGAAAATTCATTAAGCATCTCTACACTACCTCATTACTCAAGTGTCAAATTCTTAGTAAGCTTATGCAACTAACTACTTTTCATCACTCAACATGGTTCACTCTTTACCCAAGTAGCCTGATCCGAGTTCAAGCATGCATTCAATCTCATTCCACCTAGCACGACAGAATCTCATGGAAGAACAAATCAAAATGATTCGAGTGTGGTTCCATTGCTATCACAAAACAACATAAAACAACAACCTAATATGCCTAAAACATGCATCCTAATTAAAAAAATGTAAACAGTGACTAAAACAAACTAAAACAATGCAATTGACAAAGAAAATGTCACCTCTCCATACTTGGACAACACATTGTCTTCTATGTAACAAGGAAACCACAAAAGGAAACCAAAACACAACATCAAACAAACAAGCAAGTAAAACAACTAACAAGGTAATAAAACAACGTAAAAAGTAAAGGGTAAGAAAGCTTCATGGAGATTATGGTGGCGAAGGCGTAGGGGAAGGGACTTCAATGTTCTTCATCTGGATGAACTTGAGGATTTTTTTTGATGTACTGCTACTCCTTATGCACTTGTCTCATCTGGGTGCCAATCTCATTAATTTGTAATGTCATTTGTTGATGGTTTTTGGCCATTTGGTTGAGGATTTGCTAGAACTTGTCGACATCTGCTGCTACGGTTGGATCGTCTTCAATTGCTTCTTTTTGGGGCTCTAGGGGTGCCTGAGAAGAAGACGGTTAAGAAGTGGCTGCATCCTTGCCCTTTCTGTTCTTAATAGTAGTGCGCGTTTCAGGATTTCGGAGCTTCATAAAATGGGGCTCTAAAATTTCAAAGCGTCTCAAATAAGGTATATCAAACATATTAGGTCTAACTATGCACATACCATCCACATGAAGATTGTAGTGCAAAGCCAAAGCAGTAACAATGTAAGCCATGCCAAAATATGAGTTTTTTTAGTAATGGAACCCACAATAGATCGAAAAATGCGATAAGGGGTATTCACTTTAATTTTACGATCCATACACCAAAGAAAGAAAAGTTCCTTAGCCGAACACTTGTTGATTTTAGTTTTGTTAAAAAACAATTAGGCACATAAACTTGTGAAGAAGTAAGTGCTCGATGCTACGAATCAAAGTATTGGGTGCATTCCTAGAGTCAAAAGTGTTTTCACTCGTAAAGATCTTCCAATAATCATTTACATTAAAATTATCACGGTCATCCAAAACTTTGGTTTTAGACAATTCAAAGAGTGCATGGATGACAGTATAATCTACCTTATATGCATGGCCAGCTATCCTAAACCAGAATGTATCCATTTTAGTATCGTAGCACATAGTGGTGAAAACTTCTATAGTCATCAAGGGGGTATGTCAATACATCACAATGAATTAAACGATCCTAACCAATATTTTCAGCCAACCTTTCAATGTTACGCCTTAGTCCTAGAGTTTGTAACAGATTAAAATCAAAGTACCTAGGAGGTATAACTCTCTTTCCTTAAAATCCCGGAATCTCATACCTTCTTCTTCCAAAAAAATAGGGAATGGGGGAGAAAAGTGGCCGCCATATCATGTTTACCTTCTCTGAAGACTTAGAGGCGTAGTTGGCCTGTTGGTTTACTAACTAGAAGCTTCCTTGGAGCCATTTAAGGAGAAAAACCTGCAAAAAGAGTCAAGAGAGAGATTACCATATTTTTGAGAGAGAAAGAGAAAAACTTACCAAATCCTTGGATTCTTCAGTGGGTAATGTGAAATAAGTGTTAAGGGAGTGAATAATGATGGAAAAAGTGGAGAAAACTCCAAGATTGATTTGTGAGGAATGGGTGAGTGAGTTTCGGATTTTAGAGTGAGAGAA
The DNA here is from genome assembly GCA_025629845.1 of Erythroxylum squamatum. Lineage (NCBI taxonomy): Eukaryota > Viridiplantae > Streptophyta > Magnoliopsida > Malpighiales > Erythroxylaceae > Erythroxylum > Erythroxylum squamatum. Next base: position 27,556,909 of record JAOTBA010000203.1, read on the forward strand.
TGTGAAAAGATAAAGAAAGAAGAAAGAAGCAGGGGTTTTTTTTAAATTCTTCAGGCTGGGGATCCCACGATCGTGGGAATCCTTGTGCTTCCCACGATCATGGGTTAAGGTTCCAGAAACTTTTTGAAGAGCTTTCCCACGATTGTGGGTTAAGGTTCCAGAAACTTTCTGAAGAGCTTTTAGGCCCATTCCCATGATCGTGGGCACTGTACAGACACCTAATCTTGATTTTTCCAACTTTTTAGCCCTTTTTCAAGCTTAGCATGTATTCCCAACATTCAGGCAAGCTGCAAACACATCAAAATCACCTAACCAACAAGAAATTTGAAGAGAAAACAAGTTAAAACTCAAACAAAACCCAAGTAAACACTAAGAGATCGTAGCAAACTCAAACCAAACATAATCAAAAACAAACAAATTAAACAAACAAATCAAAAAAGACAAACAAAAGAAAGGTAAACATGCTAAGTTAAGGTTATTAGCTTGACCATTCCACACGCATTCATGAAAGAGTGGAAGAAAGGAAAGAGATGACTTCCCTTTCTTGTGTGTATGTCCCTCCATAGTATGGCTTGCACCTATGCCCATTGACCTTGAATGCTTCACCTTTGTCGTTTTCCAACTCCAAAGCTCTATAGGGAAACACTTGAACGACCTTGAAGGGTCCACCCCATCTTGACTTGAACTTTCTAGGAAATAACTAAAGCCGTGGATTGAATAAACGCGTCAAGTCCCGCTCTTAAACTCCTTCTTTTTAATGTGAGCATCATGCCACTTTTATGCTTTTTCTTTGTGTAATGCCGGACTCTTTGAGCCCTTTTGTATTGATCTATACTTAGAGATACTACTATATCTTGATATATACATGATAGTATATGAGTTCAAAGATGTATTTAAATCCTTTTGGATATATATGTTAGTGATTTATGATGTTATATGCCCTTACATGAGCTTAGAGTTCATCGGTATGCGAAAATTTGGAGATTTCTAACATATAAGCTTCTAAGTGTGTAAAACTGAGTCCATTGAATGGATATGACCCTGGTGGCTGAGTTAAATGTGTTCTAATGCCTTAAAGGTGATTAGACATGATTTATAGACTTATTGGACACTTAGAAAGCTTAATTGGAAAAGTTGATGTACATAAGGGCTTATTTGCCAATTGTTA
>JAOTBA010000203.1:27558176-27582992 GCA_025629845.1 Erythroxylum squamatum
GTTTTCTTTCAGTCATCAATAATATTTCAGTGCAAAACCTCTCAGATTTGAGAGTTCTATCGATATCCATATAGTTAAAATGAGTTTAAAGAATATAATGATATGCTAAGGCCAAAATTGGAAGCCAATTTGTTTTACCTGTCATTCCAGGTTGCATTGGACACTTAGATCTAAAGGATGGAGGAGGATATATAAGAAATGGAGCAGTTACTGGTTCAATATCCCACATTGAGACTCGAGTACGCCTTTCTCCAGCTGTAGCCTCGTCCCAACCAACCTAATATTGAAAGTAATATTATCATAATGGTCGACACATGCTTAGGTAAACCTGCCATAATAGACTACACAAATGTGCCACAATTTTCACCTGCAAATTACGCCATTGTGAATTCTTCCATCTCAGTGGATCAAAGTCACTTTTACCAGTAATTGTACCCATATACCTGCAGAAGAGATGCTTTCCTCAGTTCTTGAGTTATTTGAACGATAATAATAACATAAAGTAAATTCTTGAATCAACAAGTTTATAAAGTTCCCAATTTTCAATAACCATGCAGTATATAGACCAATCAGTTGATATCAATAAGATAAGTGCCAGAAAGAAATTCTACCCATCTTCTCTAGTACAAAGATACTAATATGTCAGAGTGATCAACAGTGCCGGAGTAACATACCTTCTTGTTCCTGAATCTTCAGTTTCAAACATCATTCGAAAACGCATGCCAAGAGAAACTTGGTTGCTGCATACAGCCTTGCAATACTTTGCTAAAGGGATGACAAATTCTGAAGGGCTAGCTCTACGCATGCATTTGTCAAGTGTCAAACATTTAGGTTCCGAGAAACTGTGGAGGAAATACTAGAAAGCGATTCACCTTGGATTATAGAACACCGTGAAGGGACTACTGTTTGCAGCTGCATGGGCTGCAGCAGCTAGTATCCCAATATGCATGCTATCACTTGACAAAACGGATGATGACAAATTGGTAGATTGCCTGTTTGCTCTTCTGATGCCTAATAGTAGATGTTGCGTTTCATCTCTACTCAAACAAATTACATGATTTTGATTAAAGCTCATTGAAAGTAAAAATGCATGCTGAACTCAATAACTTGATGTACATTTGACCTAAATTCAAGTTCCAAGTTCAAGTCAGAAGGTTAAATATGCAATTTAGTAGACCAAAATAAAGGTCTTTTGATAAGAAATCCAATTTATTCAAGTCAGTTTCTGTTACCTTATAAACAAAACAGAGTCACCAGCCAAAAGCCTCTTGCCACTAATAAATAAACTCCACCCAGTTGTAAGCAAGTGACGTTTTGGTTGTCCTATGTTTAGTGAAACCGGGAATTTGCTTAGGGTGTTAAGAGTAGCTTATGATGTCAAACAAGAAAACTCATTGGCCCTCACATCAACTTACCACGATAGATGTGGCGAAAAGTCCATACAGTATCATGTAAATCCTTGGCTACAAGTTCTTGAGCTGGTGGTTGCATGGAGAAATCCTGTTCAAATTTAAATAAAGGTAAACATCAAATACTAACAATCCAAGTACAAGACTATCTACACTAATTGTAAACCACTTACTAAAGGAGGGAAAATCTTCTCAGCTGCACGTCGGGGAACAGAAAAACCGCCATGAGTGCTCGTGTCACTTGCTGTTAATGTTTTGCAGAAGAATTCAGTTTGTGGTTTATTTGACTTCATTGAAAGATCTGATCTTACTAAGGCATCTTTGTCATACTGCGAGCAAAATACTGATAAATTCAGTTGGAGTCAGAAACTGAAAAGATTTTAAGGGTATATACTATTTTGATTTTTCTTCCATGTTGCATATGATATTTATACAAGAATAGTCCGATCTTCTTTCCAGAGCTACTTGACTTCCATTCCCTTTCATATTACATATTGAAACAACTTACTGAAGGAACAGGTTGCAGGGTCATCTGTGCATAAACTTCGTCAGTTTCTGGGTCTGCCTACAGAATCAAATATAAGAAAAGAGACGGTAGGTTTAACACAGCAGGAAACTTATACAACATATGCTAGATAAAGTCAGTTACTATACGTGTAAGGTCACATCATGGAGAAGGCATAGAAGCTTTGATGGGAGATTCGGATAGTTTGGTATTTGAGCATCCAAATCCTTCTTCATAGATGCTGCAACCTGAAAACATTAATATCACTCATTAAAGACTTAAACTTGCTTCAAATAAGAAAAACCAAAATCACAGCCCAATTCAATCAATCATGATTCCATCCATCCATAATTCATTCCTCTCTTGAGACACAGAGTAATTGACTTTATCTTCTAAGTTCCGCTATAACTCCAGCTCAGCATAAATTTGATAAAAATTCATTAATTGGAAAATCATTTCCTTCCTTTTCGGTTTCCACACAATTTTCAAATTGCAAACTGGGGATGACACAAGTTGAAATTTGAAAGCCAAAACTCAAAACACTTCCAGGCATGTACTGATTACTAGACTGGTGTCCTGAAATGTACTTGTCTTTAATCCCACAAGCATAAAGTCATAATCTTTTTCTCCATTCTCTTGCTGGTAATTACCGTTTCTTCCTTTTTTTTTTCTTTTTGGACATTAACGAGTAAAAACAAGAAAGGAGAAGGAGAAAGACTTAACTTGCTCGCTGTGGCCTTGAGGGAAATAAATGACATGGGTGCCAGCGGCCGGAAGATTCACCAGCGGTCCAGCACAGGCTTGCCATAGCTCAGAGTTCATGTTTTTCTTTTCTGCTCCTCCTCCACCTGCATCATCATCATCATCATCCCCACGAGTCACTAGCATATTGGCCATCACCATGTTTCCCTTCATTTCATCTTTTTAACTTCTTTCCTTATATATGTTTGTTTTCCGAGACAGGAAACGGCTTGCAGGAAAACAAAAACGGAGGAAAAAGAAGGAAATCATGGAGTCTTGCACGGTAAGAGAAAAGAGTGTCAACTCAATTATATTCTAAAAAAAAATTTCTATTTTAGTTTTTACTACCACCGGCATAGATTTCCTAGAGCTAGAAAAGGAGAAACCCAAAAGCGACAAGAAAAACCGGCCTGGTTAGAAACTAACAAGACATAGCAATCAAAAGACCAACTGTGTCCAATTTCTTAATAGCTAACTATAAGACAAAGTAGATGACCTTCGCCCGGATTCAGACTGGCGTTGACGGTGGCTACTCCTCCGGCACAGTCGACCGGTGTCTTCATTTCTATTATCCAGTGAAGTTCAAACAAGTAGTAAAGATCCAAAAGCCTCTACTACAGTAGTTTTACCAACTCAAAGAATCCATCTTTCCTGCAACCTCGTGAGTTCGGATCAGCCCAGTAGGAAAGTTGAAAGCGTTCCATAAATTCTTCAAATGGGAAAGAGAAAAGTTGGTTGGGAAGGCTTAGTCAACAGAATCGGGAAGCGGGAAACTCCAGCAACCTCGCTGGAGAAAAGGGTAGATAGTGAAACAACAAACCAGTAAAAATAAGAAGAAAACAAGTAGTGATTGCTAATGAGATTTCGTATTGGTGTTGAGCTTCTGAGAAATGCTTACGCTTTTGCCACCTTTATCTTCTTCTACATTACCTTTTTACCTCTCTTTTCCTTCACCTTCCTTTCCCTTCTCCTGTGATGTCTCATTGGCCCTCACCATTTGAGTACTACACATGCACCTTCTCTCCCTCTCTCTCTAACTCTCCACCTTACTTGCTTTTTCTATTGATTTCCTTCACCATGGTTAATTCTCTGTTTAAGGTTACACTATCATCCCATGTTGTTGTCTTCTTCTTCTGTTTAATGCGTTGCGATGAAATTATGGTTTAAGTCCACTAGAGAAGATGACAACGTGAGAATATAAACCATTGACTACTGTCATCATTCTCCACCATCAACAACATACAGTAATTTGACCCTGCTTTTGTTTCACTTATGATGCAATAGCATAAAGACTTGCCTTTCTAGTTCCTCTTTCAAGAATTTAAGAGGTCCAATATTAATAAAGGATCAAGCAATTTTCAATATAAAAGAGTAAGCTAGGTTTAGTTTTGTTTATATTTTATATTTTTAGTTTATATTTTTCTTCAAACAAAAACAAACATTGATATTTTCAATGTAATTATATTTTTGTTATTAATGATAATTATATATTAGATAAAATTTAAAGATAAATTATTTTTAATTAGTTAGATAACAATATATTAAATTTGTAAATATATTTGAATAGCATAAGTTATTTAAATTTAAATTATTGAATTATTAAATAATTTATTTAAAGCACATAATTTATGAATTACTAAATATATGTATATAGACTAGTTAAGAAATATAATAGACAACTTGTTGAATTAAATACCATATAATTGCATAGTGTGCTAGGTTGGTTAGTCAAAGACTACATCATCTAATGTATTTAATGTGATTGTCACTTTGGGAACAAAACTATACAATCCATCCTAGGTTAAACTCATTAAAAATGGAATATTTTTAATATATGTATATATTAATTATTAATCATACCTACTTTAAGTAAATTATTTAAAACATTTGAAAGTGGATCCACATTTAAATATAAAAGGTACATCCATAAAGAGTTGTGCATTAGTTGATTGGGTGACATCATGAACGATAATAGAACCAGGACAAATGAGAATCAGAGACTCGTAGAGATTTAAGGTTTAAAAGATTCAACCGGTATTAGATTTTAATAAAATCGATTAAAGATTGGTTGAAATTAAAATTTTTAAGATATGATTGAAACATAATATTCTTACTCGTGTAAAAATGCGAAGTTTAATTAAAAATGAAACTGTAAAATGTAAATTAATTGATCTATTTTAATTTATAAAAATAATTAATAAACTACAGTAGTTGGTTTTTAACGATAAGGATTATTAAAGTAATCTAACGAACTGAAAAGTCAGTTAATTCAAGATTTTTACAATTGAATAGACAGAACCAGTTGTGTTTTAATCACTAAACATTTATTTAATTATATATAATGATGCAATTACAAGATTGTTAAACTCCGCGGGTAAGTGGAGAATAAGAAACTTTTAATTACTCAACTTTCATTCCCTGTTAATAAAAAGACAAATGAATGCAATGCAGAGAACGTGGGCACGGATCACCTGTACCGTTTAGCCTGTTCCAAATTTGTGATACTGATTTTTAACCATATATTTATATAAATCTCACATGAATGATTAGGAATCAATTCACCAGTACCTCTCTTCATCCATCCATCCTTTTAACCAAGTTTGATAACTTTAGAAAGGAAACGAGACATCCTTAAAAAAGTACTGAATATGCCTGTCTGAACCTGCCTCGAGAACCTAAATTCTATCCTTTTCTGGTCCCAAATGTCTCCCATAAAATTATTCAGGTTCCAGTTCAACTCACAAGCATGTGTCCATATTTGCCAAAATAAACTTGTGAAACTTGCCTTGAAGAGTTGGACGGTTTGAGTTGGATCCTGCTCGTAGCATTAACATGTCAATATGCTTCTGCTTATCAACTTCTTGCTTTTAGAATCAAACTAAAAGAGTTCTTCATTTCTGAAAGCAGCCATCTTTATACCTGAGTTGGCTCTAAGCAACATGACATAAATTACCTCTTGACATTCTTTTCTTGTGCGTTAGAAAACCTACTAGAACGCAAGTCTTCCATAAGAGGATTCATAAGAACCCCAAAAGTCCAGAAAGGAAAAACAAAAAGCATATTTTAATTTTCTTTTACAGTGAAAAGCAAGAGCAATGTAAAACAAGTTTCATGGTCCATGCAAAAGGGGGTCTGGAGCTCATATATCAACATATGCAGATAGAACATGCTCTTCTAGCTTAGCTTTGGTTCGAGTTGATTATATGCAGGATTACTTCTGCACATCTTTGAAGAGGCTAGATTGCTATTATACACCATTGATGGGGCCCCTTGTGTTCGCTTCTTCTTTTCCAGTTGGTCAGGATAATCAGAGAATGGTCAAGTCAGGTGGAGGAGGCAGCAATGAACAGCCAAGCTGTGGTCCTGCACCATTACCTGGACCAGTCCATGTAAAGGCACTTACTGTCACACAACATAGGCATTGTTTATCTAGTGAGTGCCTCTTTATAATAGTGACCTGTTCTGTGATCAGTAAACATAAGGTTATAATTTCAGTTTGGCAAGTTCCTTCTGCATACCTTCGTTGGGTTGAAGAACTAGAGCTCGACGCTTCCTTACATAACGTTCCTGCAAAGGCTTTGGAATTTGGAATGAAAATCGCGACATAGTTACATCATCTTGCAGATACTCTGGATGTTCCATCAAGTACCTGCAAAACAGAACTTCAAACAACTTAGTGTAATCAAGGTGATAACATATTGGGTTGAACTACTTAAATAGAAATGGAAGTTGCAAGCAGATATATCGAGTTCTAAATTTGAAAATAAATAGAACTTGACAATCAATTACACACTTCTGGATTTCTGACATTGAGCGGAGTCTCTTGCCTGTTGGTGCCACATAGTATCTGATCACATTCCAACAGCAAAATTGTAAATGCAACTAGCTGGATTGTTAGACAAAAGATCTCAGCACAAAAAACAAATTGATGGTGCATATGAAAAAGATGTGATAATTCTAAAAGCTCATCGCTGCTTTGTAATTGGGAAACGAGACTTTTGGTTCTCTGAAATGCTGGTGAATTGAAGAGATTATGTTTATATGAAGATGCTTACACGTCTGCAAATTTACTACTTCGTTCTCCTCTAATTCGTAGAAGCCGCTGCCACCCACTTGGAGGCTGAGCAATGTTAGGTTTATCAATAGCCCAAATCCTGCTGCCATCTTGAGAAAGGTCCGTTGGATCATCACATGATATGTCTGGCCGCCACTCCCGAGCTATTTCACAATAAAAAGGCTGTTCTAGGATGTGTTCGCGTAACTCTTCATACTTCTCTTTTGTTGGGATGATTCGCCACTTGAAACAGTTGGCACATTGAACTGTGAAAGTCCCCACTGGCGGGAAACCCCTAGATCTCCTTGATGTTCGGCGTCTCGCAAGTACTGGAGGTTGGAAGTGGAAAGGTCGAGGAAAAGGTTCAATTTCAACTGCACCATTTTTATTTACAGGATCATAAAGCACCAGTTCTCTACAAGTGTTTTCTGTACATTGGCAAGTCATATCCTCCGTCCCACTGCAGTCATTGTGCCTGGACAAAGAAGAAATGTCTACAGGCTCCTGAAGTGTGCTAGGTAGATGACATTTGAAATCAGTTGCCTGCTTTTTCACCATAGAGGAAGCTGCGCTTGAAGATGACTGCATCTGAATATCGATGCACACATCAAAACATGGAAGAAAAATAAAACAATTCAGAAGAAATGATCATCAACTAAACAAAATATCTACTAAATCACCAGATCTAGAGCTTCATAAGTTTGCCTTTCATATCAGCAACACAACTTTTTGCATAATCTTGCACCTTAATAGATGGTTCTTGATGAAGACCAATACATAGAATACAACACAAAACTATAATTGAGATCAAAAGGAAGATTACTTACGAGTTATGACCAGCTCTACAGAATCAGAAACACCAAGAACAAAAGATAGAGGTACTGAATAAGGAAATAGAGAACATAACCATAAATGCAAAGTAATACCAAAATAAGAAATAGCTAAACTAAGATGCAGCAACTTAAACAAATGTTCATTTGCCAATGGTCAAAACTCACCAAGAGCATCTGATATGCTCTATGCTCTTGGTATTCGAATGTCAACTTTTACCTCCCGATTGGATCTTTTCCCTTTACAAACTCAAGAATACTAAGGTTTAGTTTCCTCCTCTCAACTCACCCCCCTCCATGAAAATGTTCAGAAAGGAGATAACCAACCAAAAGGTTACATTTTGCACGATATTGAAAAAAAAAAGGACCTTGCCAAGAAAAGCCACCAACCACAGGTGAGGTCTATATCTTCACTTGAAACAAGTTGTTCAGATTTGCAGAACTTGCAGCCACCCTGAAGCTTGTCCAATAGGTGGAAAGATCTCCAGAATATACAAGAGGACAAGACCTCAAAGATCTATGCAGAAAGGGAAAAAACTTTCAAACTCCTAATACGAAATTTGGCTCACACAAAGATCTAAACTTCATCTATCCCTCATGCAAAATCACCGTACAGATCCATTTGGTCATCGCAGTTGGACTGGCAAACCGGAGCCTCAAAGATCTGTATGAAAAGAAAAACCGAATCTTTACAATATTTGTTGAAAGAAAGCACAAATACGAAAGCTTTTTTCTTCTTTGAAACAGAGCAACCAAATTTAGACATCTAGTAATAACCACTTCCCTCGGACGAGAAAGATCCAATAGAAACACAAAAAGGTATCGAGCTTCAAGCCTCCCTTAAAAAGTTTACACTTTTTGTTTTCAATTTGGGGGTGTTTGAGAAAAAGATAAACATTTTGCTTACTATCCTCTTTAACGGGAATCTAACAGTTTATCCAGGACCTTAAACAAAAACCAGAAGTCCAAAAACAACAGGAAACCCATTTGAGAACAAGAGATGGAAGTGTATGAGGATACGAAGATAAAAGCCAAAGAGTCAGCTTCTGGTCGTACGTTGGAGAATATCGTATTAGTTCTGTCCTTCCTTTCTCTTCCTCTCCCCTATCTGTCCTGTTTCTGTCTAGCAGAGAAGAGAAGATGAGATGAAGAAAGAGGGAGAGAACGAACTCAAACGCCTTGAGCCACCCGTGTGTTGCTTTGATTAAATAATTTTTTAAAGAGTTAGTTTACTTTTGGTAGGAAAATGGGCTTCTAATTCATACACAGTGAAGTCCCATGTTTGTTTGTGCAGATTTAAGGATGGAATGGAGAATCCATCACACGTCTTAAGAGGAACTTCAGACCCCACTCTTTCTTGAGATTGTTCTCCTCCATGAAAATCTTTTGAAAAGTTTATCTTTCAATTTATTTATGTATAGCCAAAAATGCTCCGATCCTGACCAACCCGACCAGAGTGCATTCAGTTTGATCGATCTCAGACTTGAATATTTGGGTCCAATCATATTCGGATTCAAGTTGGAACTTAAACAAATTTTGTCCTAGTTGTGAGCTTTGGCAAATTCTTGGTTACTACTCAAGCTGCTTCTCAAGCAGCTCTATCAACATCAGACAAGTATTTCTCAGATGAGATTCTCCTTTTTCAACGTAGAACAATGCCATCTTGTTGGCTTGCCAATGCCACAGCCCACAAGAGGTCGCAGATGAAAGAGTCCAAACACAAGATTATCCATTCCTAGAAAGTCGAGATGTATACATGAAGAAGACGAATCTGCAACCCACCGCAGAACTAGCACCAAATAAAGGAACATAAATCGTAAAATATTCGACAAGAAATGTTGCTCCCCATTTATTCCAACCATGCTACTCGATATGCAATGCATTTTTAGTACGGATGGTCTTTAGCTAGCACGTTGAGCCGACAAGGCCTTCAGTGAGCAAAGATATATATGAGGCATGCCCTAAGCTGTTAATTAACATCAAAGGAAAATAAGCTAGAAGGCCAATCAAGCTTGCATAGTAAAGCAAAACATGGTACTAATTTACCTTCCTAACAGGTATTATTTCAACTTTCATAAAGTGAGGCGATTCAAGACTAACTGATAAAACATAGTCTTCCGAATCTTCATTCCCTGGGAGTCTGGGACTAAGCTTGACAAAAGGAAAATCGATGAACCCCATGTCTCAACAGATGTAACTGAAACATTTCGACGCAGTAGAAAACACAAAAAAAAAGAAGACACATCTATGAAGTCACATATCATTACTCTTAGTAGCTAAGACAAGAATGATAGGTAAAAGGCAAAAGAAAAGAAAAGCACAAGGTCATAATTTCAGTTCATCCTCTGCTTCTTTGCAACCTGTCACGTTTCTCATATTTTAAAGCCCATCAAATGAGGTTTGATCTAAAGAGTCTCCCATAACATGATAGAATCTTATGGAAGATTTTGGAATCTTTTAAAACATGATAGAAGCTTGTGAAAGCTTGTAAAACATTATAAAACCTTATAAAAGTTTATAGACTGTTGTACATAGATATATAATATACATAAAACATGTAATGTAGTATAGGTATTCTAAAAGCTTATTATAGACCGTTAAATCAAGTATATCTTGTACCTTTATTCTAGAAAGGAACTAGTATACAAACCCTTAGGAGTTGACCTCATTTGTATCATAACATCATAATATCATTAATTTAGAAGAAAGAGTTCTTAAATAGAAGTGTCCTTGCATTCTTTCACATTCTTCTCTCTTTTAGCAAAGTCATTCGTGTAGTAAGGTTGATTCCAGAACGAGAGCATACTCAAGTGTCGAACGATTGTTTTTTAAAGTCTAAGCTCGATGCAAGTAGTATTAAAGCTTTGTTTGAAATCTTTTGGGTATCATCAAGACGGCTAGCTCAAGTGAAGTGACTTATCTATGAAGAAAGGGAGGTCAAGAGGGTTCCTCTTACTAACAAGGGCACGAGAGACAACTCCACTACAAAGGACGACTTAACTGAAGTAATAGCTAAGCTCTCAAAGTTAAAGATCACCGTAGAGGAAGATCAAGAGAGGATCAATGATTAAGACCAAAAAGTGAAGGAGCAATTTGTATTCACCAAAGAGATGAATGAGACCATCAAGATCGTTACCTCTGATGCTTTCGAAAAGGTGAATACCCTACAAACTTCTCATCTCTAATATTATATTGATTAAGCAAACACTTGCTACTTTGACCGTCGAGTTTGAGGAAGTGAAGGGATATTGGAGCTTGTACAAGATAGCGGTGACATAAAAAGTTGTGATGCGTACCATTGGTACCAATAACGTCAAAGTGAAGGTCCTGAAGCCTGAAGTCTTTGGAAGAGTAAGGGATGTGAAGGCCATTGACAATTTTCTTTGAATATGAAGCAATATTTCAAGGCGCACGAAATTGCGAATCATGTCAAAATGATCGATAGTGCTTCCTAACCTTGAAATACAATCATAGTGTGGTGGAGGAGAAGATACATTGATATTGAGAAGGAGACCTATAACATGAATACATGGAAAGACTTCAAGAAAAAATTAAAGAAGCAATTCTACCCTGAGAATGTAGAAGGAAGCTCGAGCCAATTGAGAAGGTTTACACACTCGAGAAACATTCAAGAATATATATGAGAATTTCAAGAGATGTGGAAGATTGCCTTCTTTATGGCCCTTGCTTGAACCCTCTTTTGACTTGTTACCCTTCAAAGCTCCGTTCTTGCTTTGCTTCTTCTCTCACCCACTCTTGCCCTTGTTTAGGACTTAAGGTGGTGGACATCCCTTCTTACTTCCTAAAGCAACTCGACTACCGCAATAGTATTAACGAGATCTTGCACACCGTGCCGCTCCAACTCAATCTTTGTTCATAGTTGTAAACTATCACAAAAGGCAAAAAAAGCTTCCTTGTCCAGATAATCGAGAATTTCTAGAAACACTCCTTAAAATTCTCAAACATATTCTAGAATATTATTCAAGTGTATAAGTCTTCTTAACTTGACTTTAGCTTCCTTCTCCAAATTCTCGGGATAGAATTGCTTCTTCAATTCCTTCTTAAAGTCTTCCCATTTATTTATAATGTAGGTCCCTTTCTCAATATCAATATATCTTCTCTTTTATCACACCATGGTCATATCTTCAAGGTAGAGGGTAACAATATCAATCATCTTGGCATGATTCGTAACGCCAAATGTCTTGAAATATTACTCTATATTTTAAAGAAAATTGTCAACAACCTTCACATCCCTTGCTCCTCCAAAGGCTTTGGGATCCGAGACTTCACTTTGGCATTATTGGTAGCAATGGTAGGTGCTACAACTCCTTTTATCGTTGCCATCGTGCCAAGCTCCAATCTCTCTTCACTTCCATCAACTAGGCAACCATAGTAACAAGTGCTTCCTCAAGCATAATAAGACAAGAAAGGTTTCCAAAAAACTCACCTTTTCAAAAGCATCAAAGGCAACGATATTGTTGGTCTCATTCATCTCTTCGCGGAGTCGAGATTGTCCTTTCTCTAACTTCTCCACTCTTTGGTCTCAATCATCGATCCTCTCTCGATCTTCCCCTATAGTGATCTCCAACATTGAGAGCCTAACTATGCTTCAATCAAGCCGTTCCTTATAATGGATTTGTCTCTCTTGCCTTTATTAGTAGAAGGAACCCTCTCAACCTCCATTCTTTTGTGAGTAGTTACTTCAATTGAGTCAGCTATCTTAACGATACCTAAAGGATCTCAAACAAAGCTCTAATACCACTTATAACAAGCTTGGACTTTTCCTAATGCTTGTTCAGCTCTTGAGTACGCTCTCTTTCCCAAATTAGCCTTACTACATAAAACACTATGCTAAAGGAGAGAAAGAATCTAGGAGAATGCAAAGACACTTTTATTTAAAAACTCTCTCTTCTATGATCAATGACTATGATCCCATGATACAAATGAGGCTAACCCTCAAAGGGTATATATACTAGTTCCTTCTTAGAATGGAAGTACAAGATTTACTTGATCTAAGATTCTACAATAATCTTCTAGAATACTTTACACTATTCTACATGCTTTATGTATATTATGCATTTATCTACAACATTCTACAAACTTCTATAAAGTTCTATAATGTTCCACAATGTTCTACAAGCTTCCACAGGTTTCTACTATATTTTAGAAGGTTCCAAAGCCTTCCATAAGATTCCACCATATTCTAGAGCTCTTTGGATCAAACCTCATCTAGTCAGTTTTAAAACATGCGAAACGTGACATTCTACCTCACCTAATCCGACATCTTCGTCGTGTCTTGGTGGACCCTAGAATTTTGTCTAATTGGGTTCTCTTACTATTCCCTTCTAAGCTTAAGCAGTCAGAAGCCTGACATCAGAATAATATAACCTCCTCATTTTCTGCGTTAAGCTCAAGATGGATAAAGGAAGAGGATGCTTAGAAACCAACCAAACAGAAGAAAGAACTGTACCCAAACCTCTTCAGAGCATCCAGGAACAGTTTATGACACACAATATATCAACGAAAAGAGCACATAATCAAGGAAGGGCCGGAAGGCGCATCGAATCCACACTAAAAGTTATTACATGAAACAGATAAAATCAATCAAACCAGCATAGCAGAAAAACCAAGATTCAATCCCAAACATATATACAGAAAGATGAAAACTTTATAGCACTTTATAATAATAAATGTTGGAACACATCCATAAAGCTAACAAAGCAGCAGGGAATAATAGGTAAATATAAGGAAGCTCGACTAATAGGAAAGGGGATAGGAGGAGATCAGACGGGACTAAGAAGCTGATAAAGCTGAGGTTTGGGATCGGAGTTCATGCCAATGATAATAACCAAAGGAATGAAACCATAGTGAGTAACGACTTTAGCTTTCTTCAGAGCCCAATTGCTCCATTCCTTCACGCTCTGTATCGTCGTATTCTCCTCCTCCTTTGTCACCTTCCCGCTTCCCTTTCCTTTGGCCTTCAGTGAAACCCTTGATGATGCCATGTCCTCTCTTGTTACGGTTATCGTTATAAACCCTAAACCCCAATCCTTTATAGTGAAGTATACATTTGGGTCGAGGCCCATTTAAAGCAGAAGAGGCCGAGGGAGAAGGACAGAACAATTCAAGTAACATAGCACCCTTTTCTTTTCCAAATAGTTTATTTTCGAGAAGGAAATTGCATTGAAATGCAGCAAAATACCACCCTTTCTTTGTTTTGTTGGTTTTTGGTTTTGATCTTCTTAGGGCCTCTGTTTCTTTGATTAATTGCTCAAGTTGCCGCCTTTCTGGAAATGGATTTGCATTAGTTGTTGGAACTGGGACCAACTCAAAGAACTCACTTTGATTTAATAAGCAAAATTTCCCATATCAGTTTTAATCAAAAAGTAATCTTCTTGTCTGCTCTTACCATTGGTTGTTTGCTTGGAGAAGGTCCTCTTCGACAGTGTAGGAGAAGTGTCTAACCAATCATTTTGGAACACAATTAGCAATGTCGAGGAACAGGTAATGTGAAGTTAAAAGTACTAGGAAATGCTGATTGGCTAAATTTATGAACCTGCAACTGTGAAACACTGTAAAAGGTTGTTGCTTTATGTACGCGTTCTTCTTACCGACAATCCTGACATTGGCAACAGCATATGCAGGATGAAGATGCAGGCAGGCCGTAGAGGAAGTTCCTTTGAGTTTTGTAGCATCATTGTGTAAAACATAGGTGCAATTAATCGGCCGAGTGTTGCATTAAGAACACAAGTTGTGTTCTAATTTGGATTCATGCTCCTTTCTTATGATAGTTAGATGTTTGTAAGAAAGACCTTTCAAAAGTTTGCAAATCTGTTTTGACAATGTTGGATTATCTGTTTATAGATCAACCGACATAAAAGGTTATAGAGAATCTAACTAATAAGGATGTATCAAACATCTCACTGATTCAATTCCTATTCGACCATTGCTGGTTAGTTATGTATTTCATCTCTTTAGCTCTTCACTCCTTTTTCAGATGATGTCCATGACCTGCAATTACAAACCCTAAACTTGCCACCAATCCAACCAAATACCCACCAATGGCTCCATAGCTCACGCATATTGGCCACTCCTACAAGGCAATACATCCACAAAAGGAGAAATAAGAATATCACATCAAACACAGAAAGCATACAAGTTGCAATTATGAATTTCATATAAAGTGATGAAAGGAATCCCATTTCTACAGAAAGATAGTACACTACCTGCCATGGCCTCTCCCAATCAAGTGGCATAGGCCAAGCTCCAAACCAAGCTCCAATTACAGCTCCATAAGCTTGTATACAGATCATATATTCTATAGCTTCAGTTGGCCTGCAAGTGATCAATCCATATCAAGGAATAAAAATCATAAGGGAACTTCAAAAGGGCATCCAGGCCGAGTTTCAGGCAAGTTTCTTTGCACTTCTCGTGTGATAATACGTCATCTATCTGCAAGTGTCAAACTTCAAGAAAATTTCATTCCAGAAAAAGTTTTCGCAAACATTCCCCATCGTCCATTTTACAAGCTACAAATGCCACAAATAAACATTAGAGAACTTTACTTCGTATGTGCAAAGATACGTTGCCAATGTGTCCATG
The DNA here is from genome assembly GCA_025629845.1 of Erythroxylum squamatum. NCBI lineage: Eukaryota > Viridiplantae > Streptophyta > Magnoliopsida > Malpighiales > Erythroxylaceae > Erythroxylum > Erythroxylum squamatum. The sequence goes on from JAOTBA010000203.1 coordinate 27,573,318, forward strand.
ATGTACCAAATACAGCAGCAGCAGGAACAAACTGTTTACAAGACAACTTTCTTAGTTAGGTATCTGAGTCCATAAAGAAAACAATACCCTTAAACCATTTCATCTTTTTCTTTAGAAAAGCATCAACAACAAAGTATGAAAAGAGAAAAGTTGATGCAATTTCAAGGCTTACTCTTGACAATAGATTCTCAATATCAGATGAGATACTTTCAATTAAGTTGGAACATTAAGGTTAGGTATTCAACTGTATATTTCCAAATGACTAGTACGATGATGATGAGAACTCACTGTGAACGATGACATCAGAAGGGAGTAACAGATGGTCTTTGATAAATACCTATACCCAATATCAAAAGAACAGAGTCAGTACACACAGCAAATGCTATTGAAATGAAAGAAAAGCAGAGGACTAGAAACTTGGTGAGAGAGTAGTCATTTCCTCACTACGATTTAGTTTGCAAAATCATACTCCAAATACATGAACCTAACAACCACTCAAACACATACTCACTCAATGTGGATAGGTGCACCCAGAGCAATAGCTCCAAGAGCAATCAGTAGAGCCCCTACAGAGTTGGAAAAGAACAAACACACGATTAACAAGTATTATTCCCGAACTTTCTTCAAATTAGTGAAAAAGTAAATCAGTTCAAAAGCACCTGAGAGATCTAGATGTACAAACTTTAAAAGAATCAGATGAAGACTAACCAAGAGGAAGGGCCAAAATGCTTCGTGCTACAGCTTTCAAGTACTGTAACAACAAAACCGAGCAGAGATAAATTCAACAAAAATAAGCACAAAACGGAAGATAATTAAGAAAAGGACAGGATGAAGCGTAATACCGAGCATTCTTGAGGATTGAGTCTAAACCAACTGTAAAGAAGTATCACAATTGGTGTTTCCACGATCTAACAGAAAAACCCAGAAAAGAAAAATGGAAAAGTCAATGCCTTTAACCAGAAGGACAAGTGAATGTCTGAGAGAAAGAGAAGTACAGAGAGAAGACGAAGAGTGGGGCAAGGATCGGAGATGAGATCGATGGAGTAAAAATTACGAGCCACCCAAAATGCCACTGCTAACCCTAACCCACAAATCAATTGAACCGTAAATGCTTGTAGGAACGATATCTGATTGGTTCCGGACATCGTCTCTTTGCTCTCCTTCGTATTTTCTTCTCACACTTGCGTCAATTTCTTCTCTTTCTCAATCTCCTCCAGTCTTTGAGACTAAATCAAGCACGATTCCTGCGTACTAAATACTACTAGACGCCTTTGGTTCAATGGCCTTCTTGGATCAACTCTATTTATGTTCATGATAAATGTGTTCAGGCCCAAGTCGATTTCTTTTGCCTTTCTCAGAACAACATTAAGAGGTGTTTGAAAATCTTGTTCATATCTGGTCTGGTGTGAGTACTTTTAAGGAAACAAAAGATGATTCTTATGTATCAGTGTCTAAAAACTTTCATCAAATTCATAGCAAGTTAAAGAACTAAAGAACAACAGTGGAATTGAACTAATGAATGAAGAATTATTGCAAACTGAGTGATTGAATTACATCAGAAATAAACAATTACAACAAAATGGAACCACAGGCTGTGGCTCAACTTTATAACTGTTCTTCTTGGCATACTCTGTTCTCAAGTTCTTCCTCAAATATCAATGGCTACTACAGTAGAATATTATACAGGACAATGTTTCGGCCAAAGAGGAGAATGTTGAAAAACTACCCAGAACCGCGGCTTGATAGGTAAGATCGAGCCAATGAACAACACTCTTCCTTCCGCCTTTTGTATTCGTTGTATCTCAAGAAGAAATAGCCAAGATAATCAAAGTCTATTGGAGACATCTTTGCCTGTAACAACAAACATATTTATCAATCATCCTTGCACTGTTGTTATATCCTTGAATAAACACCAAACTTCAGGAATACTAGTTACCTGAATTAGTGCCCATAGTGCCCAAAATAAGTGGGACGCTAGCACGAAAGTGTTGCTCTCTATATAGAGAGCTTCGAGGTCTTTGTCCGATACCTATTCAAGAAAAATACATACATATATAAATATACCTATTCAAGAAAAATACATACATATATAAATATATATACTTCTTATAAACACCACGGTCCCAAATGCATGCACGATAAAATTCAGAAGCCACTACGTACCTCAGTAGGTTTATCAGGACGTAAATAATGCCTGAAGAAATGATATTGCTCATGCGTGCTTGGGTTTCTACAACAAAAAATACAATCACCAACAAACCAAATCTACATGAGCTATTTCTATAGCTGAAAATGGAGTTAATATAGCACAAGAAATTAACACATACAAGCTGTAGTCACAATCATAGCCTGCATATTCGTTAAAGTGATTTCCAATATCATAACCTCTGTAGCTGTATGATCCATACTCAAAATCAATGAAGTATAGCTTCTCTGCAGGTTCACGGGATAAATGAGTTAATAATGGACCACAACCATTTATAACCTTGATTTCCCAAGATGACAAAAGTCATATTGGTAAAAAGAGAACCGAAAGACATCAAATCCATGATAGAAAGAGGAATCTGAAGAAAATTAGAAACTAGTAGCAATTTTTACCTTCTGCATCATTAAGCATTAGGTTACCCGATAGCAAATCATTGTGCGCAAAAACCACAGGAGCATCAAGAAGACCTGTCAATTCCTGTTCATTTATAAGTGCAATGTGTCTGTTAATAGGAAAAGGCTCTTCAAGTCCACAGCTACCCCAAAATACATTGATAAACAAAATTAGTATTCTTTGCTGCCAAAGGATCACCAAGTCTCTTTGCACATCAGAGTTTCTTGAGTAGATATCAACAGCAAACAACAGTATTTTGCAGTTTTGCATTCCCTTCAAATATGGTTATTTTGTACTGCACAGTTATCACTGGTGCCCAAATTATTCACACTTAGTTGCACAAATGGTTGCATTTCTATTTGAAAAATCCCTGGTGTATAATACATGCTACTAGAAGGAAAACTGGTGGAAAGGACCTTGATTTCGACGATTTCATTATAAACTTCCTTGAACGAAATTGTCTCATATTTCCCTTGCTTCTCTGCATCATCAAATTGAAGAATAGATGCTGCAAAAATATAGTGATTTAACATGAGGAAATTTGAAAATTGTTAGGAAACCACAGTTACCCTGATATCAATGCGAGTCAACTGCTTAAATTTGAAAAACAAGGACAGAACATTGACTTGTTGGATGAAACAAACTGCATGCATGAAACACAAGTAGGAGCAAGGCACGTCAAACATACCATTCTCGTAAAACTTGAAGACATCATTCCATAATTGTGGTTCCTTAGAACCTGGAATTTCCACCTCATGGAATTTACGGAGCTGCTTAGCAATTTCTGCAGCCAGTTTTGGTTTTCTCATGTCTGTCACAAATTAAAAAAGAAGGTTAGCCATATCAACCACACATAATACTCAAAAGGGGGCAAAAAACCTTGATGAGCACAACTAATGTATTTCCAGAGTCACCAACAGACAACTCTGTGGTCCTAATGGATTTGAAATGCATCAAAAGTTGACCCTCTCCATACAGAAAAAGAAAAGGAGTACCAGAACTTTGAAAGGGAAGTAAAAATACTCCTCCACACATGCTTCAAGGCATATACAAGAGTTCAAGGTTAACATCATCCATACATATTGCCACTGATTCAATTGTCTACATGAAAAGCAAGTAAGCTCAGCCAAAATTAGACTAAGTAGCTCCAACTTCAGGTCATTATGCATTGAAATGGTTTCGGTTTTCATTGGCAAAAAGATGGTGAGAACTACTATGTTCAAAACTAAATTTGAATAAATTCATACCTTGTGGAGTAAGCGTACGTGCATTAATAAATGACTGCACCATGCCATTTGCAAACACTGCCAACAACTTGGCACCGAATCCTGCAGCTGAAAGGTACTTGATAGCCTATACAGATGATAGATTATTAACGACAGAATTTCTTCCACCTAATTCATCCACTATTAGTTCAAAATGCTCAAGCAGACACAAAGGAGTTCGTAGGGAATCACCTGCAACTCCCGCTCACGATTGATAACATAATCAGTATTAGGACCATATAACCTCACAGTTACAGAAACCTCATTTCCATTCTCTTCCTTCACCGATACCTTGAGCACTACAGGGCAGGATTACATTAAGTAATAGTTACTCAATAGGCAACAGAACCACTAAAAAAGGGATTGACTTTGTTTCTGAATGAAATTGGTTCCAATATGAGCATGAAATTTGCACCGAAAAACCAGCTCTAAACAGCAGTAGAGAGCAAATACTCACACAAATTAGTGATGCCGCCAGAAACAGTCTGGATAGAGAAGCAAGAATCCTCCAGGTTTGACCATTTCTTGAACAGATCTTTGCACAAATTTCTGTAGAGAAACAAAAGAAAATTTTCTTCTTTTCAGTTTCAGGAGAAAAAGAAATGGTTGAACAATATAAGCCCTTATGATCCACATCGAGCTTTTCCCCTTCACACATATATGTTTTTCGCAAAAAAACGAAACCCAGAGAAAACACTAGAATCTGAAGATGAAATGAAAGAAAAAAGAAGGAAAAGATGAAGAAAGAAAAGAGAACGAACATGAGGCGAGAGGACAAAAGAGGGAGGGGAAGAGAAATATCAACGGAGATGGAAGAAGAAGAGAGAACATGGGAATCAGAATCGGAGGAGTCGTTGTCTCCTATTACTTGCTGTTCCTCTTCCTCTATAGCTCCCATTTGCCGATGCAATCGGATCTTTACGCTATCCACCAGAAGACCGACCTAGTTCGTTCAGATTGGATTGGTGAAGCAAACCCTTTTGCCGTGCTTTGCAATGCTTTGGCTCCCGAGAGTCTTCCAATGTTGTGTATCAACGTAATTCACTCATCATCGCTATCTCACTTCGTACAATTAAAAGTTCAATTCTTTATTCTTCCCTTTCTTTTTCCTCGACCTTAAACAAACAGAAAATCTTGACTTTGTTTTAGTTCAGCATTAATATAGTAAGATTTCTTACAACTACGTGTCTGAGATCACAAAGCTTGTACAACACAACAACACGTTATTGTATATGATTGAATAGTTAAGTCACGACAAAAACTTGTGGCCCTCCACATATCGAAGGAAGAACTTCGCTTATTTTTACACGCAACAACATGATCATGTCAACGATTCTGCCCCCTCTTTTCCTTTTCGCTTTCGCTTACCTACCAAATATATTTTGCCCTTTAATGGGGTCTTTTTACAAGCTCCTAAGCTGAGACCCTCCAAGTCCTTTGTTGTCCCCGATCTCCATAACCAAAAAGCTACCAGACTTTGTGATGGAAATTTGAAAAGTTTTGGTCTTTGATTGACATTGATAAGTCCGATGCAACTTAAGAGATGTGCCCTTATAACTATATGTACGGGCATGCCTCCTCCTAAAAGTCAAATGCCTCACTCATCTGGCCGGTTATGATCCGAATCCGGCTCGATTAACTGAATAGTCAAATAAAAGATGTTTAAGTTCAACTCTAAAAGACCATTATCAAGTTTCAATATTTTATATAAGATACATATTATGAAGAAAAATCTAAAATTTTACAAGCAATCTATCTTGAAATTGGGTGTAAATATAGGGACCAGATCACCTGTTCTCATTACTCTAAATCTATCCATTCAATAAATAGAACTCACAAAAATTGAAAGACTGAAAATGACGCTAAAACAGAGGGTACATCAACTTTGGGAACATAAAATCTTGAGTCATAAATATACTAAGTCTAGCCAAACTCTACAAACTCATATTTCAACAAGAAATTACCATCTAACTTTTGTAATTTATATAAGCCTATAGAGTTTAATTAGTTTTTACTTAATACTTTTTGACCCATATCATAAATTCTTAAATAAGACTAAATTAAGTGAAAATTCCTATAGTTAAACCCTTTTTCACTTAAAATTTAAATTTTATTACATATTTTTATTATATTTATTTGTTGATTTTAAAGATGGTGGAAAGTGCCCCTAATTAAGCCAAGTATTTCCTGCAGCAACAATATCCGAACCGATTACATGCCAGAATTTTTGAAAAAATGCTGGATTAAGTCCATCAGGCCCCGGTGCCTTGTCAGGGTGCATAGAAAAAACAGCTCGACGAAATTCTTTCGATGAAAACGGAGATAAGAGAGCATCATTATCGGCTCGCGTCACACGGGATTGCACCAAACTAGTCACTGCATGAAAATCGCTTACATCTGCAGCATATAAATGTTCGAAATAGCTATGAATTATGGCTTAGATCCCTTCTTTATTTCGAACTAAATTACCTGCATCATCAGTGAGCTCGACAATCGTATTATGACGTTTGCGTGCACTAGCAGACAAGTGAAAAAATTTTGAATTTAAATCCCCCTCCTCAAGCCAGAATTCCTTTGCGCGCTGACGCCACTTGACACGCTCGAGATCTAGTAACTGTGTGAGCTCAGACCTCAACATATTAAACTCATTACTGTTAACATGACGTACAGCTTCCAAACGAGCTGTAAGTCTCCGTTTCTCAGCCTTTAGCGCACGACCCAAATTACGGCCCCAATTACAATTTAAAATAATTAAAAATAATATTACAATTTTTAATATTATTATAATAAAATAATAATATTAAAAATATCAATTTATAATTATTAAGTAAACTAAAATTTAAAGTTAATTAATTTAGGATTTTTAAAGTTGAATTGGTTGAATGAATAGGAATTTTTAAATATGTGATCCTCAAATTTGTATACTAGATTTCCTTGACTAGTCATCACATATTTTATGTCTTTATGATTTGATTTAACTTAAGAGTTCTAATCATAATTGGATGATCACACACGATCTGATCAACAAGGTAACGTGCTAAATGAGAGATTTTGACTAATAAATATATATGATAAATTATTTTAAATATTCTAATTTTTATTAAAAACAACTTTCTAAAAAGTTGATAGCAATTTATGTTTTTTGCCCCTCCCCCTTCTTATTGGACCACCACCTGTCCACCACAGAAAAAGTTGAAAGCACTACACTGGGCAAGAATCAAAATTGAACAGTGCATATTGTATTTGTGTTACAGATAAATTTTAGTATTTAATAAATTAAAAATATTTTAAATCCTATAACTATTTTAGGGTTTGTAATTAATTTTATTAAATAAAAATGTAGTCTTACAATTTAAAAATAATTAAAAATAATATTACAGTTTTTAATATTATTATAATAAAAATAACAATTTACAATTATTAAAATAAACTAAATTTAAAAGTTAATTAATTTAAGATTTTTAGAGTTGAATTGGTTGAACGAATAGAAATTTTTAAATATGTGATCCTCAAATTTTTAGTGATTTGATTTAACAAGATAACATGCCAAATGAGAGATTTTGACTAATAAATATATCTCATAAATTATTTTAAATAATTTTTATTGAAAAAAGCTTTCAAAAAAGTTGATAGCAATTTATGTTTTTTTCCCCCTCCCTCTTGTTATTGGACCACCACCACAATAAAAGTTGACAGCATTACACCAAGCAGATTTTCTAAACAATTTCCAAACGCATTCTTTTTCAAGGATCTAGAAAGGAACAACTAATTGCCCACTTGCTTTATAATTGTATTATGTTTATATATCTAATCCAATTTATAAAATTAATTTGTTAATAAGTTGAAAATAGGTAGAATGTTTAATTCATTTGGAAAAGTTTTCAAAAATTTTAAAATAAAAGCTGAAAGAAAAGAACAAAAAAATAATCTTAGAAACAATTTTAAGTAATTAAACTTAAAATTAAAAAGATAATTAGATATAAGCTTATTTTATAAAAATACAATACAAAATATTTAAATTCATCTAACTTGAGAAAAATATAATATAAAGACTTATAGATTATAGAATTTTAGAAATATTCATTTTAAATTTTAACAATATTTTGTGACTTACTTTTTTTTATTAAACTTATTATGTTGATATTTTATCAATTGACTTGTGTATCTCATAGGTTATGTAAAGATCGTTTAATTGAATAATCATTTTTAATTTACTTAATATCTTCTATTATTAATAAATGATGTAATAAAACTTAATCGACAACAATAAATTAAAATTTTAGAATTATAAGACAATTAAGAGATAATTTTAGTTCAAAATCATCAGCAATAGTTTAAATATATAAGAACAGAGAAGTAATATTAGATGTAACGTTTTATATTATTGTTCATGTCACTTGCATGTCAAAGAATAAAGGAAGAAGGAAAGGCCAAGACTATGGACAGTCAAGAACATTAAACATCCTAATTGGAGGGTGTACAATTATTATCTATCTTTTAAGTGATATGGAAAGAAAACAATATCACTTAAAAGATCAATATTTCTTATAATTAAAAAAATTATAAAGAGAAGAAAGAGAAATAAGAGTTCGTTCGTATACATAACTTAGATATAAGGTTAAAGGAACAAACTTTTTAAATTAAAAAACCTATAGTTATAAACATGAATATATAACTCAAATTATATATTCATGTTTATTTTATTTAATAAGGTAATTACTTATTATTTTATTTAATAAGTAATTACCTTATTAAATAAAATTGAATTTTTGGATTAAAAAAGGAAATAAATTTCTCTCAATCAAATTTTGAGTAGAAGTGTAAGAAAAGACTGATCCTTAAAGCTTAGGGTGTAAAAGTTATTGTATGTTATTAGTTTTATTATCATTTTTAAAATTTGAATTATAATTATAAAATTGTGTAAAATTTAGATTTTTAAGAATTAGATCTTTATTAAACTTATATTGTTTGTTTGCACACTTTCCAAGTCTTTCTTTTCATGTTACTCTCATAGCTACTTATTGGAAGGTCACACACGATAGAACGACTGTTCATTTCATTCCTCAAATTTTCAAGTCTTTCTTTTCCTATTAAGCCCATTTCTTTGTCCAAGAAGCTATTGTCCAACATGTAATGCATCAAACAGGAGATTTTGACTCATGAATTTTTGGTTATATATATATATATATAGATAATTAAAAGAGTTAATTATAAAAATTTCAAACTTTGCAATTTTATAATAGTATCTCAAACTTTAAAATAACACTAAAATAGTTCTATTTTTCAATTTTTAGTACAAATAGTTTAACATTAAATTCTTTGTTAATAATATAAATGATACGGCGAGCTATATCATGTTAGTAATTTTTTTGCCACATATTGTATGTGACACTTTCCAAGTCTTTCTTTTCATGTTAATCTCATGGCTACTTATTGGAGGGTCATACACGATACAACGATTGTTTGTTTCCTTCCCCAAATTTCCAAGTCTTCCTTTTCTTATACGAGTTATTGCCAAGTTATTGTTTGTTTCCTTTCTCAATTTTCTAAGTCTTCTTTTTCCTGAGTCTATGTCTTTATGCATCTTTGTCCTATGAGATAAAGAAAGACCAACTTTGTTGGCCATTGACGTCAGAATATGGATAGTCAATAACATTAAACATCCTAATTGGAGGGTCTGCGATTATTATCTATTTTTTCCTTAAAATTTCCAAATTATCGGAATGATCAATATGTTTGAACAATAATAGACTATAGATATATAATTACTTTAACTTGCTTATCTTATAAATACATAAGAATTGACTAATT
>JAOTBA010000203.1:27584973-27612130 GCA_025629845.1 Erythroxylum squamatum
CCTTAAGCCCATCTTACCTTTAATGAGCCCTTATCATTTCTAACACATTAAATTCATGCCACCTATCCTTATCAATGCTACCATAATAATTAATGTGAACTTAATTAAATCTATCAAGGTTCCAATAGTCATGCAATCATGCTTAATAAAAAAAAAATTCAGGGGCTAACACTCACCTAACCGCAACATCTCCCACGCTAAGGTAGAAGACCAACTGAGGCCTTGCACAGCCCCAGTTTACCAGCATTAACACCTTTAGTCAACATGTCTGCTGGATTCTTAGCACCATCAATTTTCTTCAAACACATCTCACCTTCTTCCACCAGACTGCGAGTGAAATGGTACCTGCGTCAGATGTGCTTAGTTCTAAAATGATACACTGGGTTCTTCACCAGCTATATGGCACTCTGACTGTTAGTGAAGAGAACCTTGTCATGCTACTTCTTGCCTAACTCTTCCAAGTAATCAGTCAACCATATCATCTCCTTACCAGCTTTAGCTATTGCAACATATTCAGCCTCTGTAGATGACATAGAGACACACTTCTGAAGTTTAGACATCCAGCTCACTACTATCCCATCTATAGTGTAGACATACCCGAATGTACTCTTGCTTGAATCCACATCTCCACTAAGATCAGCATCAACAAAACCCTCAAGTACTACCTTGCCATTCCCATAACAAAGTGAGGTGCTAACTGTTCCTTTCAAGTATCTCAGAAGCCACTTCATAGCTTCCCAATGCTCCTTCCCTAGATCTGACATGTATCTACTCACAGCTCCCACTGCATGTGCTATATCAGGCCTAGTGCAGACCATAGCATACATCAAACTCCCAACTGTAGAAGCATAAGGCACTTTTGCCATGTGCTCATGTTCCTCAGCTGTCTTAGGTGATTGCTCCTTGAATTTGAGATGGTTAGCCAAAGGGGTGCTGTTGGGCTTAGCATCATCAACTCTGAACCTGGACAACACCTTCTCAATGTATTGCTCCTAGGACAAATTTAGAATTCCAGCAGTTCGTTCTCGAGAAATCCTCATCCCTAGAATCTGCTTTGCTGCACCCAAATCTTTCATCTCAAACTCTGATGACATTCTCCCTTTAAGATTATTTATCTTCTCTATACTTGAACCTGTAATCAACATATCATCCACATACAAGAGTAAAATAACAAAGGAGTTAGTAAACTTCTTGATGTAACAACACTGATTCTTTTCACTCCTATGAAAACCGTTTCTGAACATGAAAAAGTCAAACTTCTTGGAGTCTGCTTCAATCCATACAAGCTCCTCTTGAGCTTACACACCATGTGTTCCTTACCAGAACCTTATATCCCTCAGGTTGTTGCATGTAGATTTCTTCCTCTAGATCTCCACGTAAAAATGTTGTTTTTACATCCATCTGCTCAAGGTGCAAGTCCTCTGCTGCAACAATACTCAGCAAAATTCTGATTGTAGTTAGCTTCACAACAAGAGAGAATATTTCAGTGTAGTCAATATATGAGATCCCACATCGGTTGGAGAGGGGAACGAAGTATGCCTTATAAGGGTACGAATACCTCTCCCTTACAGGCGCGTTTTCCATGGCCTAATGCACTGGATTCCATCAGAACTCCGAGGTTAAATGTGCTTGGGTGAGAGTAGTACTAGGATGGGTGACCTCCTGGGAAGGCCTCGGGAAAAACAAAACCGTGAGGGCTTGGCTGGGCCAAGGCCCAAAGCGGACAATATCTGTAAGTGGGTGATCTAGGCTGTTATACAATGCCTTTCCTTTGTGAATATCCCTTAACCACAATCGAACCTTGAACCTAACTGTACCATCAGTTTCATTCTTGATCCTGTAGACCCACTTGTTCAATAGAGCTTTCTTCCCTGCAGGCAACTTAGTTAACTCCCAAGTATCATTCTTCTCAAGTGACCATATCTCATCATCCATGGCTTGCTCCCACTTGATTGAATCCTTCACCTACAAAGATTGATCAAAGGATTCTAGTTCCCCTCCATCAATCAACAACAAATAATGCAAGGATGGTCACTTGAATACCTTTCTGGTGACCTAGTAACTCTGGTAGATCTCCTCAACACTGGGTCAGGTGTGACTGGCTGTTATTCTGGTTCTGCAACAATATTTTTTGGATTTTCCTGTGGTCTTGCTGCAACATCACGAGGTGAAATTTCCTGCAACTCAACCTCAGCTCCCACTTCTTCTGCATCTTCATATCGCACCCCAAACTTGCCCTTATACATGACATTCTCATCAAATGTCACATCACAGTGTCTCAAGATCTTCCTATTCTTGTCATCCTAAAATTTGTATCCAAACTGATTCGAACCATACCCAATGAAATAGCACTTCAAAGCCTTTGCATCAAGCTTGTCTCTCTTCTCTACATCAACATGAACATAAGCAGCACACCCAAAAATTCGCAGGTGAGTAAACTTGACCTCCTTACCCGACCAAACCTCTTCTGGCAACTTGAGACCCAAAGGAACTGAAGGTCCTCTATCTATCAAGTATGCTACTGTGCTCACTGCATATGCCCAAAATGTTTTTGGCAGCCCAGCATGTAATCTCATGCTTCTTGCTCGCTCATTCAACATTTTGTTCATCCTTGCAGCAATCCCATTCTGTCTTGCCTTGCCAAGAACTATCCTGGTGCACCTGATTCCCTCGTCAGCACAGAACTTCTTGAATTCTGTAGAATACTCTCCATCATTATCAGACCTTAAGCATTTGATCTTCAACACAGTCTAATTTTCAACTTCATCCTTCCACCTTTTAAAGGTAACAAACACATCTAACTTATGTTTTAGAAAGTAAACCCACACCTTCCTGCTGAAGTCATCAATGAAGGTAACGTAGTATCTCGAACCACCAAGGGAGGAGACTGGAGATGGACCCCACACGTCAGTGTGTACTAGTTCTAACTGTTCTGCCTTTGGTTCTTTGCTAGCCTTTGTGAAATTGACCCGTTTCTACTGTCCCAGAACACAACTCTCACAAAAACCCATATCAACATATTTCAAACCTTGCAGATGCCCCTTTGAGGCTAGCATCTTCATCCCCTTCTGACTCAAGTGTCCCAATCTGTTGTGCCACAGACTCGAGCTCGATGTACTATCCATTACAGCAACCATATTTGAACACCCTGCGATACTTTATAAAGTTCCAAATTTTGTACCCCGTGTTATCACCATAGCTCCCTTCATAATTTTCTAGGAACTCTCCCCGAACACTGCTCTATAACCCTTGCTGTCCAACTAACCAATAGAAATCAGATTCTTCTTTAAGTCAGGAATATATCTGACATCCTGCAGCTTCCAGTTACTCCAACTTGAGGTTTGGATACACATATCCCCTTTTCCAACAATCTCCAGGGCTTTATTATCTGCAAGATACACATTCCCAAAATTTCCAGACTTGAAATTATGAAATATCTCTCTGCTCGGAGAAGAATGGAATGATGCACCGGAATCAAGTATCCAAGAGTGAACCAAGTTGTCCACACTAAGAATTAAGGCATCATCAATGTCTTCCGCAGAACATACAGAATCATCATCTTCATGGGGCTTATTGTTTTTCTGGCCTTTCTTCTTTTTAGGTTTAGGACATTCCTTCTTGAAGTGTCCTTTTTCACCCTAGTCCCAATAGGAGACCTCGTTTCGGCCTTTAGATTTTTCCGCTCTTTTGATTTCGATCAACCATGTTTACTATAGCCTCCCTTCAACTTACTCCTACACTTTCCCTCGACACTGAGTACGTTACCAAACGAATCTCTGATTTCCCTTTTGCGAATGCTCTCGCTTAAGACAACATCTCGGACTTCATCAAACTTTAGCTTCTCAGATCTATGCAAACTGCTAATTGTGGAAACAACAGTATCCCACGACTCGGGTAGAGAGGACATCAAAATTAGGGCTCTAATCTCATCATCAAAATTAATATCAATAGAACTTAATTGACTGATAATCATATTAAATTCGTTAATATGATTTGTGACAAATCCACTTTCAGACATCTCCAGATTGAACAAACGACGCATCAGATATACCTTATTAATAGCCGACGATTTTTCATACATGTTTGCCAGAGCCCTCAGTACTCCTACAGTCGTTGTCTCCTTAACAATATTGAAGGCAACATTTCTCGCCAACGACAAACGAATTAACCCTAGCGCCTGCCGATCTTTCAGATCCTAAACCTCCTGTCTCATAGTTTCTGGTTTCATCCTTGACAAAGGTTCGTGGAGGTTTCTCTGATACAGATAATCTTCCATCTGCATCTTCCAGAAACCAAAATTGTTTCCATCGAATTTCTCAGTTTGAAACTTTGCGCTTTCCATCTTTTCAGATTGTTGTGATACGAACCAAGCTCTAATACCAGTTGTTACGAACGATTAATCACAATAATCAAAGAATAAGTGCAAAAAAATAAAACTCTAGCCACCCGTGGATGTAGCCAAACTTTGGTGAACCAGGTAAATCTCTGTGTGTTTCTTTTTTTTGCACTTATTCTTTGACTATTGTGACTGATTGTTCGTAACACCCCTAATTTGGAGTCTGTTCATATTACTGATGAATACAAGGGTAAGGATATGGTACTTGTTGCAGATGTTATAAGGTTACCAATTTCTCACATTAGCTCAAGTTCCATCGCATCTTCTTCCAGACCTTTATTTTTACATCAAATTTTACAGGTTCTTAACATAACCAAACCTTTGCTCTATGTTCAAAAAAAATTTCGTGATAACAACTATTTCTTTGAATTTCACTGTGATTGTTGCTTTGTAAAGGATCAGATTACTAAGAGAATTCTGTTGCACGGAACAAGTTAATTGGGGCTTTATAAATTATGTGATACTCTTCGTCAACAGCAAAATTTGGATGCTCTAGCTTATTTAGTCATGTTGGAAAGTTGGCATGCTCGCCTTGGTCATCCAAACTTCCATACAATTCGCAATTTAGTCTGTTAATTTCAGTTATCGTGTTCTTCTTCAAAGTTGCCCTCTACCAAATGTCCTTCTTATTGTTTAGGCAAATTACATACGATCTTTTTACCTCTTACTCATCATCATAGTGCTAGACCTTTAGATTTAATTCACTCAAATGTTTGGGGTCCTGCTCCCATTTATTCTTCCTCTAGTTATAAATATTTTGTTATCTTTATTAAAGATTGTCCTTTATTTACATGATTCTTTCCATTGAAAAATAAAAATGATGTTTTTCAAATATTTTGCCAATTTAAAACTCTCGTTGAAAAACAATTCAATTCCACCATTAAGCAATTCCAATCTAACTGAGGTGGTGAATTTCGATCATTGCACAAATATTTTTAAACTATAGGGATTCATTATAGAATTATGTGCCCTCATACTCATGAACAAAATGGCACTACTGAAAGAAAAATCAGGAATATTGTTGACATTGGTCTTGCTCTACTTGGTCAATGTGGGGCACTTTTCAAATTTTGGCATTTTGCCTTTGAAACAGCCATTTTCTTATAAATCTTCTACTTACCAAATCTTTGACAAATCAAATATGGTAACTTTAAAGTGAATTTAGTTTTAAGTTCAGCATATCTAAGCGTGTAATCAAGAAGAGCTGGGTCATTCCATCGTAAGCCCAAGAAAATCATGATGATTTATGTCAAATATTCGACTTTCCTACTCCACTATCTACGTCAAAGATAGGAAAAGCTGAATGAAATGAGAGGTCATTGCTTCAAGTTCAGGGAGACTTCGTAGATGGCATGACATGCACATACTATGCTTTTTCTTCCAAAGATTTCTTTTCCTGTCATTAGTACCAACTTAAGTTGATAAAGCAAACTCACGCAAGAGATAAAAGATAGGAGCCTATTAAAGTTTAAAACAATAGTAGCTTGTCAAACACTAGAAGCCAGCTAAATAACAGGAGTTTGTTAGACAATAGGAGCCTCTTAAACAATAAATCCTGTGAAAATAATTTAAAATAGAAGGTGTCTTTGAAACTGAAAGGAACCTATTGCAAGTTGAAAACAGAAGGAGCCTATTATAAAAGTGAAAAGTCTCTTGCTAAAATGAATACACACATAATATAATGCAAAAATATAGAAGTTAGAGAGAGAGAGGAATGATGCAGTCGATTTATACTAGTTCAGCTTGTAACCCAAGCCTACGTCTAGTCCCCAAATATCCAAATTGAGTGTTTCACTAAAATCCTAAATAGTAATTTGGTGAGCCTCTTCAAGCTCACGAGTATATATTTTTCAAGGTTCTCTAACCTTTTAACTAGTAGTATTTAGCTAGCCTCTACAAGCTCTCAACAAATGAAGTTTGCTCTATATGAGCTTCAATGATTTCTCTCAAGAAGAATTTTCACTTTCTAAAGCACAAGAGATTTGCTAATGATATCACTTTCAAGAGTATTGATGTAATTCAAGAGTATGATTTGTTTTCCCAAAAGCGATGACTCTTTCTTAAATAGACATATTCTTTAATTAGTCGTTGTTTCTCTTATATCTTGACTTGACTTTGAATCTTCAATGTCATATTTGATAAAATCTTTCAGTATCCAAATGTTAAGACAAATGATCATATCACAGAGCTGATTTGATTTGTAAGATCCTTCCAGTTATTGTGAAATCATTTCTAATAAATCAGGTAAATTCATAAGGAAGGTTTTTGCAATAAAGGAAGCATTTATCATATACTTTATTTTCTTTGGAGAATTAACTAGTTAGCAATAGAAGGAAATAAATCCAATTTGAAAGGTCGTCATCAAAATCATTAAGCCTTAAGCTAACAATTTCCTCCTTTTTAATAATGACAACCAATAACATATATATTTTCAAAATTCAAGTTAGATTCTTAGATATACCTGTCAGCTTTATAAGCTCTTATTGATTGGAAGGAGCCTTTCCTTTCTACCATATAGACTTCACAACAAAAAGTATCACATATTCATTATATGCAAGTGATAGTCATGCAAGCATATCATCAATCTTCAGCAGCAAAAATACATCGAATATAAAAAATAATTCTCCCTCTTTGTCATTATAAAAAATAGAGGAAAAAGAACTAAATAGCCACAAAAATATCACAAGTATGTAAGAATAATCTAGGCAAAAATATATCTTGATCTTAACTCTTAACTCTCCCCTTGCATTAATGCTTTTCACTTTCGAAGTTATTCTCCAACAGAAAGTTACTTAACCTCTCATATCATGCTTGAGGAGCATGCACCTTACCATTTTGTCACAGAAATCTTCAAATTTTCTGTTATCAAATTCTCCTCCATGATCAGTCCGAATTGATGAAATGTAGTACCCTTTTTCAATTTGAATTTTTCTGCAAAACTCCATCTTTTCTTTCAATATAGGTGAAATGTAATATTTTACCTGTCATGTGTCTCGAACACCTACTATCAACTATCAATTGATTTTCTCTTATCTCCATTTTGAAGCATATTTGCAGAAAGTATTATCTCAATTTAAGTACCCAAATTTTTTGGGACCTTTAAGGTTAGTAGTTTGACCTTTTAGCCTCCAAACATACATTTGAGATAATTTCCTTATTCTACGAAAGTTACAAGAATGACTAATATAATCATATTTATCACAATAGAAGCACATAACATATGAATGAGAATTGATATAATTTCTACCATGTATCAGGTTCCTGCTGTTTTGGCTATAGCTACTATTGGATCTGACAAAGAAGTCCTTTTATGGCCTGATGTTAATTTTTTCATTGTATCATATTCCAACCTTATCAAAAATGCACTTACCACTACCAAGCAATGCATCAAAGTTGTTCCTTCCATTAACGAACTTTGTTATATCTTTTTCTAGAGATAAGATCTTTCCAACACTTTTCTCTTTCTCAAGTTCTAGGGTGGTGACTTTTTCTTCTAACTGTCTCACTTTTTCCTAATCATTTTTTAGCAACGTATTTTCCAACTTAGCTACTCTTTCTTCCAGAACTTCCTTTTCAGAGACATTTTGCTTATAAGCAATTCATGATATGCATTTTTCAATTCATCAACTTCAATATCAGAGTCATAATAATATACCTCATCATCTCCTAATTTAGCCATAAGATAGACGTTGCTGACTTCTTCAAAGCTTTTAAAATCCTCATCTGACTAAGTTGCATTTAGTGTCATTCCTCTTCTGTAGGAGGATCCTTTATCTCAACTAAGTTCGGTTTTATGGATCATCAAGTTTCCCCGTAGCCAGTCGAGTGAAATAGTGTCTAGATCCTTTCTAGTTTCTAAAGCTGTCACCTTAGGTCTCCATTCTTGTGGTAGTGACCTTAGAATCTTCGTTACGAGCTCATCATTGGGATATATCTTTCCCAAGTTCTTTAAGGTCATGATGATGTTGTTGAACCGTCCTACAAATTCATCTATGGTTTCTCCCTGTTTTATGCCAATAGTTTCGTATTGATACACTAAAAAACTTATTTTATGTTTCTTTACCTCATTAGTTCCTTCAAAGGTGACTCGAAATTTATCCCATCTTTTCATATTCTTCTAAAGACAATGCGCATATTAGATGATGTTTTGCTTTAGAGTTTAGTTGTGCATTTGTTATGTCAGCATTAGTCCATACTTCTATTTTATTGGTAGTGGGAAGTATAGCTCCAACTCTAATGGCTTGCCAGACTTTGATATCTACAGATTGAAGATATATGGTCATTCTCTCTTTCCAATATGAGCAGTTGTTTCCATTGAAGTAAGGAGGCTTTAAGACAGATTATCTTCTCAAAATGTTTTCCATGATCTATCACGTGCTGGAAAACACAAAAAAAATGAAACCTGACTCTAATACTAAATGATAAAGCAAACTCACGCAAGAGATAAAAGACAGAGGCCTATTAAAGTTTAAAACAATAGGAACCTATTAGACAATAGAAGCCAGTTAAATGATAGGAGCCTATTAAACGATAAATCCTGTCAAAATAATTTAAAACAGAAGGCATCTGTTAAAATTGAAGGGAACCTATTGCAAGTTGAAAACAAAAGGAGCCTATTATAAAAGTGAAGATGCCTCTTGCTAAAATGAATACATATACAATATAATGTGGAAATATAAAAGTTAAAGAGGGAGAGGAATGGTGCAATCGATTTATACTAATTCGACTTATAACCCAAGCTCACATTCAGTCCTCAAGTATCCAACTTAAGTGTTTCACTAAAATCCGAAGTAGTAATTTGACGAGCCTCTTCAAGCTCAAGAGTACATATTTTTCAAGGTTTTTAAACCTTCCAAACTAGTAGTATTTAGCTAGTCTCTACAAGCACTCAACAAATGAAGTTTGCTAGATATGAGCTTCAATTATTTCTCTCAAAAAGAATTTTCACTTTCTAAAGTACAAGAGATTTGATAATGATATCACTTTCAAGAGTTTTTATATTGTTGATGTAATTCAAGAGTCTGATATATTTTCGCAAAAGCAATGGCTCGTTCTTAAATAGACATCTTCTTCAAGTAATCGTTATTTCTCTTATATCTTGACTTGACTTTAAATCTTTAATAACATATTTGATAAAATCTTCCAGTATCTAAATATTAAGAAAAATGACCATATCACGAAGTTGATTTGATTTATAAGATTCTTCCAGATATTGTGAAATTATTTCTAATAAATCAAGTAAGTTTATAATGAAGATTTCTGCAAGAAAGAAAACATTTATTATATAATTTTATTTTCTTTGGAGAATTAACCCGTTAGCAATAAAACGAAATAAATCCAATTTGAAAGGTCATTATCAAAATCATTAAGCCTTGAGCTAACATAAGTCATTATGATCTAGCGACAATGAAAAAACTTAATCCATCTTTAACTTTGTAGTATTCACACATACACACATATATATACATATATGTACATATATGTATATATATGTATCTATTTTTAATATTTAAAAATCTGATTAAATTGATCAATTTGATCAACATAAATATAAATCGACTTAATTTTCGGTCCCATTTATATTTATAACCTTCATGAAAAAAAATTGCACGTTCTTGAGAAAAAACTGGTTAATACGTTTAAAAATTTTGTGAGACGTGGCCCTGCAGCAAGTTTTGCGTACCAACTCGTGTACCTTTTGACAGTGCACAACTGCACATAGCTTGCATTAGTTGATAAAGAATGCACATAGCTTGCATTAGATGGAGTTGTCTCTTTTTTATTTTGAAAATTACAAATTGAAATTGTTGTTATACGAAAGTTAAGAAATTTATTCAACTTTTTAATTAATTTTTCTTTTCAATTCTCTCATATAATTTAATTAATAAATTACATTTTTAAATTTTAAATTTTATTGGTATTTTTATATTTTAATAAAATTTTTATTTTAAATTATTATCCTTAAAAATGAATTTTTATTTTTATTTATTTAATCTCAACAATAAATTATATTTATCAAATTTTAGCTTCTTTATTTATCTCTTTATAATCTAAATGAAAATTTTAAATTATTATTGTTATATACTAATTATTATTTTTGTCATAAATTTGTTTAATAAATTAAAATTTTAATTAGTATATATAAGTTATCTTGCTTAAGATAATTTAAGAATGTGTTAAAATATAATATTTAAATTATAAAGAACTATGTTTGAAGAATATTAAAAAAAGTTAAAATAAAGTTAGAGTCATTTCTATTAACTTTCTTTAAATATACTTCAAATTGATAAGTCTTTAAATAAATAATAATAATAATAATAATAAATATTTTTATTTTTATTTTAAATTCAATCTTAGTTTAAATTATTATATTTATTATTAGCTTGTTACATATTAATATACATTATTAATGTATTTTTTATTTTAGTAAAGTATTATATTTTACTTATTTTTTAAAATTTTATTTCCTATTTACTATATACCAATATTTTAAAGAATGACCGACTGAATCTTTAAACTTTAAATATTTTTTTAACCGGTTTACTTTTAAAACATTTCTCAAATATTCGACTTTCCTACTCCAATGTATACGTCGAAGATAGAAGAAGCTGAACGAAAATGAGAGGCCATTGCGTCAAGTTCGAGGAGACTTCGTAGATGGCGTGACCTGTAACGAACTATGTTTTCTCATTCCAAGATTCATTTTCCCCACTCCGATGTCTACGTCGAAGATAGAAGAAGCTGAATGGAATGAGAGGTCATTGCGTCAAGGCGTGACCTGTACGAACTATGCTTTTTCATTCTAAGATTCTTTTTGCCTACTCCAATGTCTACGTCGAAGATAGAAGAAGCTCAATGAAATGAGAGGTGATTGCATGCGTCAAGCTCAAGGAGACTTCGTAGATGGCGTGACCTGTACGAACTATGCTTTTTCATTCTAAGGTTCATTTCCTGTCATTAGTTAACAACTTATGTCGTTATGATCTAGCAATCATGCAAAAACTTTATCAATATTTAAGCTGGTTTGGTATACAGATTATTAGCTATTTTTTAGCTAATTGACACAAATTAGCTGCTTGACCGTCTTAAAAAGTTAATAAATATATTTAGTGAATGGTTGATTAGTTGGATTATTTAACCCGAACAAGTTGATTTTAGAAAAGCTACCTTTATAGGATCGACTCACCGGGACGCGTGAAAGTCTTTTTACAATTTTTCAAAATGCGAACCTCTAAATGAGTTAGAGTATTTTTACATTCACGAATAATATGAGCAATTGTAGGAGATCTTAGTATCTATATCAGGTTTTCTCATTACAGGCCCGATATAGGTTTTGTTCACACTAGTCAGGGTTCATTTTTCTCATGAACTTTGGCTTATTAATCTAGATTATTTATTTAGCCACTTTATTGTCTTTATCTTGATCAAATTTACATAACTTAATCAATAAGTTATCAAAATCGTTAAAAGACAATTATTTGTTGTCCACCAAATGGGAAAATTTCCAACATAGCCTATACAGATCTAAGGTATGTCACAAGACTCAGACCATACTTTCTGTAGATTGTTTATAAAATATATACCTAATTTAATTCTTTCACCAAAGAACATCAATAATTTTATACAAGGTTTGATAGAGTTGACTCACTCAACTCTTGCCACTATCTCTTGTCCTCACAATCTGTGAAAGTATTTCACACTTAATAACACGATCGACTCATGTTGACCAGGATTTTCTTTAATAACTTTTAATGATAAAACAATTAATGAACAACTCAAGTTATTAAAATAACTAGGAACAAGAACAAAAACACTTGAGATGGAAAAGAACAACTTCCCGATAAATTTGACTCTTTCTAAGACATTTGAAAGTTGTTCACTAAGTAAATAGTCGTTTACTTAGTCGTAGTCCGCTTCTAGGATTTTTCCACCTTACTCTCAACCATGAATCATCAAGAGTTCTCGCTTAAATCACTCTTCATCAAAACCAAAAGACAACACGAATAGAACACATACACTAGAAAGTTAACGTTGAAGAGTTAAAGAAAATACTCAGCTGAAAGTGAATCAACTGCCTAGATTGCGAGAAACTCCAATTGAAACCAGCTGTGAAATAACTAAGTTGTCAATAAATTTGCAGAATATTCAAAGATGATTTTCGTACCAGCAAATTAACAATCACGAATGCAAGATAGCAAAGACTAAGATGTTTGGTAACGCAGTTTGGCCAACTTGCCTACGTCTGCGGGGCCTCACCCAGATTAATTTCTTCCACTGTAGTTCACAAAAATTACAAAAGATTGATCTACACCAAAAGACCCAACCTATGTAATTAACCCACAGCCTAACTACCCGTGAAAGATTTTCACACCCAATAACACGACCGACTCGTGTTAACCTCGTCAGAGGATTTGTCTAACAACTTCAACTTAAAAATAAAGACAATCAAAACAATAATGCAATAACTTCAAGTCTGAAATTATTCAACAAGACAGTTAACTACCAGCACCAATTGTATGTGTACTCATCTGTGACAAAAGCTTCAAAGTGCTGCAAACATCAACATAGAACTTAGCAAAAACAACATCTGCGCATAGTCCTTGGTCTGCTCATCAGAGATTGTCAACGTGTAATACTGCTGCTTCAAAGAACCTCACAAAACAACTCAATCAAGAGAAAAAGAAAAACCCCACGCAGCAGCCCACGTCTCACATATACACTTGTATTTTTTACTCACAAAAATCCCTAGCAAAAGACCTGCACGCAAATCAGAGGAGAGAACCACTAGAACCCAAGTCCACTGTTTTGCAACACTCCACTTTTCACCGAAAAACACACACCAATCCACATATGCAACCCATCAACTAATTCAGTACACGTTTCCCAAGCAATCAATTAATGCACCATTAATGCATATTTCAATTTGCCTTGTCTCACATAAGCACTATTCACGCCCATATAAAAACCAATACACCACTACTGAATATATTGCCGCAAAACCTACTTAGGTTTTCTCATATGACTTGCAGTAATAGACTTCTCCTTGAAATCAAACAAGTGGGCCATGTACATGTAACATGAACTCAACTCAAAAGTCCAATAAACAAAGCCATCTTGTCAAAAGTCCAATAAATAAATCACAACAACCCATCTTTATCAATCCAATTAATAATTGTAATTTTCTTATATGTCCAATTTAAAATATCAAAATTAAACAAAGAATACAGGACCAACAAAGTTCTCAACTTTTGATGGATCTAAATAAGATGATTAAGAGTTCAGAGGGGTAGACATTGATAGAGCGTAGAGGCTGCAAAAAAGTAGTAAAGAAAGGCCAAGGAGACAAAGCGGGAAGTAAGAGTTGGTGCTAAGTCCTGCAAAAGTCGATGCTTTATATTGCAGTAAAGACCCTCCCAAGTCCCAACTTCCAAGCACACAGCAAATGATGATAACTAGATATCACTCACTTTACAGTCAACATTAGGCTCAGAGAATTCTTGGAAACACCAATCAGGACCGCACTAATCTTACTTTAAAACTAAAATTGGGGTTAAGGAATCAAACCCCACTCAGCAGTGGACCTTGCATGAAGATCAGATACCATTCTTTTAATCCAAGAGTGCCTCATCATTGAGTTTGAGCAACATCACTGTTTTGGACCATATATACAGGTTTTTAGAAGGAAGAAGGTTGTTATCTTTAAGTGTGTAATAAATAAAATTCTAATTATATGTAAATAATATAAATTATATATATCAAATAAATTACTTGATAAATTAACAATTCAAGTGACGAGTTCCTATGGTTTCTAATGATAGACTACTGCCAGGACCCCATTAGGTGCAAACAGAAAGTATTCTTGGAGTTGGAGATCTTCAGCTTACTTCATATACCAGCTGACACAAAGCTACAAAAGACACCTAGCTCAATTTTTGGTTTCTGTCATGTATTATTGGTGAAAGAAACAAAGTACACCTCGTCACAAGAACCCTAAAAACTCTGTATGTGTCGTTAGGTGAGGATATTTCAATATAAAGAAGGGTAAAATATAAGAATTAAAACCATAGATGCCAAGTTATCTAGTAACAGTGGGGACCAACAAATGTCGTACCTATTCCCTTCCCATTTCAATTTGTGAAAAGGAGAAGAAGCTGAATGCTACCCACATATTTTGTATGTTTGAATCAAAGAATAAACAAAATGGAAATGTTGGACTTCTGATATGATTATCTATGGCTGTACAGATTCTGCACAAAGACAAGTTATGATCTTTGGCGTAATAATATATTTAATGTCAATACCTCCCCACACTTTACAATCAGAAAACAAGTATCTCATTAAAGTTGGGCAGCTACAGTTCTTAACCTTTTCACATGGCCGCTTCTCCTACTTGACCATTAAGCTTAACTTTTGTGGTATTTTAATTTAATCCGGCTCAGGTTGTTTTAATAAAACATTCATTAATGTACACAAGGTACGTGGAAACCTGAAACCAACTTGGAGGTCCTAACCAGAATCTTTCAGAGTCTTTAGTTTCAAGTATATTTTAATGTATCTTCCACCCAGTAGTTGCACAACTACTAAGGTAGTAAGGTCTGCTTTGAGTCTGTGAGTTGCGATGATAAGAGTGGCTAAAGTAATATATAATCAGATCACTGAAAGATATGGAGAATCAGCAGTGTAATCTGGAGAGATTACTTCTGTTTTGTTTCAGTTAAACCCAATTCCCAGGTAGATATTCAACTTTTCTAATGAATCTAAGTTCACTTGCTTAGGTTTGAGGAACATCATTATATTTTTTCACCCAAGATGCATGCTACCTTAATTAAATTCATTTGAACTAAGATTGTTGTTTTGTTTATAACATTAGGTAGTATCATGCACATATCCCGTTTACAATTACACGTACAAGCATTGTAGTAAGAGGAAAAGGAAATGGTAAGAAAATAGCAGTGCAAAGCTGGAAAAGTAAAGGAAATGAGATATACAAGTTGGTGACAAAAAAGATAACATTGTCAGAGGTCGAGACAGGAAAATCTGAAGGACCAGTGAAGGTCTACAACTTGATGCACTGTTTTGTTCCCAAATTGAGAAACAAAGGCATGGAGGCACATCATTTTGCTTCCCCGTTAAAACACGGGAAGAACTCAGGAATCATTTTGCAGGGTCAAATCATGCACAACTCACTCTCACTTCCAGTTCCAATTCCGTTGGGTTGGGTGAAAATTATATTCATTATACGGATTGGTATTAGTAACCACATTCCAGGTGGCTTACATTATGGTTGCTTGCCAAATGCCAATTGCCCGCCCCATCTTCAAGCTTTTCAAAAACAACAAATCAATACTGAAGTGCAACAAGATTCCTGAACTGTTTTTGAGCTATGTATTATGGCTTTTAATCTAAAACTTTTGCCATAGGATACCAAATTAAAACAGGAAGGTAAAAGCTCTGCCTCTAGCTTTATGAGAAAGATTAAACAAAAGAGCCAGGCAGCTTTTTTAGCAATAGAAGAAGTGATGGGATTCTTTACTTTTGCAAGAAGAACAGAAGAATATTTGCATAACTTTTCAGGCCAAAATGTGACTCCACATTCTATAAAGGTGAGTGAATAAATTAAGGAGTGCCCACGTCTCTCTTCCCCACCCATTTCACGTTTTGATGCTTCAAATGTAAAAACCGCACCTATCATGATGAGCAATGACCACTCACTTTTCATTATCCCATCTTATTACCGTAAGCAGCAGGCAGAATCCAAGTATAATTACATTGTTTATCGCATCTATCTTGGGGTTACCATGATCTTTTGTTTGGCCAGCCAACCACAGCTCACCACACCATCGCCATGTGAGAGCTCCATTATTCTCCTCCTTTCCTTTCCTTCGTTACCAAAATTTAACATAACTTCCTTTTCTCAACTCAACTCTTTTATTTAATAATTGCAAAGACGTACGTATTATGTTGAGGGCGGTGCTGCGATTCTGACTAATAATGCACGAGTGATTCAATGTTTCTCTCGTAATGGAATAGCCTACCTAATCTCTCAATCATTAATGAAGAAAGTTAAAGAGAGGCTCAGGCTTCAGGCTCAGGCTCAGGCTCAGCTCCCTCCCAAATACTAGTTTCTCGATTCAAATCTTTTTAAAGCTATGTTCTTAAATGCTTAGATGTTGATATATATTTTTAGACGCATTCAAAATTCTCCCTTGACTAGGTATAATATAAACGTTGGTGACTTGTGTAGCCCACCTCACTACAGCCATTTTGGACCATAGATTCAGAAAAGCTAGCCTTTTCTGAATAAAACAGGAAGCCATTTACCGCTTGAAAAGATCGATATTGGTAGGTACTATTAGTGGCTATAAAAGATACTCGAAGCTACAATACTCCAGTCTCCTCTGCTTCTACTTTCCTTACTTTTTATCTCTTCATTCTCTACTTGGAGGTACGGAGGAAGAGGGAGAGAGTTAGAGAGATGGGTAATTGTCAAGCAGTAGATGCAGCAACTCTAGTGGTGCAACACCCAAGTGGCAAAGTAGAGAGGTTCTATTTGCCTGTTAGTGCTAGTGAGATTATGAAGATGAACCCTGGTCACTATGTTGCCCTTCTTCTCTCCACCACCTTGTATCCATCAACAACCAATGCTCAACAATGTCCCAACAACAGGTCTACAGATGACACCCACAGTAACAACAATGGTTCTGTTCGGTTAACCAGAATTAAGCTTCTCAAGCCTACGGATACTCTTGCTCTTGGGCATGTTTATAGGCTCATCACCACCCAAGGTGGGTTGAGTTTCAGTTTCTACCTTATTTTTTTGTCTTCGGTTTTTGAAGTTTAGATTTGTAACGAATTCTTTTGTTGTCTCCGGGGGTGTTTTAGAGGTTATGAAAGGATTGAGAGCAAAGAAGCAAGCGAAGCTGATGCAAAACCAGTCAGAATCTGGTGAAAGGCTAGAAAGGGCGAGAGAGAAACAGACCTCAGGGTTGGATTCGGAACAAAAAGGATCTGAGCTTGATGAGGAAAATCAGGTAAATTTTATCCCTCAACGTTTTCTAATACATTTGCAGAAGATTGTAAATTTTTGCATATTATGGGCATCAACAAGAAACCATCTTTTAGCCTCGTGTCGTTTATTTTTCTCAATTTCTTTATTCGATCTTGTTAACCAGAACGAGATGTTAAGGATGTTGTTTCAAATTTAATTTATTCCAATCACCTGACACTTTCAGATGACCAAACATGAAAGGAACAGACCAAGGGCAGTAGTCTCTATCAACTCTGCAACAGTCAGATCAAGAACATGGCAACCATCCTTGAAAAGCATCTCAGAATCAAGCAGCTAATCATGGGTACGATCTGCATACCATGTAGCGTAAAGTACATGAAAAGCAAATGGACTCATCAGAGAGAGGTTTTTCAGTATTGTACAAGCCTGTGGTCTTCTGTACAGATAAGCCTTGGAGATAGAGGCAGGTTAATTAATCCCCACCCCATGGAATTGAAGATTTGGCAACGCTAACATGTTTAGCGGAAGGTGGTGGTGGTGTCTCAAAGAGAATTTGTAACTAATAGGTGTTCTGAAATGATTATATCAAATAAGAGTTTGCTTATAAAAACTGAAGGTTGTATCAGAAGGAAATAAAAAGAGCCAGCTTTCCATCTCCGATGGAGAACCAAATTAAATGTGCATATAAGGCAAAGCAACAGCATTTTCCACGTGAACATGAAGCTTTTTAACGTAATTTTAAGTAAGTTCTTATTAAAATAGAATGATTTGTTACATTTAAAATTTTTAAAAAGTTGGAAATTAATATTTTAAAATATAATTTAAAATAATTTTTTACAGAGATTTAATTAACTTAAAGAGTTTAATGATTATTTGAATTAGTTTCAAATTATAAATAAATTATTAGTTGTAAGGAGAATTTTTTATATTAAAAGAAGTTTTTTTTAAAATATCTAAATTTGAGTTCTCAAAAGCTTTTGGGACTCCAGTTTTATTAATAATTTATTTTATAGTTATTATTTTGTATTATTATTAATTAAATTATCATTACTATTTAGTAAAAAAACTTGTTCATTAATTTTTCAAATAAATTAAAAAATGAACACAAAATTCACTTTACAATTACGGGCTTGGATCAGATCTTTTCTTTCAGTTATAGTATTCCTATCATATTTTATTAAATCTTATTCATATATTTATTAAAATTTTATAAATATATAGATAAAATTTAATAAAAAAATAACAAAAAAAATAACTCTTAACAGAAAATTTGACGTTTCGAGCTATTTTTAAAAACTATTTGTGACTATGATAAGTAGTATTACCCCAGGCTGATGCAAAGTTGAATGCTTTGGTCTTTGGTCCCTGCATTAGGTGGAGGATAAGGCTTTTAACTTCAAACTTCAAAGCCTTCCATATATTGAAATTCTCTTAAAGCTGCTGCTGGATTGAGACTGATGCGCAGAAATGGGATAAAAATGTGTCAGAACGGGTATGGAAGCTACTGTTTGAATGCCAAAGATCAAAATGGCTGCTTCCTGTTCTGTTTTCAACACATCATCTGATTCTGAACTTGTCGAGATGGATAACAGGTCCCATCAATTTATTTCATATCCATTTTTCTGCTCTGGAGATCTCATCTTATTCAGCAAATGATCTTGCAACTGTTTACTTCATTCTGACGACAAGAAAAGTTGGCACTTAACATTGTTTTGTTGATATTTATGGTGTAAAAACATATCCTATAATCGGCATTGGCTCTTGGCAATGGACAGGACACCTACGGCTTGCGAGTGAAAGCAGAAGCTCAATGAGCACTTTGCAGTCAAACATGCTACAGTGGACAGACTAGTGTTGAATCTCATACTGTGATATTACAGCAGAAACTCGAAGGGAACGTTTAAGTCCGGTAGGAACGACTCCCATCGTATTTAATAATGTTGGGATCAAAGTTCAACTCGTAGGACCTTAAGAAAAATAAGCAAAGCTGTACACTTCTGACTTTCTTTAGCAAGTCGATGCATTAAAGAAGCAATCTTTTTTTTTTTTTGGGTAAATATTAAAGAAGCAATCTTCGTTTGCATAAACTTCATACTTTTGCGCCGCTTCTAATTCTATCAAAAGCAAAAGAAGACCGTTTCTTTTTCTTTAATGCTCCACTTCACACAAGCTTTTACGTTGGACAACTGCAACCAACTCACCATTAGAACATTCTCTAAGCATGTATCTGAAATGGAATTCCTATCAACTGTTCAATATCTGTCTCTTGTAAGACCAATCATTGCGCGCCGAATCAGGTTTGAGGAGGGAGTTGTCCGGCAAATGAACGTGGACAATAGGCCACGTCATAACTGATCATCATTTGTTGAGTTCAGATCTCTGCTTAATATTATGGTATTTTATTGTGTTCAATAAATTTTAGCCATTTATTTATGTAGGACTCGCATAAGGCCCACGTATTTTTCACCAAATAAATGGTTGAGATTCCGGGAGAAAGAATAGGGGAAGATCTTATTTCTCATTTGCTTATCAAAATAAAATATCCGGTAATAACACCTCCTAGAACTATGCGTCCCATAATGGTCTCTGATTGACATTGACAGGTGGCTCAAATTTCGCAGTGCAGACAGTTGGGTCTGCAGAAGACACGCCCCCTGACGCCGTTTTCTTCCAGTGCAATCTGAGATTAATAGCTAAGCTTAAGCAGCTAACCAGTTAAACTGGCTATTTCCAGGTACGTAGCCCTTTGAGATATGGTGCTCCTTAAAAAATGCATATCATAACTTGTTGAAGAGATCTTAAAGCTGCATGACCTATCTACCAATCGCATCTACAGCATAAATAGATCTCCTAGGCCCAGTACTGTTCTCCAGTAACTTCTAGGTCTTTGACCTTTGCCGGCCCCGTTAAATAAATCCAGGATCGAGAGCAGTTCAACGGGCCCACCGAGAACCATTGGCCCTGTAAAACTCCTCACCTCCTCCCGTTGAAAGATCTTAGTTTTCCCATCGAAAAGTTGCTTTCTCGTCCGATTGGAAGAAACGAATGAGAGCTTTTCTCCAATTGAAGTGGACATTGGACAAGCATCGAGTTCGAAGTTTCTGAATTTCATCTTTCCTCTTAGGATTTGCTTGATAGGTACTAATCACACGTTTGTTTAAACAAGCTGTAAGATTTTCTAGTGAATCTTCCCATTTGTAAGATACACTAATGATAGATTTCATTAGCACTGGGGTTTACCATTTATCCACTCGAGTCCCTAGCATCATGATCTTGTTCGTATCAGAAGATCAAAACATCGATCATTGCATTGTAGTATTTGGAAGACAAACACTTGCGTGACAAACTTTAAAACCTTGGAGATGGGGGCGGCAAGCAGGCCACGGAGAACAATTAGAAGGGTGTATACATGTAACGAAGATTCACATGAATACGAGTTGTAGAAACATGTACCAGAAGATCAGGAGAACACACGCAACATAAAACCAAAGGAAAGAAAGCACCTCAAAGTGAACTGTAATATAAATACAGAACTTCTGGTATTCAGTTCACGGTCTGTGACAAGGGCAGCAACACCAAAATCTCTATTTTTATTCAGGCACTCAATTCTCACACTCAAAAAGTTGATGGAAACCAGTTGGAACCCCACAAATGGAACATCATTTCCTCCAAACTTACCAATTGGTTATCCTGAAATCTCTGCGATCTGAATTCCCCCAGTTATCAACATTTCTAGCCCAACCAAAATCTTGTGACATCACTCCACTGCTGCTGTCTCAGCATCCGGTTTAGCATTTTCACTCTTGTCAAGCTGGCTGAAG
The DNA here is from genome assembly GCA_025629845.1 of Erythroxylum squamatum. Lineage (NCBI taxonomy): Eukaryota > Viridiplantae > Streptophyta > Magnoliopsida > Malpighiales > Erythroxylaceae > Erythroxylum > Erythroxylum squamatum. The sequence continues at coordinate 27,606,200 of JAOTBA010000203.1, forward strand.
TTCCCTTTCTCCTTGAAGAGTTGGTTGTGATGGTGCCTGCAATAGAGACGGTGCTCATGTGCTACATAGTTTGATGGGCTGATCACACAGCCTCCATGGGTGCACCTGAAACAGGCCTTATGGTATGATGTGCCATCAACTGCGACCTGAAAGAAGCAGAGAGTTCAATAAGACAACAAGAACACTTTTCAACTTCTTATCATCCATAAGTTCAGGAATGTATTATATATATATAATCAGCAACAACTCAAACACAAAACAAGGGCTAATTCTAAGGTGACTTGATCACCTTATACTTTTGATATAGTTCGATGTTGGACTTGCCAGACTATAAGGAAATGAGGGGAAAGGTCCAAATTTAACCATCATGGTGACCTTTATTCTTTTACTTCATCAACTTTTTGTAGTTTTCATCCCTTAAATATTGCATGGCCGTTGAATTAATATTTTGTTTTGTATCAGAGTTGCAATAGAGAGCAAGAGGAAATTGGTTGGGTTGGTGATGATAGGGAAGGGAACGGAGGGAAAGGATCCCACTGGTCATGCCTTTTATGAATTTTTAAATTTATCAAGTCTACTTTAATTTCTATTTTCACAGAGGCTTTTCTAAGAGGCAAAGTCCTAGGCCTCAAAGGTGTTGCTGTGTTCAGGTACTTGATCTCACAATTCAATTCCATCAGTTTGACAAATAGGAACAACTGAACTAGATCAATCTACTTACAGTTGAAGTAATGAAAGAAAATCTTATTAAGGTTGTAATAATTCTCTAGAATTGAAATGTAATGAATCAGAGCATAGATTGAAAATGTCCTGCAAAGCTCATGATGTTATAATAAGGAATTTTTTTATGTACCTTTTCAATTGGATAAACAGTTTTCTTGCAAGCAACACATTTGTCTTGAGTTCCAGCAAACATACTTGAGACTTTGCTATTGCTAACCTGCGTGATTTCATCCAGGATTTGAAGCACATCAGGAATCCTAAAAATCATCTTATAGACTTCTCCCTGCTACTGAAACTTCTAAATTGTATCTGTTCCCATATTGATAAAGTAGTAGCACAAGAAATTCATTGCATATACCTGGTCAGCAGATCTGTTAACAGTTTTTGGAGTACCTACAGAAGAGAGAAAAAGAAAAGAACAACCTATGAATGAGAACAAAGAAGCAGACAAAACAGATGTTGCGTGCTTGAAATCAAACTGAACACAGAGCATTACCTTCAAAACTTTTATCCAGGCTGCCGGTCATCTTGAATAGTTGATCAAAGTGAGGTTTGCAATACAAAACACCTTCAAAGGAGCAATAGTTACTCAGCTGCAAATGTGCAACATTACAAGTTGACGTAAGCAAAACACTTATAATCTAAAACAACAAACAGGATAACAGTGCAACTATAGAGTGAGAAAACATTACACACTTTCTTTCAGCTAAATAGATGAACACTTACAAAATAAAGTATAATATTGTCAATAAGATTCTCTACGCATGCAGTAATATAAACACATTATATCTTTATAAGTTATTTGCAGTCTGCATTCACAGGTTTGATCCACTTCAATTCTCAAACCCAACTGATTGGTGGCATTAGTGTCATCAGCATGAAACTATTGAGCACCAAATATCACCAAAAGGAACTTTGGGCTAATTGAGCTAAACCTCAAACAAGTAAATTTAGTTCAAATGGAAAATAATGTTAACGAATACCCCAATTGGCTATATGTACAAATATCAACAGAGGCCAAGGGTGTGGCAAGCCCAGATCAAAACCATATTGATCGATTGTAATGCCGAATGCCAGACATTGTCTTGTAAATAATGCTCAGTGTCCATCCCCTCCTGATCTGCCTCTTCCTTTCCTAATTTTCATTTTCATCACATTTAGAGTTCAACGTCCTCTTTATTAGTAGTGTCAGACAAAGTTTCAATCTCTTCAGGTACATGCACAAATATGGAAAAGTAGGTGATTAAAGCACCATAAGAGTGACTAAACAGTTGGCTTTTTTGAGATTCCAAAGGCTCTTCTCTGCACCATCATTGGAATCAGGTTGCACACCATGCTAATAAGACTGTAATCTGAAGCTACTGTACAGACAGTGATCCGTGGTAACAAGCATAATCAAACTAACCTTCAAATATAATGTTCATGGGACTACAAATCTTAAGGTTAAAGTTTTCAAAAGAAATTTATCAGTTTGGTAACTTCGATAGCAGCTAAGAACATAAGTTTACACACCAATCAGAACAACTAAAAACCTCTCAGTAAAACTGCAGATTTCTTCTCGATATTCTATCAAAGCTATCTAGCTGTATTCTGGTGTCCAGTTACAGATCACCCACATGCACATTTCCCTGCTTCTGTTTAAAATTGATGGTTCCATAAGAAGGAAAATAATTTCTATATTTTCACTGATTACTTTTGAAAGATCTTTGTTCTTCCTTTACTACTTCCAACTACCCACCGACAGAGAACTTAGTGGGCCTTGATTCTACACATTTCCGTCTCTTCAAGATTTCAATTAAGATCTAAGCCAGTGTGTTCTAACCTCTTCCTCCATCATTTGTTGGGCCCTTCTTTTACCATTCAAAGATGAGGATCTAGATTCAATTTCATGACCAAACAAAGGGACCTACCCTCACCAACTACGACAGAGGCAATTGAATGTTGTAAATCATTTCATCAGTAGAAGTAAATGATCAAATTGACAGGAAAAAAAACAAACAAACGACAAGACTCACAATATCATTTCCCAACCATTAACAAATGAAATTAAGGATAAAAATGTCCAATGGTTTCAATACTGATCAGGAAACCTCGATCAAGAGGGAAAAGAAGAAGAAGAAGAAACGACAGAGCACTATTATCCACCATCGGATGTCGGACTGAACAGGTTACTAGTTCCCAACAAAAAAGATCATATCAACTAACACAGAATGCACACGATCAAACTGTAAAATTGTTGGAAGTATGATCAAGCAAAGCAACATCAAATAGCATGCCAACTAAGTGTATCTGCAAGTTTGAGGCATCTGCACATAGGTGCACATCTCTTTACACTTCCCAGGAAATAAAAGAGAAGGGTATCTCACTCTCACCTTGAGGGTACCTTTACAGTGGTGGCACCTAAAACAAGCTTTGTGATAGACTTTGTTGTCAGCTGCAAGCTGATCCACCAAGTACACAGTTTTCTCGCAAGCCTTACACTTCTGAGTTGTCCCTGCAAAAGTTGCCATGTCTGTAGCTTAGATCTATTGCTTTTTCCTTCTTCAACAGCAAAAAGTAGAGAAGTCGAAACTATCGGTGATAAAAAGGCAGGGCTCAGAGATAACTGCAAAATGGTCCGGGAGTGGAGTGCAGACCTTAGCCTCGTACTCATATGAAGTGCGGAGCTGTCACCTGTCAGCAACATTTGGGTATTTTTGTAATTTATTATTAAAAACAATGGTTTTTCGTATTCCAGTTGGATAGGCATTAGATAGTGTACTTCTACTTCGCTGTCGGAGACAGTCGAGTATAGGTCACTCTCTCATATAGCGCGTCACTCTCCAATAATAGCCGCCACTCCTTCCCTCTCTCCATTTTCAAAACTCCTCCTTTGTCTTTTTTTTTAAAGATACTTTTCTCTATTTGTAATGATTATTGCATCGTTTTTAATTTATTCCACTAACTAATTTTACTAAAATTAAAGAAAATCCTTAATCTTAAAATTTGATCATTCTTATTATTTTACCCCTTCACCATCAAAATATTACAGATTTGAATTATAAAAATAATCTTTTTGTAAAATATAAAAAGAATATTAAGTATAATTGAATTTTATTATTTTTAAATTTGAATTTCAAAAAACTGAAAAAAAATTGAAGGTAATTTAAGAAGATTGGATGGGGTCAGCTGAGCTGATAATGACAGAAGGTGGTCACATTGAAAATGTTCATTTCTGATGAACATTTTCAAATTTGAAAAGCTTGATTTGTCCAATTCAATCCCTCCCACTCCCACCCCTTTTCTGGATCATAGTAGTATACTCATAGTATGTTATTGCCTCTTCATAATTTGAAGTTACAGGACAAAATGGAAGACGCGTGTCATAATCAGCGAATCACTTAGCCAAGCCACCATCCAACACTAGTTTTAGATTGAAACATCATCGATGCCTATTAAATATTGGATACTAACAGACCTACTAATTAAGTCTTGCCCCTCGTTACTCTCTCACGAGTCCAAGTTTTGGTCTTGCCTTGAAGGTGCATGGCGAGGTTTTTTACGAGTAAACTTTTTCTGATATTCCTTGTCGTTGTCTTTTTATATTATGGATTCAGGCTCCCAAAAACTCTCTATTCGAAAGAAAGAAAATGCTGAGTTTGTGATTCCTACAAAAGATATCTAAAAAGATGAGATCAACTATAATTTGTGTCTGCTTGGAAAATTGGTTGGAGAACGAGCGATTAATGCAGAGGCACTAGAACGTACCTTGTTGAGTCTATGGAGTCCTATGCGGGGAGCGTATATCAAACCGATGGACATAAACAACCTTTATATTATCCAATTTTATCATCATATCGATATGAAAAAGATGTTAGCTGGACGATCGTGGTCTTTCAATAAGTGTCGGATCCCGTTCCCGGAGCCCGGCGGTCCCGGGACACGAGCCCTGCTGAGGCCCATGCCCGAGACACTGATCCTTGCTGAAATCCTGAACCTGACACTTGCTGCTAACTCACATTGGTGGTGAGCCTACACTGACTAAGACTAAAACCCTGAACTGCTCTTGAAAAGCCCAAGAATCAATTTTCCAACACATGTCCGTTAAACGGACATGTGTGTCCGTTAAACGGACATGAACTGGGCTTGGGGCCATTTTACCCGAGCGTGTCCGTTAAACGGACATTAGTGTCCGCTTAACGGACAGACACTGGACAAGTAGTCCAATTTCACCCGAGCCTGTCCGTTAAACGGACAGGCGTGTCCGTTTGACGGACACGATGCGGCTATGCACACTGTTTCACCCGAATCTGTCCGTTAAACGGACATGCGTGTCCGTCCAACGGACATGAAGCAGACAAGGGGTGACTTTTCACCCGAGACTGTCCGTTAAACGGACATGAGTGTCCGTCCAATGGACATAAAGTGGCCAAGGGGTATTTTTCACCCGAATGTGTCCGTTAAACGGACATTCGTGTCCGTTTAACGGACATGGGGATTTTCAAAACCCCCATGCTACTTCAAAGCCTGCTCAACACTTAACCAAACATAGTCAACACTTCTAATCTTCCACAATTCACTCATTTCTATACTATGGCACTTCATACACAAGTCAAACACCTAGTTCGACTTATCCAAAACTCAAACCCCAACTTCAATTAACCATCAAACCTACACATCCAAATCACTTATACATGCATGATTTTCCAATTTCAATTACATTCACCCATTCAAGTCCTAACATGCTAAAGTCTCACTTGCATTCTTATCTCATCTCTACCCACATGAATTTGTATAACCATGCTGACTTTGAAAAGCCAAAATTAATCAATGTACTGTACGGTTTAGAAAACCATGATAAATCATAATTCGAATACATTTCATTCATAACATAATCAAGTACTTAACAATGCTTTAGTGGGCATTTCAAGCCCTTTACAACATGATCAAAATACATCTTGCAAAAACAACTGTTTTTCTTAAAATGCAACCTAAAGCATTGTTTACAAAAATTGACTGGAAATACAACAAAACATGATCTGGGAGTAATGCCTTTAAGCTCATTCTTCTGGATCCCGCTCTTCACCTGGAGATGGGACGGGATAGGAGGGGGTGAGCTTTCGCTCGTGGATAACATGTTTATATTTATGAGAATAAGTAGGATCGTTTCATTATCCATACTTTTCACAATTTCATCAAACAATCATATAACATGCACTTCATAATTTA
>JAOTBA010000203.1:27645149-27656962 GCA_025629845.1 Erythroxylum squamatum
GTTTAAAATTTATAATAAATAATAATAATAATAATAATAACAACAATAATTAATAATAATAATAATAATAGTAATAATAATAATAGTAATAATAATAAGTTTAAATTTATAATAAATAATAACAATAATAACAATAATTAGTAATAATAATAATAAGTTTAAATTTTATAATAAATAATAATAATAACAACAATAATTAATAATAATAATATCAATAAAAATAATAGTAGTAATAATAAGTTTAAAATTTATAAATAATAATAATAATAATAATAATAATAATAAGTTTAAAATTTATAATAATAATAAATAATAATAATAATAACAATAATAATAATAATAATAATAATAATGATGATGATGATGATGATGATGAGTTTAACAATATAATTAAGAATAAAAATTGCTTATGTGGAGGAGGGGTATAAATAGTAACCACTATATTGGAATGAAAACTTAATACCCACCCCCTTTGAAGGGTTTAGTAGATTCCCAAATTTAATGGAATAAATCCATTCCCTTGAAATTGAAAACCTCAAAGCAAACACTACTTTTTACAATTATTCCATTCCGTCATTCCCAAACCCTCAAACCAAACGCCCCCTAAGTTTAAAAAATGGAAAACTATTAGGTAGACTTTGTTCTTTTTCAATATAAACGGATCCTATGTAAATATGTATACATAGCTTAGGTAGTTGGTAGGTTATGCAACCAAAATATATATCTAACAAGACAATAGTAAGATGAGGATAAAAGATGATAACATCCAAAAAAAGATAAATTTACAAAGGTTTGAAGAGAGAAACGAAGTTGGTGATGTTTCTTCCTGATTATGTGTAATTTCCTTCTTGGATATTGAAGCTTCAAACGAAGTTGTAAAATATTTCAAGTAGTAGAGACTTTGAATATGCCTTAATGAAAAATAGTAATAGCTTCTAACAGTCCACTGCAAACATGACTTCACTTCAAAGTGTATTGTTCAGCTCAATGGCAACATTCAAAGTACCAGGTAAGCTAGTCTTAATAATATAATTTGAAGTCTCCTTTTGTTCACTCTATCCCTAACCTATTTCTCTGTTCTCGATATCCTAGTCCCTTTCTACATTATACAGGTTGAAAAACCTTCAAGAACATGATCTTGGAATAATATGAGATTTGACACTTCTTCAACATTTGAATCTCTCTTATCGATTCTTTAAAACATTTCTCAATCTCTGTTGAAAATGTTCATATCTATTACATTTCTAACACTGAGTAACATCCAGTTTGAAATTCCAGGTTAGCTTTCTCCATTTCTCAACCACTAAAAATAAGAAGACTTTTAGCTGTCTCCATTTCTCAACCACTAAAAACAAGAAGACTTTTAGCTTTCTCCATTTCTCAACCGGTAAAAAAAAGAGGACTTTTATCCTCTAGTTTCGAAACTCCAACACTGATGCACCTTCGTTTGTGAAAAAATAGACTCGAAACACCTTTCCTCTTTCAGTTCCTGACTTCAATAATTTAATATCTCTAGATCTCAGTCATAATTGCTTAACAAAAGTCATTCTTAAATAAATTAAAGAATTATCTAAAATGAAATATCTTCTCTTGAGTCATAATAATTTCATATGAGAGATCTCAGTTAATTTGCAGATGATGACCAATCAATTAAAGTTAGTACATCTTCCACACAATAAACTCTCTATACACTTGCCAATTATTAGCATGTATATAAGAAAAACATTAAACATCTTGATGGTTATTTATTAATTTAATTATGTAAGATAGATTTTTTTTTAAAAAGATTCAAAATGATAAGTGAATATGTGAGAGGGAAAAGAATTATCCCACTCAAGTTGCTGCAAGAAAGATATAAAATTCCAATTTTTGTCATATTTCAAAATGATAAGTGAATAAGTCAAGAATAGGTTCAAAAGTGTGATATATTAGACATTTTAAGTTCAAGAGGAATTAAAATTGTCAATTATTGTAAGAGAAATTCAATCCGGTGAATCCTGTAAAAAATACGTAATCAATTTAGTATTCAAAACTCAAGAATTCTCATTCCCTCCCCTAAAAAATAATAATCATCAAGATATTTTGTGTATTGTCATCCACACAATTCAATCTAAATCTTTTATATAAAATTATTACGACTCAAGAGAAGGTATATGAATTTAGATAACTTTTCAATCCATTTAAAAATAAAACCTATTAAGCAATTATAACTGAGAGCAGAGATTGCAAATTATGAAAGTTAGAAACTGAAAGGGAAAAAGGCCCTTCCAGTCTATTTTCACACATGAGAGTTTCTGGCGTGAACTTCCCAATTTTGCAGGTAGAGCTCCAAAAAACTTGTTCTTTAAAAGATCCAGCGCCTCAAGAGAATGCCTTGTTTCAGTCCACTTCGAAACTTAGCCAAACAATTGGTTATCACGCATGATCAATAGTTTCAAGAAAGAGCAACTAGACAAGCTTTTCAGAATACTTCCAATATTTTTTGATAGGATTAACCACTCTAACTTTGAAAATTATGTACTAATTTCAATTGAAATGCAACGATATCCAATATCCTTAAAGTTGCATTAGGATTACGACCAAACACAGAGGTTCCCAAAGAAAAACAATTGGAGAGAACAAAACGTTCCAATTTTGCATTATTTTCCAGTAACCAATCTGGAAAGCCTAATCTTATCATTAGAATATCAGAAAGTCCAAGTTTTTTGCAAATCTTGTTGATGGTATAGAAATTCAAGAGATGATCCTCCTCCCACAGTGGATTCTAATCAAAGACCCTTCAATTGAAACTTGAGTTTCAAATTATTCACAAAAACAGAAAACTCTGTTTCAAAGCAAGATTCAAGAGATGATCCTCCTCCCACAGTGGATTCTAATCAAAGACCCTTCACTTGAAGCTTGAGTGTCAAATTATTCACAAAAACAGAAAACTCAGTTTCAAAGCAAGATTATCTGTTTCTCAAATTCGACGCTTTTAACCAAAATCTTTCTTTTAGAATTTTGAATTTCAATAGCTGTTTTGTATGCATTTGAAAAGGAGCAGTAATCCAAACAAAACCAGATGATCAATCTCATCAAATTTCTCGAAATCATTCTCTATCACATATAGATCTATTAAAGCTAATACAACTACGACAGTAATTATCAACAAAAGTGATGAATAATACCGATTCCTTAAGAATCTTACTTTTCAACGATACTCTCCTTTGTTTTTCTTTATTCCACGGGAAGAAAAAGCAGATTAAAATAAGATTACCTCATCTTCAATCTCCTTGATTTTCTGCATCACAGTCGGCCATTTTCTCAGCTCAAGAGAAAGATTAGAATTTGTGCACGGAACTCCAAATGAAAGTAGAAAAGTGCAGCACGACTTCTATAGGAACCATCAGAACCCAAGAAAGAGAATACAGCTATGTTTGGTTGAAAGTAACGTTTTAACGGAACAACATAAAATGAAATATAATATAAATGAATGTAATATTATAAAATTATTGTTTCTCAAGAAAAATGTTGTTTTAACAAAAAATTTATAATATAATATGACGTAAATTTATTTATTATTTTATATTTCATCTTAAATCTTTTAAATCAAAGATTTTTTATTTTTACTATTTAAGATTGTATGAAATATAATATGAAACCTTCCTCTTCTATCTCATTTCATTTTATTTTATTATAAACTTTTCTTTCAAATAATTCGATAATATTATATTACATTTTATTCTATTCTATTAATAGACATCCAATCAAATATAGACTGAAAAAGTTCCATGCGTGTCGTTCTTGTACCCCTCTGATTTGGACTAATTTTCAGTCAACAAACTAGAAATTTCGAAATATAAGATAAAATTTGAAAGTCTTTTTCTTTTATAATAAAAAATTAAACTAATTGTTAAGATTTGATGATATAAAAATTAAGAAATATATTATCTTTTAATAAATTTTATTTACTTGGGATATTTCAAATATGAATATAATTGAAGTTTATTCTTTGTTTCAGTTAGAATTTGGGACTTTAAAAAATTGATAATATTATTTTATCTTTTATACAAAATGTTATCAATTTTGGTGTTCTGCTTTTTATTTTTTATTAAATATTTAACTGAAAATAAATTTAAATAGAAAGACTCTAATAAGCAAAAGCAACAACACAACTAAATAAAATAAGTTAAATTTGTGATCTTCATCTTATCAATAGGTTCATAACACTTACTTATAAATTATGGCATGGTTATTAGTAATAAAAAAAATTAATTTTACTTTAACTATATTCAAATTTAACGTATTAAATTTTATTAACTTAATTTGAGTTTGAATATTTAATTTTAATTAATTTCATATTTAAATTTAACAAAAAATTAAAATTAATTAATAATAAAAATCATTCTAATTCAACTCAAAGTTAAGACTTACACCAGACTTTTTCTTACCTAATTTTGTTGTATTACACAAGTAGTTAGAGACAAGACATTTAGTTGGGTCGGGTTGGGTTGTGTCTAGTGTTGCCCAAATTTAGACTCGAATCAACAATTTTTACTAGAGCTCGGGTCCGAGATGACTTATTCTAACCTACTTTATCTTTTATTTAATAAAAAATTGTCATTTTTTTAGAATAGTTACCCGATATTCATTTTTAAAAAAAAAAATAAACTTGAGTATCACATCTGCATGTAGTAATAGAATTATTAGAAGAAATTATTAGAAGAAATTATCATCTAATTTTAGGAAGAAATGATTAATAAAAACAAATGTTTGCATTGAACTCTTTCTTAACCCTCTTTTAACAAATCATCAACTTAGTTCTCTCCACTAGAGGCCTTTTTAGTGTAAAGTTCTTCTCTTGATCTTGCATTTATCTGAATTTTTATTGAAGTATTGTTGTTGTCGTTATAGACTCTTTCTTGGTGTCCCATGTATTCAGCCGATCTTTGGCTTTTACCACCTGAAAATTTTTTAAGTAAGAAAAAAACATGGTTAGCACTTTGTTGCAAGAAAAGAACATTAACTCTAAAGAAAAGAAAATGAAGCACCATAATGTAGGCTTCAAATACTTTTCTATTTTCCAAAAATTAATAAATAATATATTTTTTACTTCTGACAAATTTTAAATCATGTTATTATGCAAATTATTGTGTATCTAATAAATGCTACATTTCATTGTGTTACAGTCTATTATATAATAATTTGTATTAAAATTTTAATATCATAAAGTAGTTTTAAAATACAAAAGTACAGTTAAGAAAAAAAAAAAGATTCAAGTCTTTTATCTTATAAACATGTTATTGTTAAAAAACACGAGACTTAGATTCGATTTTTAAAGCATCGAATTTAAGTTACTTTAAGTTGATTGTGTTGAAAGTCAAAACATTATTGTTTTTAAACATCAAAAAAAATGGTTGAGTCCGAAGTCAACACTCTTGACAGAAATTGACTAAGTTTCAAGTTAGACTCAATTTTTTTTATTTTTAAACTTCAAATTAGACTCTTATTCAAGCTAGAACCATTGCTTGAAATCTAACCTCATCCATGTGAAAAAAAAAAATCAAAACGAGGTTTTTAAACAATGTCATTTCAAGCTTGGACCTGTATGATTATGCTTGGGGTCACTAGTTCCGGGGCCTCTTCTTAGAAGATTAGAACTAAGCTCGAGTCATAAGCAACTTTGATCTATCCCGACTCATTGTCAAAACTAGTTGTTTCAATCAGTTAGTTTTTCAATTATTGAACAACATGATATAATTTTATTAAAAATCGACTTTTTAAAATTAAACCTAACTTAAAACCTGATCAATTTAGAATTGAATCGTTAACTTCTATTATCATCTCTAATCTTTGATTTTATTTTAAAGGGCCTTTAAGATTAAGTCATAAGTTAATTAGGAGATGAAATGTAATAAACTTTACCTCTTTATTCCAATCCGTCCTATAAGTAACCCATACCAGTATCGCAGTCTGCAAGAATGTGCCTCCTATCATTCCTGACCATATTCCCTGCAAAACATTAAAAAAAGAAAAAACATATCAATCTTTATATTCATCAATCATCATCATATCATATGTGACTTTTGTTAAAAGAATTGTACCTTTGCACCTAAGTTGAATTTAAATCCAAGAAGCGCTCCAACTGGAACTCCAATGAAATAATAGCATCCAACGTTTACGTATGCCACAAATGCTTGCCACCCACACCCAACAGCCACACCTTTTGGAAGGAACACACAAATTAATCAAAATTCCCAATTTATATTTTAATAATATATTGGCAGGGCCCGGCTCTGGTCAATCTAGGCTTAGCCTGTTTACCTCCAGCACAGCCGAGCCCAGGCCTATTGCGTAGTTGAATATAGTCTCGTCTGGCCAATTAGGAAGAGAAAAATAAAGAGAGACCTTGAAATGAAGAATACGTGAAAATGTGATTACCAGATAGAACAGGTTGGATCCCATTTAATAGGAGCGATACGGCAAGAAAAGGAGTGAGTTCAGACACCGCTTCGGAAACAACTTCACCTCCGGTGAAGGCATAGCTGAGCACATGACGCAATGCCATTACTAGGATGGCCGCCACTACAGAGATCATGAAAGATACTGAAGTCACCACTACCACTGAAAATGCTGCTGATTTTGGATGCCCAGCTCCAAGCTCATTCCCAACTCGAACACTGAAATCGTTAGATCACCTTACTATAATCAAGATAAACACGAGTGCAGAATTCAGATCATTCCTACTGATAAAACCATGCAAGTACTAACCTTGCAGCAGCATTAAACCCAACTGAAATCATGAAAACCCATCCTGATATTGTTGTGCTGCAAATCGTAATAAACACTTGCTTAACCCATTTCTGATCAGAAGAAACTGATATAGGATTATGAATCTTACCAAATAGAGAGTGAATCCAGCTGAATCTCAGCATTTGGCAGCAACCCAGCGATCAAAACTAGTAGCTGAAAGTACCAAGTCTCCAAGCACAGCATCACAGCAGATGCTGCAGACAATTTAAAGAAGCTCCAGAGCCCAGAAAAGGCCTGCAAGCTAAAACCTGACCAAGATTTCTTACACTTCTTACTCGTGATAATGTACAAAAACTGAGCCAGAACTATGAGCCACCACGACAAGCTCAGCACCAGAGCCGCTCCGATCAGACCCCAATTCCATTTGAAGACTGCAAGCCATGTGAGCAAGATGTGCACAACGAGTACGGCCAATGAAATGTAAGCACTAGGGTTGATTATGCTTTGTGATTGCAAGAACTTTTGTATTGGAAAGTTGGCTGCGTAAGCGAAGATTTGAGGTATGAGTCCATAGACGAAAAGTGCAGCTGCAGAGGCAATGTTTTCAGTTTCCCCAAGTAAAGTCAAGATAGGTTTGGAGTAGATGTAGATCAACATTAATGGGATTCCTGTTGCCATAAGAAGAACTGTCGATCTTTGAAGGTATATGCCTAACAGTTCGTATTTGTGTGCACCATAAGCTTGACCACATAGAGTCTCCACTGCGCTTCCCATTCCAAGCTGCCATAATTTCAAGAAAACAAGATTTAAACGGTCTCAATTTATTTTACAACAAGTGGATAGAGCATGTGTCATAACATTAATAACTATTAATGCACTTAAGATTTTAGATGAAGTAATTGATACTCCAACACTCTAGGAAATACTTATATAAGTTTTCATTTAATTGGTTTGTCCTATACTCTTACTTACCAGTCCGGTATAATCAAAAATGTCCGATGTCCTATATATATACATTTACTTTCCTGTCCATATATATATACATAAATGCTCCTGTCCTATTTTCCTGTCCTATATATATATACACACATAGGACAAACCATTTAAATGAAAACTTAATATAACTATGTGCTAGAGTGTTGGAGTATCAATTATTTCATCAAAAATCTATATGTATATATACTCCTTTTCTTTCTCCAATACTTTTCTCTAACTTTTCCTAATTTAATTATGGTGTCTAATTACTTTAATTACATTATCTTCTATTGCAATTATGCACTAAACTTGCAACAGTTGTGAATGAATCTTTACTAGAATATTCATCCCAATTCTATCTCCAATCACTAGTTTCACAGTATATTAAGCAATGTTTAAAAAATCGAATCGGTTCGATCCGTTTAACAGTGAAACTTTGAATCAATTAATTTTTTGGTTCGATTTTTAACTTTACGGTTTGATTTAGCTTAATAATCTTTATTATTAAAAATTGATCAGTTTATTAACTAATCGACTAATTTTTGTAAACTAATAGGTTGTTATAAACTAAAATAAATCGACTTTCTAAGTTTTAATTCATCTTAAAACTTAGTCAACTTGATTTGACATAAGGGTTTTGGTTTTGTCATCCCTGTAAAACTCAAAGACTCTTGCTTATATAGAAACTTAGATGATACAAAGAAAAGGAAAAGTTGGAAAGAGATAAGAAGAAAGCCTTGAACTAATTAATTTTTTAGTTAGTTTTAATTTTTTTAGTTTTATTTAGTTTAATAATCTTTGTTATTAAAATTCGATTAATTTATTAACTAAACGACCAATTTTTGTAAATTATTAAGTTCTTATAAATTAAAAAAAACTGACCTTTTAAGTTCAAATTCATGCTAAAACTTAGTCAACTTGGTTTGACCTGTTGAGTTTAAAAGGGCTATTTTGGTTTTGCCATGGCTGTGGAACTCAAAGACTCTTGGTTATACAGAAACTTGGATGAAGAACAGAAAAAGAAGAGGAAGAGGTGGAAAGAGATGAGAAAGACAATTACTTACCATAAGGCCATAAACAAAAACTTGGATGCCAGTGTTTCCAACGGAGACAGCAGCCAGCTCAAGGTTTCCAAGATGGCCACCGAAGATATGTGTGGAACCGGAAAGCGCATTATTGAGCAAGTAAACTATGACTGCAGGTGCTGCGAGTCTGAACAGTAGCTTCAGTTCAACTGATAGAGCTGAAGTTAATCGATGCAAATGAGAGGAAGGAGTGTCTGAGGTCAGAATCTCTTCAAGCTCAGAGCTCACAGCTTCGTGGTTGGACTTGAAGCTTTCCAGCAATGGCTGAGAACTGCTCATCCTCTCCATTTCAGCTCTGTCACCTCCCTAACTAGTTGCTCCAATTACTATCTTTGGTTCTGATGTGCGCTTACCTATTTTTATCTAGTTGCCATGATTGATTGCTCTTAGAATTGGATTTTCCTTATCGTGCGTAAAGTGGGTACGGACAAAATCCAATTCTCTTAATCTTATTAGAATTGGATTTTTATATCATGCAATGCTTGATTATAACAGCTGACTCACCAAATCTTGTCTTTATCATAATTATTTGCAATAGGATGATTAAAAGAGAATATTTTTATTAATTAAATATCTCGTCCCATTTTTAATAGATCTCCAACATCTCATTGTCTTATAATGACAAAATAGGTCATGTGAATCTTACCAATCATATTTTTAAAAATTACATTATTTTTATTTATTAAAAATTTATGTTAATTCATTTTTTAATATGTTAATAAAACTGATTGTGTAACCAAAATCACGTGGCCTACACGTGACAGTGGAATATGTCAGATAAAATAACATTAAAATATCGAAAGTTTAATTCATATTAGAAATTGAAATTAGACTCTGTAAAATATTAAAATTTAAAATATATTTTAACGAAAAATTTGAAGTTTAAATTACATTTTGGCCTACTTTGAACTTCTAATGTAGTTCTCAGTTCATTGATTGGGGGACGAAGCAATACGACAACTACAAATGTTGGATGGTGAAATTGACGCTTCAAACCTATGGCTTTGGAGTAAAGATAGACTTTAATAGATTCGCCAAGGACATAAGTTCGTGGGGAATACGACGCTATTCCCAGACATACGTGTTAAGTATTAAGTTAATCACGTGGTAGTCATGTGGTCAGGGATATCGTTTTAACTCTGTTGTATATATTGTGATATCTAGCTTTGTAATGTACAGTTGACATAAAAAAAAAACCGAAGCTAGTTTATTTACTCTGTTTTCTCTCTCTCTATCACTCGAATCTTATGTTCATGGTATCAGAGCAGTAACGATCCCGGTGATTGGTCGTTACTGGAAGTCGATTGCAGCCAAATACCACACGGAGAAGTGTGTTGGAGGTCTACGGTGGCTGTGTTTTCTTCAGTGGTGAAGAAAGGAGCTTTGTCTTACTGAATCGCGAGGCTAGGGTTTCGAGCTTGGAATCGTTTTCTCAGCCAGTGCCTTCAGCTTGTTTTTCTTGCGATAATGGAGGGTGTCTCTGCGGAATCCCCTACTGGTTCAACTCTGGACCCTCGATTACGAGGTATGCATGAAGAACATCAGGTGTATCTCCAAAGATCGGATTATCCAGGTATGAGTTTAGTTACTGCAGTGTTGAATGGGAGCAATTTTTTGAGCTGGAGTAGATCTGTGAAAATTGCCCTAGGAGCTAAGATGAAATTAGGGTTTATCGATGGTACATTCCCGAAACCTAGTCCAGGCTCAATTGAATGTGATAGGTGGATTAGGACTGACTATATGGTTAGATCCTGGCTTTTAAATTCAATTTCAAAGGATATTGTTGAAGCCTTTATCTACACAAATTCTGCCCAAGAACTGTGGTCAGATTTGGTCGAAAGATTTGGGGAGAGCAATGGGCCTTTATTGTATCACTTACAGAGGCAGATTAGTGTTGCATCTCAGGGTAATATGTCTGTAGCAAGATATTTTACTGGTTTAAAGAAATTGTGGGATGAGCTTTGGTGTCTCATGCCTGTCCCACAGTGCACATGTGGGGCGGCTGCGCAATGCATCTGTGGCGCACCAAAAGCTTTGGCAGATTTAAATTCCATGAATCAGTTAATGCAATTTCTGATGGGGTTGAATGAAAGCTTTGATCATATTAGAAATCAGATACTGGTTATGGAACCACTACCTTCTATTAATAAGGCTTATTCTATGGTGTTGAGGGTAGAAAAACAAAGAGAAATTCAGCTGGTTTTTGGTGAAGGAATGGATAATAATGCACTGTTAGCTAATACTGGAGGTGGTAAGAAAGTTGTAGATGGGGGAGGAAAACAGTCCAAACAGAAGTTGGGGAATGGTGATAAGAGTGACTTGTTTTGTAACTATTGTAAGAAGAATGGCCATTTAAAGGAGAATTGCTTTAAACTCATTGGTGTACCCGATTGGTACAAGGAGTTGCAAAACAAAAGAGGGAAAGGGACTGTGAAATCTAATACTGCTAATACAGTACATGATCCTAATTCATTTGCTGTAGATAGTAGTAAATCAGTTATGGATGGTTCTGTTACTACTCATAATCCTCCACTATCTGAATTGATTCAGCAAGAGTTGCTGAAACTGGTTAAGAACAAGGCCCTCACTGATCCTCTCATGGTAAACCTTGCACAGCTCTCAGATTTTGCAGGTACACTTCCTCTATTAGCCCTTTCTAGTCTTGATGGTCTAGATTTAGATTCTTGGATAATAGATACAGGAGCTTCTAATCACATGTGTGTGGATGTCTCTTTGTTAACCAAACCTATTATTCCTGCCAAATACATACCTGTTTATCTCCCTGATGGTACTCAAAATCGGGTCCATCACATTGGTGATGTTGTGTTACCAAATGACATTATCTTAACTGATACCTTACATGTTCCTTCTTTCAAATTTAATCTGCTTTCTGTGAACAAACTTGCTAGATCCTCATCTATTACCTTTACATTCTTTCCAAATCACTGCATTTTGCAGGACCTGAAGACTGATCGCATTTTGGCAGTGGGAAAGGTTATAGGCAAATTGTATATCCTTGAT
>JAOTBA010000203.1:27662490-27673681 GCA_025629845.1 Erythroxylum squamatum
CTTGTATGAAGTGTAAGTCGACTTGTTGATCTCCAACGGATATATTCAATCAAATCTCCCATAATCTTCATTTTTAATGCCTTAATCATGTTGAAGATTGTTTCCTTCTTGATTCCTCAATGATTTATAATATTTTCTAGATTTCTTTCAATCCAACAT
Organism: Erythroxylum squamatum; assembly: GCA_025629845.1. Taxonomy (NCBI): domain Eukaryota; kingdom Viridiplantae; phylum Streptophyta; class Magnoliopsida; order Malpighiales; family Erythroxylaceae; genus Erythroxylum; species Erythroxylum squamatum. The sequence goes on from JAOTBA010000203.1 coordinate 27,662,650, forward strand.
ACCTGCAATAAATTTCTTACCTATTCTATATATTTTATTATTATCAAAACATTAAGGAATGTATTTTGTCAACCACCATTGGTCCAACACCTAGGTTATCGTCGGATTGAACTGGAAGCAGACTCGACAGTTATCATCTACCTCATCTCTTCCTCGTCTAGCCGCTCCCAGGTCCATAATCCCATAGTTCAGGGTATTAATAAACTATTTACGCGAAATTGGAAGGTGGTTAATCGTCATATCTACCGCAAGAGTAACCGCTGTGCAGATTGACTAGTGACATATGCTGATCACTTTACACTAGGAACCACTTATTTTGCTATTCCACCCATTGGGTGTCATGTTCTTCTTTTAGAGGATATGTCGGGAATATATTTTCCTAGACTCGTTGTGTAATCAATTTTATTCCCCCTCTTATATATATAAACAAAAAAATGTCGTTTGGGCTGAACTAATTTAGGCCTGGCTAAGTCGACCATCTAAGCCTGTATTCATTTCAAATTTGGGTCAATTTAGGTCTGGTTGCCATCGCTTAGGTCTTCCACTCATCTAACACATAAGAAACAACTTTGAGATTAACCAGTCAGTTCTTAACGGCAGCCTCCTTCAGTTGTTCCTCCGCATCATCTAAGAGGACCTAAAATCTATGGTGCTTAGTTCCATAAAAATAAGAGGTGTTCCTCTGCATCATCTAGTAGGACTTGAATGGACTTGAGATTGGTCACAGGTTTTTTAACTTGGTCGTTTAACTCCACTCTCCAGCTTCACGTCTTCCTTTTATGGAACTAAGCACCATAGAGGTTTAGGTTCTCCACCACAGAAGAAATAGTACCATCAACCATTTTCAACTGATCAAAGGGTAAGCAAGAAGAGCATGAGAATTTGGAGGAGTTAGTTATTACTTGACAAGGGTGAGGATGTTTCATTTTATTATTTCTTTCGCGACTTTCGTCAAACACATTCCGTGTGTTTAAGCCAAAGACATACATTAAAGGTTTGCTTGTCGTTGAAAGCGAATTGGAAGCTTCCGTGAGTATGGATTTTCACATGGTAACAGCAGGCGCTAATGCAGTATCTCTATAACACAGAAGAAACTTGAATGAGAAGATATCAACTACGGATTGAGATGATAAAAGTAAAAAAGAAGCGATCCTTACTCTGGCATCATCACTGTGATTCCCAAGGCATAACCGCCTACCATGTACGCATCTGAATTGAGCTCAGCGAAGAAGAAGAAGAAAGAATTTTGATTCCTTCTTCGGGAGTTCCTCGGAGAGGAAGGACTCGAGGTAAGACCCAAATATCTGTTCGACCCGACTTGACCCGAATGAAACCGACTCGATCCAATTTTTCAACCCGACCCGTCGCCCACCAGATTTGTATTAATTGAAACACAGTTTAGCTAGCCTTTCATACGACTTGGTACGGCCAAATTCGATTTAAACCGACCTGACCCGAACCGGTATCGACCCGACCCAACATCGTGGATCGTCGTCTTCGATTTTGAGTCGTTATTATTTCCCTCGGTTTCATCTTTTCGGGTTCTGCAAGGGTTTTCTTTTTCCACTTTCGAAACTCTTTTACGGTTTACTCTGTTTCTGCCCTTTAATTGCATCTCAGTCTCGCGTCACCGGACGATCCCGTCTTCTTGAAAAGGAAGTGGTGGCGGTGGTGGTGGACAAGGTTTTGATGTTACTAAAAGTGAATGCTCGACTTGGTCTGGTGGGTTTCGCTTCAGTTGGAAAACCAACACTTCTGAACAAGTTCAAGGTCAAGGTCAGGCTCAAGCTAATTTTGTTGTTGACTCACATAAATGTGTCATAAATGTATCAACACATCAGATGGGGGCCCTCTTAATCTTGCTATGAAAGCTTTCTTTTTCATATTCCATTATTGCACTGCTCTCAATTCCACTTTATTGATGGGGGAATATGGTAATTACTGCTGACCGAAGAAGGATACTGTCTCAAGCAGCTATAAATTGCCTATTGATATGCAAGTTCTCACTCTGATGGACATCCCAAAGCCTTTGCTTTCAGAATTTTATGTACATTGTCTCCAACGAAGCCTCAAATCCAATGAACCGTTAACTGGAAGATTAATCCATGCCCAGGTTATCAAATTAGGCCTCAATTTCAGCGTTTATTTGATGAACAACCTCATCAACTTGTACTTTAGAACTGGGTCTGATACAGATGCTCATAAACTGTTCAATGAAATGCCTGAGAAGACCACGTTTTCGTGGAATACGATCCTTTCTGGGTATGCGAGACAAGGAAATATTATGAAAGCTCTTTGTTTTTTCAATGAAATGCCTGCCCGTGACTCTGTTTCGTGGGCTACAATGATTGCGGGTTATAATCAGATGGGTTCTTTTCAGAATGCAATAAAGATGTTTGTAAAGATGATAGGGGATCAAGTTTCCCCAACGCAGTTCACGATTACGAGCGCTCTTGCTTCATGTTCTGCTATGGGGGCTCCGAGTATAGGTAAGAAGATCCATTCTTTTGTTGTTAAATCTGGGCTTAGTGCATGTGTTCCTGTGGCAAACTCGCTTCTCAATATGTATGCAAAAGCTGGAGACTTTGTAATGGCTAACATTGTTTTTGATAGGATGAGATTGAGAAACATGTCAAGCTCGAACATTATGATTACAATGCATATGCTGTGGGGTCAGATTGACCTTGCTCTGTCTCAGTTCCAGCATATGAGTGAACGAGATATAGTTACCTGGAATTCTATGATAGCAGGTTATAGTCAGCATGGTTTTGATTTGGAGGCCGTAGAATTCTTCTCTAATATGTTGAAGGATTCTTCTTTGAAGCCTGACAAGTTCACTTTAGCAAGTGTTTTATCAGCATGTGCCAATATTGAGAACTTAAAGCTTGGCAAACAAATTCATGGTTACTTAATTAGGACTGATTTTGATTCTTTTAGGGCAGTGGGAAATGCATTAATAACATTATATGCAAAGTGTGGACAGGTAGAAATAGCTCAAAGGTTAGTGGAGCAAAGCGGAATATCAGATCTTGATGTTATAGCCTTTACTTCTCTATTGGATGGATATGTCAAACTAGGGAATATAACCCCAGCAAAGCAGATTTTTGAATCTTTGGGAGATCGAGATGTGGTTGCATGTACAGCTATGATTGTAGGCTACATCCAGAATGGTTTAATTAGCGATGCTGTTGAGCTTTTCAGAACAATGACGAGAGAAGGGCCGAAACCGAACAGTTATACTCTGGCAGCTATGCTGAGTGTCAGTTCAATTGTGGCTTCTTTGAATCATGGAAAACAAATTCATGCAAATGCCATAAGGTCAGGGGAAGGCTTATCTGTTTCTGTTGGCAATGCTCTAATAGCCATGTATGCGAAAGCTGGGAGCATTAGTGGTGCTAGGCAAGTATTCAATCTTATATCTTGCTATAGAGAAACTGTATCCTGGACTTCTATGATCATTGCTTTAGCTCAACATGGTTTTGGAGAAGAAGCCTTGGAATTGTTTGAGAAGATGTTGACACTTGCTATAAAGGCTGACCGTATAACTTATGTTGGTGTTCTCTCTGCCTGTGCACATGTAGGAATGGTGGAGCAGGGTCGGAGATATTTCAATTTGATGGAAAACCAACACAATATTGAGCCTACTCTGAGCCACTATGCATGCATGATTGATCTTTTAGGGCGTGCTGGATTGCTTCAGGAAGCATATCAATTCATAAAAGACATGCCTATTGAACCCGATGTGATAGCTTGGGGTTCACTTTTATCCTCTTGTAAAGTTTATAAGGATCCTGATCTAGCAAAAGTTGCAGCAGAGAGACTGCTTCTTATTCAACCTGACAATAGTGGAGCATACTCTGCCCTTGCTAATGTGTACTCAGCCTGTGGTAAGTGGGAGGATGCGGCTAAAACTAGGAAGATGATGAAGGATAGAGGAGTGAAGAAAGAGCAAGGTTTTAGTTGGCTTCAAATCCAGAATCAAGTCCATGTCTTTGGAGCTGAAGATGGACTTCACCCACAGAAAGATGAAATATATAAGATGATGGACAAGATCTGGAAACAGATCAAAAAGATGGGGTTTGTTCCTGATGTGGAGTGTGTGTTGCATGACCTTGAAATTGAAGTGAAGGATCAGATTCTTAGATATCACAGTGAGAAACTTGCTATTGCATTTGGGCTAATAAGCACTCCCGAAAACACTACTTTGAGGATAATGAAGAACCTGAGAGTCTGTAATGATTGCCACACAGCTATCAAGTTCATATCCAAGCTCGTAGGCAGAGAAATAATCGTGAGAGATGTTACTCGCTTTCACCATTTCAAAGATGGTTCGTGCTCTTGTCGAGACTACTGGTAGGCTAAAATTGGATTTGAGGAAAAGTTAGGTCTCCTGCAGTTAAATCATTTAGAGTTAACCACCATTTGAATTCAGGATAGATCATCAAGAAGCTGGACCTTGATACTATGTGATCAAGCAAATCTGCCCGTGAGAGATGTTACTCGCTTTCACCGTTTCAAAGACAGTTCATGCTCTTTTCGATACTAGGGGTAGGCAAATATCAGATTCGAGGAAAAAGTAAAGTTATTAGATCTCCTACAGTTGAATCATTAAGTTTAACACCATCTGAATTCAGGGTAAATCATCAAGAAGCTGGGACTTGACACTCTGTTAGGTTCCACTCGGAGCAAAACAAGAATGAAGGTTCCTATGATCAAGCAAATCTGCCACCATTGAGGAACAGCTTTAAGTCTTCAAACAGAGAAAATTCCTCCATTTCCATCGGCAAGATCTACTTCTGCATACGTTTATTTACAATTAGAGACATTCATTCTTAGTGAGGTGTACCTAAAAGGTTTATGTAATCCATATACAATAGAATGCTATGGCTATGACAGTTGATCATAGCAAAAATTGATGACAATAGATGCCTCAAAAGTGCAATTTTGGTCCTGACCTGTGGATTCCTGTATCAAAAACTGATGACAAAATAACAGTGTATTCTTGATCATGGCTGAATCTAAACCCGATTGGGTCAGAACATTGAAGTTTGAACCTGTGTTCAAACCAATTTTAACCCATTAAGTTCATGTTGGCTTGGACAGGATTAGACCTAAAATTCCTTGTCATCTCTAGTTTCAAAAAGCCTCCCTTCCATCAAAGTTCAATTTTTTAGTTAATTTTTTTGCATTGATGTGCCAATAACAAATTGTAGCAATATATATATATTAGTGTCTGTTTAGATAGGCTTATATCAGTAGAGCTTTTTTAAAAAGCGAGTTGACTATTTGGCTGTCATTTAAAAAAGAACTTTTTTTAAAGAGCTTCGTACAATAGACTGTTTAGCAATATAAAAATAAAAATACTTTTAATTTTAATTATATTTTATTTTGTAATAAAATTTATTTAAAATATATTAAAAATATGCAAAGTATAATATATTAATTATTATATAATTTTAAACCATATGAAACATAAATGAAAATATATCTAACCAAATCTTTTATATATATTATAACATAAGTAAACTAATATCAAAAATAAATATTAAAACATATAAAAGAGTCAAATAATATTATATAAATCTCAAAATAATTATCCACGTTGAGTAAGTAGTTAAATACATAATAAACAAGAAGATGAGTTAGTGGGTATTGTGGGAATTATGTGTAAAACATAAGGGCAAAATAGATTAAAAATAGGCTTATTAATTGATATGAAAAATTTACTTAAAAATTTTTTTTTTGAGAAGCTCCAAATTTGAGCTTTTTAAAAAGTTGTATTTTGGCTGTCAAAAAAGTCATATCTATTAAAGAAGTGTTTTTTTATTTTACAACCAAACACTCATTTTCTAAAAAAAAAACTTTTGTAATAAAAAAATTTACTTATTAACCTCTTCAAAATTCATCCAAACAAGTACCGAGTCAGAGTTGACGTACAAATTCTTGTTACATAAGAAAGGCACCTTTTGTAACTACCAGAAAACTGTACGCATAAGAAATCCCGTTTCCTATGATTCTATCTGACTGGCAAGAGACATTCTTCACGTGTTTTTGTCTACTACTTTTGGTACGCTGCCAAACGCAAGTCTGATGCCTGAAAGATAGAAACTTGTTGGCCTGTCATTCCAACCAATTTGCAACTTTTTGTTGCTTAACAATAAATCCAACTTCTGTACATTCCTTACGTGGTGTTGTTTCTATTTTTATTTTTAATTTTCTGTTTTTATTTTTAAATTTAGTAAAAAAATTTGTTTGGTTGAATTTTTAGTTCCTATTTTTAATTTTAGTTTCTTCCGGTTTTTAAAAATTATAAAAACCACATAAAATAATTTTTGTTTCTTGTTTTTGTTTTTTATAATATGATTTACTATCATTTTAATATATATTATTTAATTATTTAATAAAATTATGAATAATTTAATTCAACGTTATATTTATATATTTAATAAATTAAAATTAATTATCAATAAAATTATGAATAATTTACTTTTATTTAATTTGTATAATTAAATTATATAATTATAATTAAAATATATAAATATTCAAATAAAATTTGATTTAATAATTAAATTATATTTCAAATAAATATTAATTTATAAATTATTTATTTTATTAAAATAACATAAATTCATTAATAATTAGTTAATAAATATTATATAAGATATTAAATAAATTTATTTAATTAAAAATTATTTATCTTTAAGTTTTATCTAAAATGTAATTATTATAGTGATAAAATATAACTACATTAGCATTAACAGCCAAACAGGTTGTTTTTATTTGAAAAAAACAGAAACAAAAAACTGAAAACGAAAACTGAAAACTACAACAAAAAAACAGAAGTAAAACCAAATGGCTCCTTAACGTAAGTTGCACTTTTTTTTTAATTCCTTATATAATTCTTTTATAATGTCGTAGTTTCATTTTTATTTTTATTATTATTATAAATTTAATTAACATATAGTTAAAAATTAATAACTTTAGCTAAAAATTTATATTTCCTAATTTTTAGTACATAAATTTAATTATATAATAAACATTTGATCACCGTATGATAAAATAATATTACTTTATTCAATAAATTAAAATTTTATTAATAAAAAATGTTAAATTTTATCAAAAATATCATTTTACTCTTAACTTAAGAAAAAAAAATCAGGTTACATCCTTATTATTATCGTAACTCAATTCTAATATTGTTAGTATTTTTTTATAAAAATTATTTTAATATATGTATTGAGATCTAATTTTAAATGATATAAACTTATAAAATTAAAAGGAGATTATTAACTTTAATTATAAAACTAATTATAAAAGAGCTCTTTTGTAATGTTTTAAAAATCAGTCAGAAAGTTAAATCAATAAATTAAGAAGTTTGAGATTTAAAAAGTTCAACAAGTATTAACCTGTCGTAAAATTAATTAAAGAAAATTAAAAAATTTAAAATATAATTGAAATAGATTATCTTATCTATCCAAAAGTTTGAAGTTTGATTAAAAAATTAAATAAATTATTTTAGTTTATATAATTTATTTAAAATATTTTATACGTTTTTTATATATCAAATATTTACCAAAAAATTAATACTTATATTTTTATCATAAAAATTCAAATTTACAAATTCCAAATCCTAATTAGGAACTTCTATAATATCTAGATCTAGATATAAAATACCCTCCAAGACTACTATTTGTCTTTCTTTGACTTAATTGATTTCAGCACCAACTATAATAAGATAGATAAAACTTGGTTCGATCAGTTTAGATAATCTAATGATATTATCTTAACATAATTTATTTCAATGACATCTTTTAATTAATTATGTCAAAATAATCTAATGATATTATCTTAACATAATTTATTTCAATGACATCTTTTAATTAATTATGTCAAAAGAACGTCATTGTATTCAGGATCAATTTGGTACTGAATTCACAATTAAGTTTAAGTTAATTTAAATTAATTTTTTCTTTTTAACTACTCTTTATGTATACTCATTAGGTTCATAATATGTTGGCAATGATTATAGATTATAATTATAATTAAATAAATTAAAATTATTTTTAATTTATATTTAATTCTCCAATTAAATAATTTATAATTATTTATTAAGATTGAAGTCTACCAACATGTTATGATCACCATAATACTAGAAATATCAAAGTGGTTCAACTAATCCATGCATGGTTATGATATATAATTTAATTCTTTCGTCATATAGTGTCTACTCTTATTAAATTCATCTGCTCACTCTTTTTTTTTTAGAAGTTGAAAAATTCATTAAGTAGAATAAGTGTAGTGTACAGCTAAGGAGAGGAAACTCTCCCTCATGTGATCACACGACGATGTTCAACACTTCATAATAAAAAATTAAATGACAACATAGGAAACCAAGATGGAAGGCTATTGAACGACTGCGTATCGATAATTAGGGTAAATATCTTCTCTTCTTTCTCGATTCTTTGAAACGATTACTCAATTGGGGTAGGGAGCGCCGGATACTGCGATGCAACAATGGCGATGTGGCTTCTCTCCGATCTGTCTCTTGCTCGAAAGGATTTACATCTCAGGTAGGATGTTTGATACTATTTGTTTTGTTTCCTCATTCTTTAAGCGTAACAGGCTTCGTGTTGAATATCAGGAGTCTTCCTTCATTAACCCGTTTGGTAAGCAGTGGATCTGGAGAAGTACTCCTAAGAGCTCTCGAAGGTGAGTCATATTCCTTCTAATTTTCTTTCCCCTATTGTCTTGAGATGGTTATTACGAGAATTGCTTGAATTACTTGAGTTGCTTAGGGAACATCTGTGCTTAAGAAGTACTATTTGCTTGACTGAATCCCAAATAGAAAGAACCCCCTGAGTACTATATTCTCCAAGCGAGAACCAATCCTCTGCTACTATGCTATCTCAACTGATTTATAATCAGTTGTTCCCTAATATTTGTCGTAGAGAGTTTTATAAGATAGATTAGGCTATTAGAGCATCCTTTAAACCTTCTATTGTTTCTCTCTTTCCAAATAGCCTGGAGACAAGTTGCAATTGCTACCATTAGTTTTTCCTTATCATATGTAGAGATATGCAGTTGGGATATCTCTAATAAGATATCTGTGAGGCTGCATTGACTAGTTCCAAGGCCACATAGACTAGAGATTTTAATCCACATTTCTTTAGCAAAACCACATTCAAAGAATAGATGATCTCTGGTCTCCTCCACTAGATTGCACAGAATCCATTGCTTAGGAGAGGATAGGAATTTTAGTCTATCTATAGTACTAAGCCTATTCAATATAGCTAACCATAGGAGAAGACTGGCATTTGGTTTCAGAGCCTTGCTCTCCAAATCAGGGAGCACCACCCTATTCTTGTTATTGCCCCCTCCATCAGCCTTTTAGCTTGCCTGTTAGTGATTTCTGATTTAGAAACTCCATCCTATAAATATATATCATTCTCCTTGAGACTTCTGTAATGTGGAATAGGCACAAGTCTTAGTTCTTCTAAGGAAAGCAACCAACTATAATTTCCAATTATCTCTTAAAGCTTAGTCTTCTTAGAGAACCTTCCCAGTAATGATCTAGCCAATTGATTATGAATTAAAGCCCCTTGATTGGTCCAGTTATCATACCAGAGAGATATTCTATCTCTTGCCCCAATTTGACATGTAACATGTTGTTGAACATATTCCCTCAACTTAAGAATTTGGTTAAAGAACCAAGAGTAACTGTCTTTAAATCTTAGAGCCCAAAAACTCTCCCCCTTTAATATGTAGATATGAATCCATTTGATCAACAATGAATGTTTTTCACTAAGAATTCTCCAAATTCTCTTGGTCATTAGAAATCGGTTGTTCTTGGTGATTGACTCCAATTCTAACTCACCTGACTCCTTTGGTTGACAAATATGCTTCTAATTCACGTTAGCTATTCCTTTTTTACCTTTTCCTTTACCTCATAGAAACTACTTCGTTAGTTTTTTCATGTTTTTAACAAGTCCTTTAGAGAGGAAGATGTAAGAGCACTAGTAAGCATAGACATTATTACCAACTTCAAAAGCTGAAGTTTACCTCTATAGGACGACGTTCTATTAGTCCAAGACATTAATCTTCTCTGAATTTTTTCCGTTAAAGGGAGATATTCACTAAATCTTAGTCTCCTGTAAGAAATAGGAATGCCCAAATACAGATGAGGAGGATCTTGCTTTGTCATTCCAGATACTTATGACAAGGAATATGTTAGGTGAGCAACACTTTTAGAAAGTAAGAAGAAGCTTTTATGGAAATTGATACTCAAACAAGACAACTCCTTAAAACTATGGAGAGTACTCATCAGTAGAGAAACCGAAGGAGCATTTGCCTTACATAGAAGAATAAGATCATCTGCAAAACATAAACTAGTTAGGGAAAGCTTCTTACAATTAGAATGATATCTGAAGTTGGAATCAGATGAGGTGTTGTGTTTCAGCATAAGGGGGAGGACCTCCATGCAGATAAGGAATAGATAAGGAGAAAGAGAGTCCCTTTGCCTACGAACTTTTTTACCTTTAAAAGTCTCTATAAGGCTTCCATTAATTAGTATTCCATATGAGGCTATTGTAATGTATTCCTGAATCCATTTCGTCAACTTATAGGGAAAATTCATAACCTCCATAGTCTATAGCAAGAAACTCCAATTAACACTATCAAAAGTTTTTTATAGGTCCACTTTAATAGTACATTTTTTAGGGCTTCTATTTCAAGTATACCTTTCAAAAGTTCCTGCAATAAAAGAATATTATCCTCAACATGTCTACTTCTCATAAAAGCTCCTTGATTCTCACTAATGAGTAAGTGAAGAACATCCTTAAGCCTATTTGCCAATATATTGGCGATGATCTTATGGAGAAAATTAGTGCATGATATAGGTCTGAAATCATTCCTGAAGTGAATCACAAGTTAATATAATTCTTAATAACGATATAGATGCACAAGAAGGGGGGTTGAATTGTGGTAAACTTTTCGTTATCCCCTTAAAAAAACTTTACTTAGAACAAACTTGTTC
>JAOTBA010000203.1:27673781-27686760 GCA_025629845.1 Erythroxylum squamatum
TAATTTTAAACCATATGAAACATAAATGAAAATATATCTAACCAAATCTTTTATATGGATTATAACATAAGTAAAATTAATATTAAAAATAAATATTAAAATATATAAAAATTTAAATAATATTATATAAATCTCAAAATAAACGTGAAGATGTGCTTGTGAGTATTGTGGGAATTATCTATAAAACACAAGGACAAAAGAGACTAAAAATAGACTCATTAATTAATATGAAAAATCTACTTGAAAATTTGCTTTTTTGAGAAGCTTCAAATTTGAGCTTCTTAAAAAGCCGTATTTTAGCTACCAAAAAAGCTATATATACTAAAAAATACTTTTTTTTTTCCAACCAAACACTCATTTTTCTTAAAAAAAGCTTTTGCGGTAGAAAAAAGTTCTTATTCACCCTCCAAAAGCTCAACCAAACAAACACTTAATGTACTTTGGCAATATTTATTCAAATTTAATAATAAGGAACTATACCTTATATAACTAATAAAAAAGTGAAATTTTTTAAAAATAAGTAAAACTTTTTACAGTATTTGTGAAATTGCTATCAAACTTAAGATTTGTTGAATTGAGAAAAGCAATTGTTGCAAGTCTGTTTGAGGTCCAATGGAGAAAGCCCAAATCACACAGGGGTTTGAGAACGATGACGTCTGGGACCCAAAAACTTCCCTTATCACTAACTAAAAGCCCCACTCCTTTCTTCTTCTTCTAGGAGCTTCTTAGGTTCTAAAGGTTCTCACAGAAGCGAAGCTGCACTTCTCTGCTTTCATTTGGAGTTCGCTGCACATATTCTGGTCTTTGTCTTGAGCTGTGAAAATGGCGACTGTGATGCAGAAGATCAAGGACATTGAAGATGAGGTAAACTGATCTTATTCTATAAAATAAAGAGAAGAAAATGAGAAACTTCCTCGCTCTGTTTAGTTGCTGAAAGTATCGTTGAAAATTAACGCTCATAAGGAATCGGTATTATGCATCACTTTTGTTGATAGTTATTGCTGTAGTAGTAGTAGCCTTAATAAATCTATTTGTGATAAGAGAATGATTTCGAGAAATTTCGTGAGGTTGATCATTAGGTTACTGTTTGAATTGTTGGTTTTCCTTTTCAAATGCATTGGGAACAGCTACTGAAATTGAAAATTCTAAAAGATTTTGATGAAATGCATCGAATTGAATGAAATATTGCTGATAAAGAGATAATCTTGCTTTGAAAATGAGTTTTCTGTTTTCGTACTATTTTAGATGGCAAGGACTCAAAAGAACAAGGCTACGGCTCATCATCTGGGATTGCTAAAGGTACGTTATGTTCTGTTTTAATTTGTTGAAGACATGCTATTGTTTCCGTATTTAATTGAAGTTTAAAAGTTTATATTTGTGTATCGAAATCCACTTTTAATCTTGGCAATTGGCATTGACATTGCAAAAAAGTTTTACAGCTAATGTACGCAATTTCTATGGGTCTCATTATGTAGAAAACAAAATCACGTTGCTTATGTGTATGAGAGGCAGAATTGGAGGGATCTATTATCTATTGCACCTTACTCTCGATGAGTTTACTTTAAGAAACAGTTTTCCTGCTATACATTCCTCGTTATGAAAGTCTGGTAACCCATTTTCCTGCTTAAACTGTATATTGTGTTATTTAGTTGTTTCCCTTTCAAATTAGAAAAATTTATACTTTCCTGTTGAATGGGAAGTGTAGCATATGTTTTGAATATGTATTAAGTTTGAACATTTCCCGTGCTTCCCTTCCAAATTAGAAAAATTTATACTTTCGTGTTGAATGGGAAGTGTAGCATATGTTTTGAAAATGTATTAAGTTTGAACATTTCCTGTATGTTAGTTTCTTTTTCTTTCTAGTCTGGGGCCAAAATGATGTTGCTCTTATTTTATTTCAAGTGCACGCTTTTGTTTACCTGTAAGTACGATGACCCTTTTGTATACATCACATAAGGCTAGTGTATTAATATGCCTTGTACATGGTTGACTGGAAGCTTTGGTGGAACTAATTTTTTGTGAATGCACATACAATGCTAGGCTAAACTTGCAAAACTACGAAGGGAGCTCCTTGAGCCTGCGTCAAAAGGAAGTGGTGGTGGTGGACAAGGTTTTGATGTTACTAAAAGTGGGGATGCTCGAGTTGGTCTGGTGGGTTTCCCTTCAGTTGGAAAATCAACACTTCTGAACAAGTTAACAGGGACCTTTTCAGAGGTACGTGACTATCAACTTTGATACCATACTTATTGTTGTCTTTTAAGCCACGTTGAATATAATCCGACAGCTCAACAGCCGATCTTTGTAAGGAAAAAATGCAGTTAAGAGTTTGCTTTGAATTATCTATGTTTGAAAATAGCCTTATTCTTTTTACTGAAAAGTTTGTTATTCCTCTCAATAAGCCTTTATAAACTTAAGAACTGTTGTGTGCAGCATTACCATTGCTCTTTTCAGATGTTGGCTATTTTGCGTACTTTATGATAATAGTTTGACATATGAACATAAAATGTCTTGTTCTTGTGACTTAAATACATCTGAGTGTCTGCTTGTTAATTTCTTGATCACACCACTTTCTGAAAGGTCAAATCTTTGGATTTTTAACTTTTTGTTGTCAAGATTTACTATCGATAAGGTGGATTAGGCTCCTTCTTTTGGAATTTTTTTGGTTTATCATATACGATTTTTTAAATAATGGATTAGTTTTTTAATGTTTGTGTTTGCAGGTTGCTTCGTATGAATTTACCACATTGACTTGCATCCCTGGTGTTATCATGTATAGAGGTGCCAAAATTCAGGTAATGTTGTTTGTCAATGATTCTTTTGACCCCTCCAAAAAAACAAAATCCTTAATCCTTACAAAAATATGTATAATCAATGTTTTACGTCATCACCATGGAGCTTTTTCTGCCCATTTGTCCTGCAGGTTCTATTATCTGGATTTTCACATGTTTTATCAATCTACCATAAAATTGATATGAATCTCCCATTATATGATTTATAATGTCAAAACTCCCTGTTGAGAAATTCTGTTAGAAAGGTAAAGTCCTAATGCTCCTTCTCTTGACTGTCAGTTGCTGGATTTGCCTGGTATTATCGAGGGTGCTAAGGATGGGAAGGGTCGAGGAAGACAGGTATACATGATTTTTGTACAGCATGAATGCAAGTTCTGTTGGATCTTCTACTCTTCTTGAATGTGGTATGATGTACTAATTTGACTTTTAGCCCTTATATAGGTGTATATAGACGTTAACTTTTCATGTAAATCATCCGACATTCCTCTTGTCTTGATCATTTTCTGGCTTTCAATTCATGTCTGTAGTTGTCAGTTTTTCTTGTGTTGAGAATTCATTTTGAGGTCATAGTTTTGAGTAAACTGAAGAATCTAGCGGATGCTTTTTGTGACATACCCAACCATCATCAGTGTCTCTCTTAGACTCTCTCTCTCTCTCTCTCTCACACACACACGTGTATATATATATATATCATTTTTTATTTTTTAAACTCCCCAGGATGAGTCTATTATCCAAGACATTGTGCAGTTATTTTGGTGAGTGCTCAAAAGTTAAACTGATTGGAATTGAACAATATAGGCCTTATATTAGATCATTGGTGTATATGCTGCTGTTTATGAACCTTACAAATATGTCCATCATTGTTGTAGTGTTGTTTCTGCTGCATTTTCCTTGTACTAGAATTTGAATGCCAATTATTCGATAGGATTCCTACTTTACTTTGGTGCACTGACACCTTAATGACGTATGCAATTTCTTGATGTTAATTGCTTCAATTTGCACATGATATTTTTGTTTATTAAGGTACCATCTTTATATTACTGATTTGTTTTTATTCCAGGTGATTAGCACCGCCAGGACATGCAATTGTATCTTGATTGTTCTCGATGCCATTAAGCCAATAACTCACAAGCGTTTGATAGAAAAGGAGCTTGAGGGATTTGGCATAAGGTGATAATGCAGTTATACTTTCTGAGTTTCTCAGTCAGTCTCCATTGATTTATTTTGTGCAAGAACCGTCCCAACTTTGATTAACTGACATGGGTAGTCCTATAATGTGAAATGTTGCATTCTCATCATTGTTTCCTATCTTTATATGATCCTTTTATAGCTTGTTTGGTTAGCAGATGTGCTGCATTTAAAAGAAAATTTGAAGGGTCCAAATGAGCTGCTTGTTGGTCTAGACACATTATTTTTCCGTTGTTTATAATAAGTAGATAAGTGACAACCTGGATTTTTTTGATTTATTGGGACCCACTTTTATCCTTTCGTGCTTATGTCTATATTCACTTAAGATGTTTTTACCTTCTGAAAACAGGCTAAACAAGGAACCACCCAATCTGACATTCAGGAAGAAAGATAAGGGTGGAATCAATTTCACTTCAACAGTTGCCAACACTCATCTTGATCTGGAAACAGTCAAAGCAATATGTAGTGAATACAGAATTCACAATGCTGACATTACTCTGAGATATGATGCTACTGCTGATGATCTCATAGATGTGATTGAGGGCAGTAGGATTTATATGCCCTGCATCTATGTATTGAACAAGATTGATCAGATCACACTTGAAGAGCTGGAGATTTTGGACAAACTTCCTCACTACTGTCCAATCAGGTGAACGCAATTCTTGTTTTATTCTTGAATATGACACTGTCATGCATTTTAGTTAATTCTTTGGATAAGTATTTAGTCTACTAGTTAGATATCACTTTCTGACTTAATTGTTTGCTTATCTTATATATTTCTTTTGCAAACTGCTGTCCTTTCTCCACAGTGCTCATCTTGAATGGAACCTCGATGGTCTGCTAGAAAAGATATGGGAATATCTTGATTTAACTCGCATATACACAAAACCAAAAGGAATGAATCCAGACTATGAAGATCCTGTCATTCTGTCATCTAAGAAGCGGACAGTGGAGGATTTCTGTGACCGAATCCACAAGGACATGTCCAAGCAATTCAAATAGTGAGTATTCCTCATCATTATCAAATTATAACTCCCTATTTAATTACAGGTTGCAACATTCACCATTTTAGCCAATTTTCCAAACTTGTTTCAGCATTTTGTAGTGTTTGGAAAGGCTGGATATAAGTTCTGTGTTAGAAATGGTCCCTGGTCATTCTGAAGAAAGAGAAAAATGACATCTGCATGCTAATATAATGACAATGCTTTTGATTTCATGGGGACCTATTGGCAGTGCTTTGTGGTTGACAAATTAATGATTTCCTTCATACTTACTGGATAGATTGTTGAGGATTGAAATGCAAGAAGTTCAATTGTTATCTGTCTTGTCCTATGAGTTCTCGCCTCCTGAACAGCGACTTGAAAAGTTTGTTCTTATCTGGTTGGATAACAATTCTAATCAAAACGCACAAAATCATTTTTGTTGTAGAGATCTGCTCAAGAAGCTCTCATTCTACTTAATGCAAACTCAAACTTCATCGCTAGAACTAGTAGTAGTCCTTTTTTTTTTTTTTCCCGATTCACTAGTGTGAATTGAAGTTTATGCCCTTTTTGTTTTCCTGTGGCTTTTGTATTTACATTGATTCAAGAGTGGGGCACTGGCCCATATTTTATTGGCATTAGTTCTTCGATTGCTTAAAATACCAGTCACCTTCATGATAAATTGATCTCGGTGAATGATGCAGTGCACTGGTATGGGGATCAAGCGCCAAACACAAACCCCAAAGAGTTGGCAAGGTTAGTTCAGAAATCTTATTCATTATGGTTCTTTCTTTTTCTTCTTTTTGTGCTCTTTTAGCCTGTTTCTATTTTATGATCTCTCCTTTGTTGAATAAATTTTAAGTTTCATTGACTGCTTAACCTGATAAAAATATGCATATCAGGAGCATGAACTTGAAGATGAAGATGTTGTGCAGATCATCAAAAAGATTTGAATTACCAAACTCTTTTAAGTTCATTCAAAAGAGGCATATACCGAATTCCGGCATTCTCAGAAGCAGGTGTTAGATATAATCCGCCAAGCTCTCTGCTCATGAGAGTTTAGTATGAAAAAAGAATAGCTAGGGAAAGGCCCAGCTAGTGAGTTCACGTGTAGACAGCTTGATCATGTAACAAAGCAGGTCAGTCTATGGAGCTTATATTTTGTTGGCTATTTTAGTATGTAATGCGTGTATGATGAGATAAATAACAGATCTAGTAGAGCCATAGATGTGAAAATTTTGAGGGAACTTTGATTACTCTTCATGGATTCAAGTATATCAATCAACTTATTCCATTTATTGTCATGACTCTCCATCACCTTGAAGTATATCAGGTGAGCGTATTCTCATAGTTTCTGAGAATTTGAGTTCAAGAAAATCTTGATTTTTTGGACGGAGTGTCAATAACTAGATTGTTATGAAATTTAGAAACTTTGGTATTCGTGACTTCCGGTAATAACTAAGATTATTCATTGTCATTGTGATATGTACTGATGTTTGAATGATTTAAAGTTACTAATTCGATGTGGATTTGGTATAATTTGGACCAGTGTACTTTTGATGTATGACCAACAAAAATATAGATGTATAGATAATAGCAATTTCTTGTTATTATAAAAATGAAAAAGTGGCTGCTATTCTCTAAGTCATTGATATTTTGGATCGACATAAGTTGAGGTCAAGGGCTCAAGGCTTTTGGCAATAGACTGGAGCATATCTAAAGAAATTGCTTTGGAGTATGCATAAAAGCATTGACATCGAACTTTTTGTTAAATTTAGTCTCTTCTTTTTTTCAAAGTTTTAAAAATCATATAAAAAATTATACAAAGTAGGTTAAAAGTTTAATTAGTATTGAGATTTTATATGATCAGTATATAGTAAATAATTAGAAATAATCTCTCTATTAATTAAAGGTAATGTTATATATTACTAGATCTTTTTAGATTTCAGGTGTCAGAGAGATTTTTAGTGAGTGTTGTTGTAGGTGGTGTTGTTATTATTGTTGTTATAGTATATAGTAAATAAGAAATAAATTTTATAAAAAATAATTAATAATTAATAAATATAATAAAATGAAATGTTTCATTAAAATATTAAAATTTATTAATATGTAATTAATAATATTAATTAAATTCAAAATTGAATAATAATTTTTCTTAATTATTCCTGTGTATCAAAATTAAGGTGATTATGTTTTAAAATACGTATAATGATTAATTAATGGAAGAATGAAATTTATCTTTGTTGTGAAATAAATTGTCATTTGATTAAAAAATGTAGAATGTTATATTAGGTTAGAGGGTACAAAGGGATAATATCGCCAAGGTACGTGGAGTTGTTTACACAATAAGTCAAAAAAGGCTCTTTTTATTGTGGCTTTTAAGTTCGTGAAATATTTTGATTAGCTTTAAGGGAGCTACATTAGGAATTTTCAACCTATATATTAGTCTAAGTGATTTGTATAAACAAATATTAAATGTAATATAAATTATAGATATGCTAGCGGATACAAAAGCATTTTTTCCTCGATAGCCGTTAATTCTCAAAGCCTATCTTATAGGAATAGGGATGTCAATAACTCCGACTGCTTCTTGGCCGATCTGGCCCGATCATGGGCTAATCGACTCGTGGCAAGATGGGTCACGAGTCGGGTCACGGGTCGGCTCGACCTATCTTATATTTTTTTTAAAAAGTAAAAACATCGTTTTTATTTTTGACGTTACCATAGAGCCACGAGCCAGCTCGGGTCAGCCCGCTCTCGTCCCCGCCTTGGCTTGTAACTTACTCATGGTCTGTTCAATCTGGGTCAAAATAACCATTTTTATTTAAAAAGTTCCGCTCTCCAATTTTTCCCAATTTAATAACAATTTCAAATAAAATCTATATTCTAAGACTTTCTAAAAAAAGTAAATATAGAGTATATGATATTTGTGAAAAAGTAAATATAGAGTATACTTTTCTTTATGACGGCTACATTACTCAAAAATCAACCTTTGGAAAAAAAAAAGACAAAAAAAAACTTAGGAAGAAGACATAGAATAAAGCCCACGACGTTGACATTATAAGTTTAGTCAATTCTTAAATCTGATTCTTTGATTTGGATTCGACTCAAACGTCGCCATTCCGGTTAAACTAAATCCCAAACACGGACTCGGTCACCACTGCTCCACCGTTTACTTGGGAGCCGGTCCCACCGCCGTCCCCACTCCCCACTGAGCCGCCGTCTCTCTCGTGCCCACTCGTTACAACCGAAATTGCTTTAATCAAATGCTCGTGATAATATAATTTTTTATTTTTAAAAATTGAATTAAAAATAAAATCAATAAAATAAAAAATTTAAGAATTAAAAATTTTAGTCAATATTTAACAATTATAAAACTAGTTAAATATTATAATTTTCAAATATAATTAAAATAGATTATTTTTAATTTAAAGTTTAAATTAAAAATAAAAACTGTATTTAAATTTATAAGAGAATTAATATACAAAAATTAAATATTAATTAAAATTAAATTAAACAATTAAACTATTCAAAATTTTTACAATTACACTACAAAAACTTCAAATTTTACACAATTACATGATACTGGTGCTTTCATTAATCCTTATATTTTGATCAAATTCTCAAATACAAAAACTGAGACTAAATTTGTCCAATTACCCGAAATATTACTTTATATAAAACAAAAGAGTTATACATAGTCTAATTTGGCCTAAATACATCACAACAGAAAAAAAAAAAAGGAAATTCACAATAACTAATCACCAATATACAGCCACTCCATCGTTTCCATCCAAAAATACAAAGGTGATGATGACAGAAAACAAGTAAAAATGGTGCTTGAAACAAAATCCTAACACATTTTATTATTATAACAGGTTTCTTGATGCTGCCATGAATGTTAAAAGGTGATCTCCAAGGTCCAGGCATGAGGTGTAGTCCAAACTCAGGCTTTCACACAACAGTTGAAGTAGCTGAAGATGCTCCTCCTTGCCTGTTTAAATCGATACATCACCGACCAAATGTAAGTTTTCACAACAGATTATACACAAAAGAGACTAAGATACAAACTACGTTTAAATGGGAATAAATAAACTTATCAGTAGATTCTATGCATGCGCCACATTCTGCAGACAAAAGATGCTTATACAAAAGTTGGTGAATTGAAGACAAGATGAGATAGAACAATATTATATGGCTCAAAAAGCTTCTGTTGCATGTGCATCACTAGAAAAAGTGTGTACCCAAGAATTTGTTGGAAGATCACACTCATTACCCTGCAAGGGCAAATTCTATAATGCAAGCAGTTGCAAGTTCTTAAACGGAATTTAATATTTCAGTTCTGCTTTTGGCTATAATGCCATTTAGAAGATACAGATAAAGAAGAGCTTGATATAGGTATGTCTGTGTAGGAAACTTAGCATGTACAAAAAGAATATTCAACTGTTCAGAAGCAAGCTCATGAATTCTGCATCTAGTAACACTACATTTTCAGTATAATTCAAGATAGGTTGTGAGACACACAAATGATATTACTCTAGCTGCAGATCTCTTTTTGGATTAAGCAATTGCTAAAGGTAATCAACATTGTCAACCAAGGTCCATAAGATGTGGTTTGGGATGAATCCGACGGTTTATTCAGTGTGCACAATGATACCGGTTGTATATTCTACCAATATTACAAGAAATCACTATAGTCAACCAGAATAACCTTCATAGGAAGCTCATTGATATCATTGAGGCAATTGCTACCAACAACTCACTACCAGCATTGACCCACCAAATTGAAGAACAAACCAAGCAAACATTCCACCACCACACCACATGTATGTCACTTATCAATTTTTTGTGTTAATTAGTATGTTACTCCTGATAAACAACTAAACACTACAGCTTGTTGCAGCTGTATCTGTACTGAATTCTTTATATAAGTACAATTTTCTTCTAATAAAAGATGGGCAAGAGAATCATACGTTGGGGGATTGATGGTGACTCTGAGGGTAACTTTGATGATCATGTCTGGGCTCAGATTTAGGCATGTTGGCTGTAGGGTTATCGAAGTCGTCTTCATTGCCAAGACTGGCTCTTGAGGCATCCTTCTTGTTCTGCTTTCGCATTTCTCTGATCTTTGAGAAATCCAAGGAGTAGTCTGGCATTTGACCCTTCTGATCCCAGTCCCCAAACTGTGGAACTGATAGCCATGGACCATTTCTCTGCACACAGATGTGGAACAAGCTAATTAAACTACTGATTAAACAACTTCAAGAGATTCAATAATTAACATCTGAATTGGCATCCTCACTTGCATTTTCGAAGTGATTATACCAAGCACAATGTAAAGATCAAAGTTTTTAGCTTCTCAACATTATCAACTTTGATACAACACATTGGATTCATGTTCTCCTTTATATCCAGTACTCTTTTGACAAGTTCAACAAACTAGGTAAATTTGGTTTGGTGTGTACAAGGTCAAAATTACTATAAAAGATGGGCAGAGAGACCGGGTATGAAATGGTTACGTCTTGCGTAAGGAAATGAAAAAGTATGTATGTTTGACTACTTCTTGAGTTGGAAAAACATTACTTGTTTGAATAAACTAAGGAGAATAAAAACATTTATACTACTTTGTAGAATAAGAAAATTGGACCATAGCGTAATCAAAACAGATACTATCATCTTTCTGATTCACGAGAACCCTCATAGAACAAGATCGTTAAGCATTATATGGGCTACAAATCAAGATGAAAAGAGTTTCAGAACATTAATGTGAGATAGATTTGCTTCGAGAAATTCTAAGAAACATTTTCACGCCCACTCATGGAGACATCCAAAGAGAAGCAGCAAAACCTCGAGAACCAGAAAAACTAGCAAAAACCCTCGAAAGTTCATTCCTTTACAGGCAAAAAACAAGTGTTTTATCTTCTTTCAATTTACTTTTCCTGGAAAACAAACCAAGCAGAACCCATCAAGCTCACAGAAATACACATAGAGAAAGAAAGACTACCTCTTTTTGATCCTCCATGATAAGCTACAAGATCTTCAAAAATAGACCAAAGATCAATATATTTGGTACAACTTTTGGTGGGCAATGGTCACAATACCCACACTGTGAAGTAAAATGCTTAGAAAGTATAGGTAAACAGAGTGTTTGAATATTTAGACAAGAAGAAGATTATATAAGTGGAAGTAGAAGAAAGAGAGAGGAAACTGAGTAAAGCTTAGCTTACAGCAAGAGACAGCTTTACTCGTGACATGCCAGGCTTTTCACACGTTTCCAAATAACCACCCACGTATTGCCTTTTCTATTTTACTAATATTTACGGAAATGGGACTCTCTTGCAATCCTATTACGGGTTTGCCATTTTCTTTCTTTTCTTTTTTCTTGATCTGCTTTTTTTCTTATTTGTATTATGTCTTATATGACTTTTGGATTATCTTAAATACTATTAATTAAGGTTTAAATGACTTTTGGATTATCTTAAATACTATTAATTAAGGTTTAAATCCTTTCATGAAATTATGAGTAAATTATATTTTTGAAAAATATCAAAATATTTATTAAATTTTTATAAATATTATTAGTAATTTCACTGTAGCAAAATGTCAAGCACATTAAATTTATTTATATTAATGTATAAGTAAATTTTTGAATAAATAAATTCCTTTTTAATTAAAAATAAAATAATTTAAGATAAGAAAGAAAATTAATATATATAACATGGAAGTAAATTTTATATTACAAAAATAATAATAATGACATTTATTTTACCTTTAATTTGGGATGCATTTTAGCTTAATCAAATTCATATTAAGTCTACTTAAATATACTTTTATTTTAAAAATAAGATCGATATCATTTTTTAAAAAAATTTTAAACTCGACTTAAAATCTAACATTTTAAAAGAAAACTTCGAGTCCTACCTAAAGTCCGATCAACTCGAGACAAACTCGTTAACTTCGGTCAAATTAGACAAAAAAAATGTTACTATTTTATAGTAGTTGTTTATTTGGTGGAACATTTTAAGTGATTAGTTATATGATAAATGATTATAACTAAAAGGAGAGGAAGTTGTATTATTAGTGACAAATACACCAACTTCCTTTTTTTATATTATTAAAAGTAAATTTTAAAAGCTTAAATTTATAAATTATAAGCATATAATTGTAGGGCCAAGAATTGGGGACGTGATCTTTTGTCCCATAACCTTTGTCCCAATCTTGTCCTATTTTATCTTAGTCATCTATTTATATGGGTTTACAGGAGTAATAGGACAGAGGATCTGAGGGGCAGAAATGGGCTGAACGCTTCACTTGATTTTTTTTAATATATAAAAAGAAAGATAATATAGTTTACAAAATGAGCCTAGGGAAACAGGTTTCTGACGTATCCTCTACGAGGAGAAAATGACACACAATGGGTGGAGCTTCCAGATATGTGACCTCGAGATTAAAATGGGTGGTGTAGTTTGCTAGCCAGTCGGCGCATCGGTTGCCTTCTCGATATGTGTGACAATGGGTAACAGTCTAATTGTAGGAGAGCAGCTCGTGAATACCCTGAACAATGGGGTTGGGGGCTTTGTCTCTGTCGATTGCGGAGGAGATCAATTGAAGTGTCGTTGTGGAATCCACTTACAACACAATTCTACGGTATCCGAGATCCCAGGCGATAGAGAGCCCAGTAAAAATCCTCCAAAGTTTTGCCGATATCGGGGAACGCCAGTTAAGATTGTGGGTGAACCCGCCGAGCAGGGCCGTTCCTATAGTTTTATAGGCCCGGGGCGAAATTAAAAAACGGGCCCCAATAAATTGATAATATACTTAAGTTTACATATTTGTATGAAACATAAATGACTCGATTTATAAGTTTACGTAACCAACTAAATATTAAACGATCATAACACTAACAAATACATAAAGGATTGTGATTTATGAGAAACAATTTCTCCGTGCATTTCTAGATGCAAAATCATTAATAATATTATCAAGATCAATATTGACCAACATATCCTTCTCAATACATAA
>JAOTBA010000203.1:27709717-27736156 GCA_025629845.1 Erythroxylum squamatum
ATTATATAATTTGTATTTATTATTATTCAAATTTATTATTACAATTTATTCAAATTTATTATTATTATTATATAATTTGTATTTATTATTATTCAAATTTATTATTACAATTTATTCAAATTTTGTTGTTGTTATTATTATTATTATATAATTTGTATTTATTATTATTCAAATATATTATTACAATTTATTACAATTTATTATTATTATTATTATTATTATATAATTTGTATTTATTATTATTATTATATAATTTGTATTTATTATTATTCAATTTTTTTATTATTATTATATAATTTGTATTTATTATTATTAAAATTTATTATTACAATCCATTCATAATAAAAGTATTAATGAATTATATATTTCTAATCATATTAAGAATCAGGGGCATATTTGTCATTTGCACTATTTTTTCGTTCTGTCCCCTGCAACCAAACAAATTCTGTCCTCGAGATGGATACAGTTTTCTCTGTTCTGTCCAACATAACCAAACACTTCACTGTCCACAATTTTTCTTCCGTTCTATCTCCAAATTTCTGTTCCGTTCCGCCTCTAACTACCGGAGACAGTAACCAAACGCAGCGTTAGGATCAACTGGTTTCACCATGTAAAGGCCTATTTTTGAGCATCTACTTGACCATTCTTTGTACATAACTATCAATGGAAATGCAGGCTTCAGCTAAAGGTTGAAATGATTCTTCTTCTCACGACTAAGTTATGATTTAGTCTAATGCAGAATGGTTACAGAATCCATGTTCAAACCATACCATTTTGGAGCCACATACTTACTCTTATCTTTGCATAAATGAGCCAAAAACTCTTTTATATTATTGGAAGAAATTTCAAATTAAAAAACGAGCCAGGCTAGGGTTTAACCGAGGCTCGGACCCGATTTTTTGACTATTTTGAATATTTTTAACAACAATTTTTGTTAATATATTGTAATAAAAATAATTTAAAATAAATAAAAACTTTGTAACTTTTATCTTTAATATAATAAAATACAGCCCAATAAATGATTAGAAAACAGAGAAAAAGCCCATTACTTGAATAGTATATTATATTCTTTTTCCAATTTTAAAATTTTTAACCAGATTATTCCTCGGTGTTCTCGCTCTTGGCTTCGAACCCTAAATCGCACCGTACCAAAACTAAAAGAAAGAAACTTGAACCCTTTAGTCTTGCTTAGGCTGCAGCTGAATTTCGAAACCCTAATCCGATTTCCCCTAATTTTAGATCGCTTCAAGTGGATCTATACTCCCACCAAATCCGTGGTAAGTCTGTTAGATTTGTATGTTGATATTTCAGTTTGCTCTGCAAGTGCTAAGTAAGGCTCTTTGAGTTGGACGTAAAAGAGTGTAGTGAGGATGCCTCAAAAGCCTGCCTTTGCTTCTGATTTTAGGGATAATATTTAGCTGAATTATAATAAATCGGTGGGTGATTTGGTAGGAATTGAAAGAAGTTGATTTTTTTAGGTTAAGAAATTTGGATTGAAATAAGTAGAAGATGACTGACTACGAGGGAGCAGAATATGACGGGAATGGCTCTGATTTTGAGAACGGTGGTGGCACCCAAGACCTCAATGAATCCAGAGCACAGGTATGATATGGAACCACCTCATCTTTTTTTTCTCCTTGTATTGGTTTGTTTTGATATTTAATGTTGAAGAATGAAGACTTACATTCATTTTGTGTGGAGGCCTAGATTGTCTTTAAGAATTCTTTCTTCATTCAAAGTGTTGCTAATAAAAGAGGGCAATTGACTCAATCACGAGCTTTAATTTATGGAATGAAGAGTAAGAATTGGTGTGACAACAGGGATAACAAGACTGAAATTTATTTTATAGTAGGTTTTCCTTATTTGATAGGAAGTAATGATAAATTAGATATATTGTCCTAGTTGTTTAGGAGATAGTCTCATTTTAAAAAAAGAAATTCTTATTAGACTAGGATTTAATTTTGTTTTGGATAGTTTAGTTGGGAATCACTTTACTACTAAAATAAAGATTCTAGGAGTTTTCAATTAGAAAATGTGATCTTTTGAGAGTGATTCTGACTCTAGGAGTGATTCCTAGTTCCCTACCTTCCATTACTTCTTTACCTCACTAAATTCCAGCACTTTTATCCTGAATTTTCAGCAACCAAACCCTAAATTTTAGCTATTCCAAACCTTAAATCCCAACAACCTAAGCTGAAATCCCCAATCTAAAACTCAAATTCCAGCATCCAGATTTTACATGTTTTGTGAATTCTAGCCACTAGTTTGATATATCTTTACTCGTCCTACGTCACAAAGAGATTGTTTGGTTCTGCTGGACTTGTTATTACTATCTCAGTGGTTTCTCATGGACATTATGGTTAGTTTTTATCTCATTCCTGATGTGGTTTTGAGTTGTTTAATGGGTAAACTTGTGTTATGTACTTCTTGTCTATTGTGGCTTTAAATTAGATGTTAGCAGGATGCCGGTGGTTACTTTGATGAGTAATTTATTTTGGAATACCCTCTTGTTATTTGTGTTTCATGGAATTTGGTCCAGTTGTTATTCACTGGTGTTATTTTTTAGCTATTGCGTTTTATTTGTTTTAATTTTTTAGTCAACTATTGCAGCTCCAGGGCTCTCGTGGATATGAAAGAGAGTCTTCAAGAAGTCGTGAGAAGGATAGAGAAAAGGGACGTGACAAGGAGAGGGAGCGAGACAGAGAGAGAGACAAGGATGGAGAGAGAAGCAAGGACAGAGATAGAGATAGGGATAGGGAAAGGGACCGGGACAAGGAACGCGATCGACATAGAGATCGGGAACGACATAGAGATCACAAGGAACGTGGAAAAGATAGGGATGATGATGATCATCGTCGTAGTCGTGATTATGACAGGTTATTGAGCTAACTTTATGTGGAGTTTTGCTTGCTTATGAAACATTTTGTTCTCTTAGTGCACTATTGACATTTTACTGACTGATACAACTAAAGACGGCGAGAATATGATAGAGATAGAGAAGATAGGCACCGACATCGATCAACGTCCCGCTCCCGTGGTAGATCTGAACATCGTTCAAGGTCTCGCTCCCGTTCACGCTCTAAGAGGTATTTTACACCATATGATGGTGTATGTTTTATTTATACTGCTTTCTTAGTGTTTATAGTGTGCAAATCTTCTTCTCTGCTGCTAACCGCATCTCCGCACAGCAAAAGGATTAGTGGTTTTGATATGGCTCCTCCTCCTTCTGCAATTATGGCTGGTGCTGCTGCAGCAGCTGCAGCTGCTGTTACAGGTACATGGATCGTCTGTTGTACTTAAGACTGTTTACCTTAACTGTTATCATCTCTTCTTTTTCTTGATCTAGTGTGGAAAATCCCTATCAAATTGCATAATATATTTTTGGTAAGCAGTATATTCTTTCATTTTTTTAATGGTTTTTATAACTTAGATGTGTGAATGGTCTGGATTGCATTACTGTTATTATTACTTGATGAAATTTTTCTGGAACTGAGAGAAATTTTGGTTTTCTTGTGTTGGTGTTTGTTTGTTTGTTTTCTGTGTCATGTCTTATGTTGTAAGAAGGCAATGTTGGGCTACTAGCCCCACTGTGCTGACAATGGGCGTGAGCCGACTTCTGTTGCTTTAATGTACAAGGAGGAATCAATGCACCGGTTTGATGGTTCTTCTCCGTCTTCAACTCGCAACTATTGAATTTTTTGGTAGTCTTGCAAATATTTCAACCAGAACTTGAATATGTGATGTATTCCCTTCATCTCTTTAGTAAAGTTGTTTGTGAGAGGATAGAACATAATAAATCATTCGATAAGAAGGCAATGGAGGCTCAGTAACTCTTAGTCCATTCACATGGATATGAAGTCATATTCTATTCTGATTTTCATATTTGATTTATCTTTTCAGGTCAGCTTCCAGGGACTCCTCCTGCACTTCCTGGAGTGTTTCCCAATATGTTTCCAATGGGGACGGCTCAGGTATGATTTGCTACTGCTGTTGAATATACTTGTCTACTGGCTGTGATTTAATATTTTCCTATTTGTTTGCCTGTAGCAGTTTGGTGCTCTTCCTGTTATGCCAGTTCAAGCTATGACTCAACAGGTGGAAAGATTAACCTCAAATTCTGTATACATTATGGAAAAAATATTTCACCACTCTAATAATTTTAATTCTTCATCATATTATGTATGTGTATAGGCTACCAGACATGCTCGGCGGGTTTATGTTGGGGGCCTTCCTCCTACAGCAAATGAACAGGTATTTAGTCTATTTTTACCCTTCTTTCATGAAAAAATATATCAACTAGTCTTTTCACTGACATCCTCTTCTACTACAGTCTGTAGCAACATTTTTTAGTCAGGTTATGGCTGCAATTGGAGGAAACACTGCTGGTCCAGGTATATAGTTTTTGATAGTGAAAATTGACAAGTGTTCATGCTCTTATGGTTTACTACACCTTTTTTTCTTTGTTGTCTGTAGGGGATGCTGTTGTAAATGTATATATAAATCATGAAAAGAAATTTGCATTTGTGGAGATGAGATCTGTTGAGGAGGCTAGCAATGCAATGGCCTTGGATGGTATTATCTTTGAGGTAATATGTTATTCTGATTGGTTGATCTTTTTGTTTTCATTTTGATGTGTAATATTTGGAAACGACAAATTTGGCTTTCTTCGGCAGGGTGCACCTGTTAAGGTCAGGCGGCCTAGTGACTATAATCCATCTCTAGCAGCAACACTTGGTCCAAGCCAGCCTAATCCCAATCTTAATTTGGCTGCAGTTGGATTAACACCTGGTTCTGCTGGTGGCCTTGAGGGTCCCGATCGAATTTTTGTGGGTGGGCTCCCTTATTATTTCACAGAAGCCCAGGTTAGGGAGTTGTTGGAATCTTTTGGGCCCCTGCGAGGTTTTGATCTGGTCAAGGATAGAGAAACTGGAAATTCCAAGGGTTATGCATTCTGTGTCTACCAAGACCTTTCAGTTACAGACATAGCTTGTGCTGCTCTTAATGGAATAAAGATGGGTGACAAAACTCTTACTGTCAGGCGTGCAAACCAGGGAGCCAACCAACCTAAACCTGAGCAGGAGACTGTACTGTTGCATGCCCAGCAACAGATTGCTCTTCAGAGGCTCATGTTACAGCCTGTCCCCACCAAAGTTGTATGTCTAACACAAGTAGTTACTGCTGACGAGCTTAAAGATGATGATGAATACGAAGATATAGTGGAAGACATGAGAACAGAGGGTGCCAAGTTCGGTAAGATGTTTGGTTTAATTATTGCAACTTCGAAGCTTTGATTTCCAGTTAGCAGCTTTCTGGGTATTGATTGATTTTCTTTATCTTGTCTGTTAAATGTTTGTTGTACAGCCTTTTGTAGTGCAACATTCCGCTATAAAGAATCAGGCCTAACATAGACAGACAGAAGACTTCATAATCCAAATTATATTCTCTTGAGAATAGTTTTGTGTTAAAAGTATTACTACCTTTCGGTTTGCATTTGTTCACGTGTTTTTGTGCAGGTGCCCTCGTGAATGTTGTCATCCCGCGCCCAAATCCAGATGGTAGTTCTGCGCCCGGAGTTGGGAAGGTTAGTTGTGAGAAACATCAGTGAGAAACATCCCTCTCTTTTTCACTAATTGCTGTTGCAAACTAAAATTTATATGTTGTTTCCAGGTTTACTTGGAGTATGCAGATGTTGACAGTGCCACAAAAGCTCGAAATGGGATGAATGGAAGGAAATTTGGTGGTAATCAAGTTGTAGCCATCTTTTACCCTGAAAATAAGTTCTCACAGGGAGAATATGATGGCTAATTTGTTGCCGCTTGCTCTTTTTAGTCGGTTTTGTGTTTTGGTAATGGTTAGGCTGTTCTTAGGATATTAATTTCTAAATGTTCTTAATTATGGATAGAAGATATTTTTGTGGTGTAGTCAGTTAATGAAAGCCTTGGAAGTCTATTGAATTTGTTAAGTTCATCCTATTCATCTACTGATTTGTTCTTAGACTACGAAAAGCTTGCTATTATATCTGAAAAAGTTTTAATTGGTAAAATATAATTAAAAAAGAATGTTTTTATTGGTTGAAAATTTAAAGTTTGATTAAAAAAGGGAGTTAAATAAAAGTTTATTTATTTTATTAATTTATAAAAATTTATTAATTTATAGAATCAACAAATTAAATAAGAAATTGATTAGTTTTTAATATTAAAAATTATTGAAATAAATTAAATTGAAAATTAAAATTTGATTATACGTTGAAATGGTATACTTTTTTTTAAATAAATTGTTTAAAATTAGTAAGAAAAGAGATTATTAAAGTTATTAGAGGCATTTAGATAAACAACAAGGTAAAAGAGATTTTGACAAATGTTGTCAGATTCAATTTTTCTTCGCTCATTTTTCCATATTAATCCGACTTGCACTGAAATTTCATCGAATCGGACCCTAATTACCATTTCCACGGACTTTGCTTTTTACGAGCCAGAGTCAGTCCTCCACTTAATGTTTAGTATTCGTTGAGCCATATCAGTAGCATTGCACACATTCGTCATGCTCCAAATTTTCTCTAGTGGGATTATTTGTTCTAAGATCAAAGTGGCATTTGATTCAATGGAATGAGTATTGGAATGAGCAGTATAAAGGGGATAAATCATGACTTTCTATTGTTAAGTGTGGATTGATTCTCACGTACGATGTAAAATGCCTATGAATATGATATAAAATGAACTTTGTTCCAAGATACGGTAATCCTTTTTACCAATTTGTTACAATAAGAGAATCTTATATTTCGAAGTTAGTTCTGAATAATAAAGCATATGAATGGACATTAGTGTGTAAAAAGCCAAGCAAGGAGGGAATGGAGGAGGCTTGCCCTGAAAATAGTGTTCTTGTTTTCCATACTTAATAGAGAGACTTGTAATGTAATCATACAAGAGCTTGCCAAGTAGTATTTGATACTCATCTAAATGTTAAAGAGGCCATAAATGATAACTGTTGCTTGAACAAAACTTTTGCTGTAATGACATTTATTGCAGTTTCTAAATAATTTATAGACTCTATTTGAATTCATAATTTATAGTGCATTGAACTCAGGGAAAAGAAAAGCAGTCAAGTAACTGCTTACATATTAATCGGATATCCTGCGAAGGATCTGACAATGATACATTTGACAACACCGATCTCGCTTCGATCAATCCCTCGGAAATCCTTGCCAAAATTTTATCTTCACTCGCCATAAGGGCTGTCATTAGCTTCGCACCTGCAATCCTTTCCTAATGACAATATACAAAACTGAAATCAGTGGAGTTGTGATGAGAAAACAGAGATGGAAGAATATGAGAGAAACCTTGTCAGAATGGAATTTTCTTTCTGGGTACACATGTAAAGGCTAGAAGGCTAACCAACTCATGTTCGAACTCGCATCAATATTTCACTGATTCTTATATATATACATGAATTGGATGCTAAAATGTTCAATAATAAGGCATGATTAACAATACTGAAAACAAAATGGCTCAAAACAATCTTATACCTTGTCGGTCCCTTTCCTAAGAAATTTCAGAGAGACTTTAAGGAGATCAGATGAATAAGGAAGAACTGCTGACTTCAAATGGTATACAGCTGAAAACATAACCTGGACACAAGCAGCTCTTATCTCTGACTCTGCTATAACCTGCAGGAAAGTATGGCATTAAAATTTCTATTTTTATGGAGACAAATGGCATTAAAATTTCTATTTTTATGGAGACAATTGCAGTTTATTATGTCAAAGACAGGAATACCTCAATAGACTGTATCAGACATGGAATACTTCTTTTAGCAAGAGGTTTCTTCCCAGAGTCCGAGATTTTCTGGCAAGCACTAATGAGAACGTTGGCCATGCAGAGACGGAAAGAAATTGGAACAGTTACCCCAAGCACACAACTTTCACTCTTCACTAAGGACTCGGAAGCAACATCAGCCCCATCATATAGCAGTTGATCAATCACACAACTGAGGACATAGTTTCCTGATTTTGCATTCCCTGCATTTGAACAAAATAAGTGAAATTCCCTTATTAAAAAAATTCCCAATTTTAGCAGAATTTCTACTGGGATGATGTTATTGTTGTATCAAAAACACTCGCAAGAAGAAGAGACTAACCAGAATCACTATTCCCAGCAGTTAATTTCTGTGAGTAGCCCTTATATGATCCAAGAGCTTGGAGTTCCACACAAACCATTAGTGCTAGACAGTCGATGCACCCGTGTTGTGCTTTGGAAACTGATGCAGAGAAACAGTTTCATTCGTCAGAGGCAAACAATGATAAGATTATCCAGATAATTCTGTGAATCTCTACCTTCATCCCCATCTAATGAAGGCCATAACAAAATTGTTTTTAGCGTTTTTCTCATTTCAACAATGGTGGGATGAGTTATTGCCTCCTTGCCTCTAATCTACAGCCATAATGAGCAGTATGTTAGATGCAAGTCCGCAACATAGATGACATAAAATGCTTAAGATTATTTCGAGATTAAAAACTTGGGGCCTCCAATACATCTCATGGTACTGCTTTTTGAAGAGAATTACCAATAGTGAAGTGCAAACTGAAAACAGACAGGATTTTATTTTTTGAATGTCACGGGAGGCCGCTGCATGTTCTAGCAATGGCAAAACAACTGAAAAGAGCACCTACAAAGTAAATCAAGCAGAGGAAATTATGACTTTTGGCAGAATCCTGAAAGAAATAGTTTGAATTACAGTCCAGATGAAATAACCAGAAAATTAGAAAGAATATGAATTGTTCGGTCATGACACAAGTTGCATCATATCTCCATATCCATCCATTATAGATTCTTAAATGTATCCTGCTATAAGTAGAACAGGACCACATTCCCAGACACTAGAAAATAGAATCCCAACATTCAAGCTCATGCGTCCACAATAAGATTCTTACAGCTCATACCAAAAACAATGAAACCAAAGGAACGAATAGGAAAAGAAGAAAAAGACAACATGAAGGAAATAAGAGAACAAAACCTAAAAGACATCTCACAAGAAGGGGAGGGGTAAAGAACCAAATGCCATGATAAACTAGTCCGATATGAAAAAAGACAATGCACATTACAAGAAAAGAGGAAAAAGGAAAAATAGAACACTGTAATTCAAGTCATTTCTAAAAGTCACAAACAAGATAAAAAGAGAAACAAGAGGTACAAATTGGCGAAGAAAAGGAAAGATCAGAACAATCAAAATATATCTTCAAATACAAAACTACAAGAAGTATTGTGATTTTGGAGTTGAATTGAACATCGTGTTAGAAGATAATAGTGCATCCAACAACCATAAAGCGCATAATGTAGATAAAAAACGTCCAGCCACACCAAAAAACGTATTTCTTATCCCAAATCTGCACATTCAGGAATCTTCTTAGGTGTCTAGTTGTTTGTTGAGGAACCTCAAGGGAACAGCAATGATCATTTCAATAAACAAAATTAAGACCCAATTTTTTTAAAATCCAAGTGCAGAAATTATTTAGTTTCGCTGCAATGAATATGCAAAGTAACAGATATATTGAGGGGAAATTTGCGGGTGACATACTTGGGGATGTAAGCGACCACAAAGCTCAGCAGCAAGTTTTCGTACATCGTCAAATTCAGACTTGCTAATTGACCTAGAATAAAATTAACATAACTGTCAGATTAAGTTTTTTTATTGGTGAAGCTTGATGTAGCTTAGGCTAGTGAACAACCTCTTCAAAAGAAATGTAGCAATACAAGCCTCATCATTGGTGACGATATCCCCGCTTTCTGAAGGTAAGGATGGATAGTTAGTCATGTTAACAAACTAATGAACCAATGAGCTAAGAGAAGTAGCCGTTGATTAATCACCTATTTTTTGTTTCACTCATTGAGCACTTTACCCACATCATTAAAAACATTCATGCACAACTTTCTTATACAAATCAAGCAGGCACACAACTCAATGCAATTACACATCAAATGTTTCCTACTATGCGCAGTTAAAAATTTTCTTCAAGGACCTACTGGGCTATATATCTTGAGGAAGAACCAAAATCCATTGTGAGTTGAAACTGAAATTCATAACCATGACGACCTATATGATTCACTAATAGAGGCTAGAACTGAAAGATAAGGAACGAAGAAATACATAGGAAAAACAAGCTTGAAAGAGGTTACAAAAGGCATACCAGTCACGATGAGTCTATTGGGAAGTTGACCATACACAATAGCTGATTTGAGGTCATTAAAAACTCTAAGGGGAAGGAGACGAATTATGAGTAATGGACAAAGGCGCTGAAATAGAACTTTCTGCACTATATCAGTGTCTTTGGTTGTATAACTTCTGTTCTCCCATCTAGATAATAAGCCTTCCTCAATCCTGCTAAGAGAACTGAGCTCGTTAAGAAAACGCCATCAACCACTATAAAATTTGCAATTATTCATGACTGAACGACATTCTAAACCTATTGAAGAGAGAATTAAAGTTGCAGATTGCTAATGAGTAAAGGATATGGCTAAGTAACTCAAGCTAAAACATAATACATATACTTATCCTAAAGAAGAATTCATCCCACCAGACCAGGTACAAGTCGATACGTATATATACCGGAGGCAACAATAGATGAGGTACAAGTTGATACATACATAATGTTCATCCCAGAAGCAAGGAAGAGTAAAAGTAAGGGTGGACTAGCGCATACTAAAGGTCAGCATCTCCACTTCCAACATTTTAATGAATACTACAATGTACTTACTCTTTCTGTTCCTGCATATGTGACAGAACACGACAAAGGACTACATCCCCAGCATCTGCTATGTGTTCACTTACACAGCTTAAAAACCGAACAATGGTTGCATTTGCCGGCTCTAAGAACATCTTTTCAATTACTGGTCCAATGAAGGATTTCCAGTCCTCTACCTGTTGAGTATATGTCTCATCAAAATGGAGTCCGTGCACAGATGTAAGTACAAAATACCAATTAGAGGTTAATGCAACAGATGTGACAACGGCACTTATAAGTGAACCATAAAATTTGAAGGTAAATCCACATATCAGAATAGTATGCATTTTCCCGTAAGACAGGGAAAGATTGGATATGTTTAAAGACAATATAGCTTAAGTAGTGAACATATAGGAGTTGCTAGTTTGCATTCCTTTTTGAAACAAGCATGTAAGCAAGTTTCATGAGTTGTTTCTTTCTTGATTGATTTGTATTCTGTTCCCTGACTCCATCAAAACTAGTTGAGTAAAACAATATTTGCATACAAAAAGTTTTAAGAATTAAAATAAAAGTTATTATACTTTGAGGGGAAGAATGAGAACAACGGGGTCAGAAAGGGGTTAGCAAGGACTGAGATGTACTACAATGATAAATTATGTAACAGTCTTTGACCTCCAGAAACTTTTTCTTTTCTCTACGAAAAAGTCAACTATGAACTAAATGAAAGGTCCTAAATATGATATATAAAGTGATAAAACATTCTAGGTGTTTTAAGAGTCTTTTTAATAATAACAGAATAATCCTAAATGGAACCATATCATAAGCCCACTAAACATGAAGGAGTGTAATAAGAAGTAAAAGCTTTGGTCACTCGGTGAAGTCATCAAATAGAAAATTCCAATCTTACACTTTTAGACCACTCTGAAATGAGCTTTAGTATCCGATCAGCATCGTCTTTTATTCCAGCTATATCAATACAGAATAAGCAACAAAGGAGAAAATATCAGTGCTATGTGAGAAAGGTAAGCAAGCTGAATGACAAGAGAAAATTTTAGAACAAATAAATAAAACTTGCAACTCGCAAAATGATCCAAAAACTATGCATGCAAATATCGATGAAAAAACAGTCAGAGAGAAATATATGAAATAACTTGTAGATGGTCCTCCTGTGATTAAAAAAATGCATACAAAGACAAAATCCCAAATCAATAAATATGGAAAGAATAAGTAATTGAAATAGCCAATACATAGTGACTAGGTGTATGAATAATACCAACTTTGGCAATAAGTAATAGTTTCACTTGACCTACCACAGTATAAATTCAAGTGAAACACAAACCTTGTCTTGTATCTTGTCCAGAGTTTGAGATATCCAAGGATTGATTGAGGTTGCTAGAAAATAAGAGGGAAAAGGTTAGTCAGTTGCAAAAATGAAGTGCAATAAGACAGTAATTCCTGTACAACAAGAAAAAAGCACATTTATAAATCCACACACTTATACATGGAATTGAGGGTAAAGGGAGGACAAAAATACCTAAGGGAGTCAAGCAGCATGCATATAACCTCAGGATTCTGGTTATTATTTTGGAGTGCTGCAAGTAAAACAGCACTAGCAGATGATTGGATCCTTTCATCTGATGAGTAGACAAGGAGAACCAGTGTAGGCAAAAACATAGACGGATCTGTAATGAGGACAACAAGAACATTAAAAGGAAATGATCATATGAGCAGGAGTATATGCTGCATTGTATGTACATGGTTGCAAACATTTTATTTATACCAGTTCCAGAAACTTTTTCATCCAAAGTTGTTGATGATCTACATGTTAAATTTTCCAAGTTACTGATAATGTGGTCAGAACAGAAGCAAGGGAAGAAACTCCAGGCCTGTGACGCCAGCAAAAATGCTTGACAACAGCATGAAGTTCTTTTCCAAATCAAATTTATGCACTTGCTTTGCATGTATTTCTGAAGAGCATTCATAAACTACTATAACGAGAGAACTAAACAAACTGACTGACCTTTTACGAAGACTGTATGAGCACGAAGAAGACAATATGAAAAGGATAAAGGATTCTAATGTCACCAAGCAAAAGACTAGATAAACGATATCCATATAAATACAGAAATTTGCAATGGTAAAAAGCTAAAAATTTGTGGTACCTTCTTGGATAAGAACAAAATTTTGATACAAATAAAAATCAACTAATTAAATCAAGGCTTTTCTTTGGCCCACCTATCAACAAGAGGATTTAGCTTGTACGAATCCTTATTGGTTTGACACCAAAAATGACAGTCGTTGCATATAGTAATGATAAACATATATCCACGATTGAAAATTCGATAAAAGGTGCTTTTCTTTTCATCTATCTCATACCATTGCGATCTAGTAAATAAAATAAATCATATTTGTCATGTAGCACTGATGGATGAAATGCTGCAACTTTATTAAATGTGTTTGTGGTTTCTTAAGACGCTAAACAGTTGAATATGAACCATTGTAGACATTAATATTTCAGAATCTATGAAACAAAAACGTGAAGCATGAAAATAACGAAGGGTGATGAAGTAAAAGCATCAATTGTCAAGACAAACCTATCACTTTAAGTAAACTAGAGGCACGTTCCCGGATCACACTGTCATCATCACTAAGACACTCAACCAAGATTTTAGCAATGTCTTGCCTTCGGGACCAACATGTGAAGATTATAATAATATCAGTAACATGATAGAAACAATAAATCATAGAACCACAAGTGTTTAAGATTACTGTACCATGCCAAATAAGAAATTTTGTTTCCTGAATCTGATGAAATCAAAACCAGCTCTGAGATAACATCAATGGAGTTCAACCTCTGCTGAGGATTTCCAGATGTGAGGCGACTTAAAACTTGTTCAAGGCAATGATTGTCTGTGCTCCTGGAAAATTTATAAAGCAATTCAAGTTTCAGATTCATATCACGGAATCTCATTTGTCAATGCTAATCAGTAACAAACTGGTAGGAAGAAAAGGAATACAGGGAGCAGTATTCTGCTAGAAGCATCACAACAGCTCTGGCTGTGCCATCCCTCTCATCCAAAAGGTGAAGCAAATGTGGCAACAATGTATCAATCTGTCTGCTACTATTTGCAGATGAAAATTTTGGTCTAATAATAGCTGCCTTGAATATGCAAACAGCTCCAGAAATCACATCTTCATCGGCAAAGTGAAGCTTTCACAGAAGGAAAATCGAATATCAAAACAGAGAAAACAATAAGTATGACTGGGGGAATATTTTACATTCAATTCTAACTACCACCAACTCAGAAAGACTGCATCCTGCAAGCTACAGTGAAAAGCAGTAAAACAATCTATCTCAAGAAGGAATGACATGGTTCCAAACTTCCACGATACAAAAAATTTTAAAGTTCAAAAACAAATATCTGAGTCTAATTACATGTCCACAGACGACATTTCTTTAACATCAAAACACCGTCACCTATTCAGTTTTAATGCAAACATTAATGAATGGAGAAGAGAAACGACCAGTCTGCCACAAATACAACTTGCCAAGAACAATAACCTAATTCAAAAGAATGCTAATAGAAAAATAAATAAGTCCACTAATATAAAGTTTTTGTTCACTAGCAGCCAACTTCAATATCATACGAACAATTAACATTATGTTTTACATATGGGGCAATTCTTGGAGTCTAACCAATAGTGGGAGTATAAAATATCCGTGTCAATCATCCTTGGTAATGCTAGAAATATTACTCAGAATATTGCAATTACTTCTGACCTTAAAGACATACTTAACTATAGGTCTATAACCCTCCTAACCCATAGTATAAAAAATTTTGGCAGGTAAAAGCGAGAATTTTTTTGTTTGTTAAAGATTTTCCCAAAAACAACCTTGTTAAGGATTGAATTTTTACTAGGGCAAGTTTCTATACTTTCATGATGAGCAAAAGACATCCTCAGTTGAAATAATTAGAATCAGCATACAAAGCATACCCTGATAAGCTAAGATAAATCTACCTGTGATATAAGAACCTGTGATAGCTGTTCCCCATAGTTGAATACCATTCTTTCAAATTTCTTGCCATCAAGCCGTCCCAAAAGAAGGCATAGACAATTCAAGAAAAACTTGCTAGTCTCTATGCCACTGTCCTCTTCTGCATGGCCTTCAGAATGACTCTTCGTGTAATACTGTACTTTTCAAATTTTAGTTATTGCAATTTTAACAATTACATCAGTCAGAACAATACCAAGTACCAGTTGCAAGTTAGCAAAAAGCATTATAGAGATGAAGAGAGGAAGAGAATCCCAACTTACACACAGCTAGAATGACTGCATAATCAACTAAATGACCAAGAAAGTGTGCATTCCAGAATGTGTTAGCACAACAATGAATATATGGAAGTGTTCCACATTTGTGTTAGCCACATCAACATATGCCATGGAAAACATAGAAGTTTACAATTAATGAAAGAAGCTACATCTAATAGAATTTTCCCAATAAAAAAAGATCACTGCTTCAACCCTTAGCTCAGATCCCAACTGAGTCAACCAAACAGGTACTGGCACAGAACTAGTGTAGGACTTCCTATTACATATTTTTCCACTTATAACTTCTTTTGTTTCTCATTTTAACCCTTTATTATTCAAGATACTTCTGAATACTATAAGTATAGGGATGAATAATTTAAGTATTTATGAATTGCATATGGAATATATTGAGATTCCTATTCACCTATCTCCTTCTGACTTCTTTTCCTAAACCCAAGTTTCCTCTCTGTTTTTTTCCCTTTACTGCATGCTCGTCTCCATCCTCTTTCATTTCTATCTCCCTTATTGTTCTCTTTTATCAGTTTACAGCTATTATTTCATTGCCTTGCATCAAATTAGAATAAAAAATCTACAATAGAAAAGATTACCTGGATACCATGTATGTACTCATCCAACAATCCACTGCAATGCTCATGAAAAGTACTATCTTCCAAGTGCATTAGCATGCTGTAATGCTTCCAACAGGATGAAAGCAGCAATCTTCTAGTTTCGATAATGTTTGCATCTGCCTTCCATATTACAGGCAAATAAATCATAATGCGTAGAAGACCTAATAGCATCTACAAAACACCTAAAAGCCATGACATTTGGTCACCTCAACATGGAAGTAACTGTAGTGCCTTTTTAGATCCTGCAACCATTTAAGTACTTGCTCCACCCCTTTAGCATGCAAAGGCCTACTCTTTTTACTCCACTGCAAGACACATGAAAAGCAAATTAAACAAGCTATTTCACACAGTGAGACACACACACAAATAGAAAAACATGCAAACATACAAACACTTGAAAGAAACAAAATTAAGTAGTATCATCTTATAAAATTGTCTAAAGAAATGCAGAATTTGGGAATTGGAATGCCAGAAACCAGTTTTTAGTAAAACAGTGTACCAAAAT
Organism: Erythroxylum squamatum; assembly: GCA_025629845.1. Lineage (NCBI taxonomy): Eukaryota > Viridiplantae > Streptophyta > Magnoliopsida > Malpighiales > Erythroxylaceae > Erythroxylum > Erythroxylum squamatum. The sequence continues at coordinate 27,725,877 of JAOTBA010000203.1, forward strand.
GACAAGAAAACAAGATGAAAGGGATATAGAGCATACAACTATAAGTCTTTGCACCACAGTGATAAGATCATCAATCTGCTTCCAAAGCAAGCATGGCATTTCACTCATCGAGACTTCAGATGTTATCGTAGTAAGTTTGACTTTCTTGTCTTCAGTATTAGTCGATGCCCGACATCTAGACCAGTCTGATGAAGTTGAGATCAATGATTTTGGTCCACTACTTGCAACTCTCCTTTGTTTTGTTAGCGCTTCGCTTATTGCTAAAATACAATCAGCAGCTCCTATTGAAAGCCTAGAAGGCAACTCAAATCCATTCTGCAAAGAGCTACACAATCAAATGGTCTAGGATGAGAAGGAAGGCGTACAAGTATTAACAATTTCTATTGCTGGAGGTCTAACACAATCTGAATACTTATGGACACAAGACAATTGAAATCAGTCCAACTAGTGGACACAGCTACACCTTTTACCATCGCTCTGAAAAACTATGACAAAGCAACGGCTTCAACAAATATAATAGGTTCCCAAGAGCCTAAAGTGATTAATAGAATCAGCTTATGTGAAATTGGACGGAAAGCCTTGGAGCAATCGGTAAAAGTTGCTCCTTCATGACCATAAGGTCACAGGTTCGAATCACAGAAATAATCTCTTTGTAAAAATTACAACGGAAAAGCTGCGTACATTGATCACCCTCCCCCGACCTTCACAAAGCGGGGAGCCTTGTGTAAAGGATACGTTGAGTTTAAGTGAAATTGCTCAAATGGCAGTCATTCTCAAAGCGTTCTAACCTAAGAGAGATTGGTTAGGTGAATCCGAAGTAAAACTGAAATGGGAGGGAAGATTATGAAACAAGAAGACACTTTGTAACCTCCACATTCAAAATAAGGAAATGGAGAAGAAAATTGGAAACTCAACAAAAACAAAAAGAACAGAAATTTTACAGTTAAATTGGCCAGATGGAACTAATTTCTCATATTGATCACTCATAATTAACCCTAAAAGAACTTGCTGGAAAACTAACTGCAGTTAGCACATTTGACCTTCAACACCACAGGTCACACTTCATAACAAAAAGGATCACAAAGCAACGGTAAAGATGTGACACACATTGAACTATTTACTTTCTTATTCTCCATATGATTCATAATATAAACAAAATACCAGCTACATACGAACATAACAGCCAAAATACAAAATAAATTACAAGTTGTAGCAACAGAACAAATTTTCTTTTAAGTGCACTAAAACAACTCTTAAAATATAAAAAAAAATAAAGAAAACATGTAATACCAACATATTAATAGCGTCATACCTTCCCTTGCAAACAATGCATGACAAGTGCGGGATACACTTGCAAAGTATCTTCAGGAAAGCACTGTAATTGTCCCTTATTCCTGGAAGAAGTCATATACCCAAAAAACCTTCAAGGAATGGAAGTAAATCAAACGCTATATGCGCAAAAGCGAAATGAGGGAAAAATAAATAAATAAAGCGTGATACCATGTAGAGTGAATTGAGCCATGAAACGCTCATACTCCACTAGGCTGCGAACAAGAATGCACCAACCAAAAGCCACATAACGGTCTTCTTTTCTACTGATAATACCAGCTAGCTCCTCCGCAACAAACCGGAAGACAAGTTCATATTGGAACAGCCAATTGATCACTAATAACCCAGGACCACAACTTTTCGAGTCCTTGTTCTTCAGAGACTGACAATTATTAATTCACGAAATTCATCAATGAACTAAGCTCTTGAGTTACATTGGAACAAACAAAAATTACAAGAAGATGAGAGAACATACATGTTGGATAATAGGAACAAGAACTTCGTCCAATTTCTCACCCCTCTCTGACACTTCTTTAACGTACCTGAACAAAAACGAGAGACAATCCTCCAAAGAACCTACAAAATTAAGAAGCGAACAACAGATAAATCGGTGAAAAAAGAAACATAAACAAAAGCAAAGGTGTATTTGTTAACAGAACCTAGAGAAGGTCTGTTGGTGGAATCGAGAGAAAAATTAGAAACAGAGTGGTGAAGCTTCTTAGAGCGAGCACCGAGCAGAGTGGTTATCACTCTTCCTACAGTCACCGAAACCATCGATTTCGGTTCGGACTCCGACGTACTCCATATCAGCTGATTCGCTTCTTCTTCTACTACTTCTGTGATTAATCGATTCTCCATTCCAATTGCTTGAGTTTAATTCATAATCGCAAGTAAATCCACTATAAATTGATTGAAGAGCACACGAGAAGTATTCAGAGGAACAACGGAGATTTACAGAGCTTAATAAAGATCATATTACGAGCCCAAATTAGACTGGGGCCCGTCCGATTTAATTGTTACCGAGAACTATAACATTTAATATTGCGTTATTTCGATAGGAAAATTTTGTAATTATGTTAATTTTTTATTTTAAAAACATTAAATTGTGTTGTTTTTTTTTGACAAAATAAATTGTGTTGTTTAATTTTAATTTTTTTATTTGAATTGTTTTAATATTTTTTTTTAAAAATAATTAATGTATTAATTTATCATTATCATCATCATCACACCAGTCCGAAATCTCGCAATAAAGCAGGATCTGTGAAGGTCTGATAGTACGCAACCTTACCCCTATATAATAAAGAGGCTATTTTCAATAAATCCACATGTAGACGTGACAATAAAAAGTGATACAGGTTAAAGAATAAATAAGTATAACTTACACGTTAAAGTAATTATGTAAATAAAATTATAATAAATACATAAATAAATAAAAAATAAAAAATAATCAAATGATATACCTGATGGTGTCCAAATCTGCTAGTACCTAATAAGCTGCAAAGTCCGGCTGAAATTAGAGAGTAACTATCCCAAGAGACCCACAACTATGAAATCAGATTAATTAATTAGTAATTTTTAAATTAATAAATTTTATAAATAAAAAATTAATTAATTTTTATTTAATTTTTAATTAAACTTTAAATTTCCTCGTAGAGAAGTCAATATTTTTAATTATATTTTATTTTTATTTTATTTAATATATTTTTACTATTTTGCTTTTCCACTAAATTCTATTTGGGTTTTGCTAAATCAATTTTCTTGGGTTTTAAGATTATTTTAAAAATTATTATTTGTCCTCTTATTTAGTAATCATATAACCTAAATATTTTAATTATTTTTATGTATTATTGCCTATTTAAAATAAATAATTTAGAGCTATAAATAAAAACAAATAAAATATATTTAAAAGAAATATATGACAGTTAAATAATATTATAATAATACATTAATTTTAAAATTAAAATTAAATTCAAATCACATAAAAGTTTAATATAATTGATCCCTTTAATATAATTAAAATTAAAATTAAATTCAAATCACATAAAAGTTTAATATAATTGATCCCTTTAATATAATTGATCCCTTGTTTAAGGGTCTATATAAAAGATTTTAAATATAACATTTTACAAATATAATTCTTTTTTAAAATGTAAAACTTTAAAGCTCTCATACCATATATAAATTATTATATCTCAATTAAAAAATTTAAAATACTTATATATAACTTATTTTTCCTTATTCAATATAGGAATTTAATAATGCTGCTTAGAGAACTTCTATGATTATGTTGTAAGCTATTACATTGTTGTAATCAAATCATAGTTTAGAAAAAGAAAGTTGCAAAGTACTAGAACTTCTATGATTATGTTGTAAGCTATTACATTGTTCTAATCAAATCGTAGTTTAGAAAAAGAAAGTTGCAAAGTACGCGCACATATGTCTTATGTATAATTTTACAATCATTTTGCAAGGATGGGCCGTATCAGGGCAGATACCTACAAGTGGCTCAAGCCCAATCTAACTCCAACGACCACATCCCAGCCCACACCCACTTAAGTCATCTCAAAACGTCACCATTTTAACCTGCAAATCAAAACAGGAGAGACTTCAGGCTGTCAAGGCCGCCACCCAGGCTCGAACCAGAATTGTGATGCCTGATCCTAACCACCTGCCCCTGAAAGTTTAAAGGCAACGAACATAACAGGGACACAGCCTTATCCAATGTTTCATATCGATACGGAACCAGGTTCTACACAAATTCATTGATAATTGGATCAAACTTCATACAGGATTTATCACAATTTTCCATACTGTACATCATCTTTTTCCTTATCAGTGGAGCAAGTCAACTCAAGGCAGCTTTATTACATGAACTCTGCTTATTCAGAAGAGTAAAATACTATCTGTACACACAAGATGAATTCTAGTTTTTTCCCAGGAATCTATGCAATGATATAGACTGCAAACCTTGATGCGGCAGGGAGCATAAATACAGAGAATACGCAATATGGCACTATCTGATTTACCGATATTTTGTGCCGCAAAGGTCATGGTGGCCTCCTCCAAGCCGAATACTGATCTATTTCTCCAGACATGAGTTCCAAGCTTACTCACTAAGAGAGGACAACATCCTTCCTTGACGCATAGAAGAGAAAGCAATGCTGGCTCAATTTTATCTGGCATTTTAAAAAGAAATGGAACAACCTTCGTATCATAACCTCCAGTCACTGTTAACAGAACAACAAAATAAAGGAAAGAAAGCCATGACTCGACAAGCAAATTTGTCTAGGTAGCAAACTCTTTAAGTCAACTACAAGAAAAGAGCAGTTTCTTACAGAGACTGAAGTCAAAATAATTGAATGTGAAAAGCTCGGTAAGCAGATATGTTAACAGAGACTTCTATTGAATCCCATAGAACAACCGGCCAGTTAGCTTCTCATTCATCAATTTGATTTAGCTACAGCCTTATGGCCAATCAAGATGAAGGGGACTATTAACACCTTCTCTTGGTACATGTAGCCATTATTAGATGCTTTGTAAACAAGCATTAAAAAGGCATGATCATAATAGATACAAACTAATAATAACCAATGGAGTAGAATAGAAATGAACAAGTAAAATCTTATCCTAGGACAAAATGTCTTTAAACAATTAAATAGAGATCAGTAAAGCCAACAGAAAATGTAGTCCCCGTTAGACGCAAGCTGCTAGGCAATATAGCAGATTGCCTGGAAGGTGACAATGAATCAAGTTAATGTCTGAGAAGGGCCTCTAGAAACGCCAAACTCTATGCCATCTCCCTCTTCTCTCCCTCCTCATCTACAATTAGAATGGGAAAACCACGGAAAAGAAAAGAGAAAGTAAAGAAATCGTACACTTGAACGATAGTGTAAGAAGTTCGGTAAGCAGATTTATCAACAGAGATTACTCAGTATCTCATACAACAACCGGCCAGTTAACTTCAATTCTATTTAGCTACAGCCACTTTGGCAGTCAAGAAGAAAGGCACAAAAGATCATGCCTTCTCTTGGTACTTGTAGCTACTCTCACAGAAGAACAACATATCAGAATGCGATACTCTATGCAATATCTGAACATTCCTTTGAAGCATCAACATAGTAATTTGATTCTCAAATAGCTTCCTACACTATGCAATATACCCTAATTCAACAATTTACTTCAACAACAATATAAAAAATTTCAGCCAACAACGAATCATAAAAGATGCTAAAACCACAGGTAAATAAAGGGCCATTTAACAGAAACATACTATAAAGTAACAGCCAAGCAATGAACAATGGAAGATCCAACAGGGACCCTATGAATAACATCACACCAATCAATCTTCCCCCACAGCTGCCCATCTCCACCCTTCACCACAGAGATCTCCGAACACCAAACCTCCATTTCATTCCCATTTCCTTTCCTATTTGCTTTCCCTTCCCAAACCACAAACAGTTTCCCACCCACATTCGCCATTGTCGCACCACACAAAAACTTTGGCAAATCCTTCTCAACTCCTCTCAACTCCTTCCACTCCCCAATTTCAACATCAAACCCTCTAATCTTTCCCAAGTAATCATAACAGTACAAGACTCCATTAATCACACAAGCCCTTCCTCTCCACCCCAAGTCCAACCTCTTCTCAACACCACACCATTGCTTCGTTCTCGGCTCGTAAACCACCCCTTTCCTATCCGACATTGCATAGACTCTACTGTTTATAACAGCACTCGCATGCATCCATTTCCCTCGCAAAAGATCGTCTTTTGCGCTCTCTACCGAATCCCACTTTCCAGTTTTCGGGTCGAAAACTTCTGCCCAGTTCTTGGATCGGGCCCAATTGTCCACCACGCACCCTCCGATCACGTAGATCTTCCCATCCACCACGCCGGCGGCCGCGAACTCCCGCGAAATACTCATGCTGGGGGCCACCTGCCACGTGCCTAATCGGCAATCAAGTACCCAAACATGCGAACACGGCACGTCGTTGATCGAACCGCCGATGACATAGATCTTGGGTCCGACCGAAACAAAAGCCGAACCGACCAGTTGAGAAGGTGTTGGCGGGAGAGAGACCAAAAAGTTTTGCGGACTTTTAGGGTTGCGAGAGTTCTGGTTGAGTGTGAACCACTGCAGAGAACTTGTGGTGGGGATGCGGATTGCGAGGTAGAGAAATGGTACTGAGCAATGGAGTAGAGAACGAGTACTGTAATAGAGAGGCGAGCGAACGAGGAAACGGAACCGTTTTGAGACGAGACAGAGGAGAGGGTGGTGAGAACGCGGGACTCGTGCTAAAATGTCCAACGCGACGTCGTTTGGAAAGGATGGGATCAGAGCATCTGATGCTTCTTCAGCGGAGAACGAGGCCTGGGTGGTGGACATGCTCTGCGATAAACAAAATGGCTTTTTCAGGGTTTGTGAATTGGGAAGACGGCGGAGAAGTTGTTTGCTTATATTTGTTGATTTAAAATTGGGCCTAAATAAATTTTGGGCTTTTAAGATTTTGAATATTTTGATGAGAACCCTACTCTTTTTATAAGTTTGGGCTTTTAAAATATAATTAATCTAGCCGACATCTACGTCAGTACAATTGGGCTATTATTTAGAATGGGGTTGATTTACCTGTTCATGGTCCTGCCCTTTTCGTTACAGACAGCAAGTCCCATGGTACCATCACAGGACAGCAAGTGAAAAATTTAGCCGTGTCTTCTTTTTGTTTTTTTGTTTTTGCATAAATGGAGAAGTACATTACAAGTTACTTGACTAATTTAGGGTAGCTAATCCCAGCTATATCCTCGAGGAGAATCTTTCCTTGACGGTGCATTTACAAAAGTGGTAACTTTTAAACCAAAATTTAAAGCAAAGTTGGCGAGCCAGTCGATACTCCTATTTCCCTCCCTATAAATATGGCGGGGTAAAACTACCCAATTGTATTTGAGTAACTCGTTAATGCCCATGATGATAAGATTAAGAGATGTTGTGCGCTTAGTGGAATCAAATAGGATGCTCGACACCACTTGAGAATCCAGTGCTAATTCCACCCTACCATATCTTAGATCCCAAGCCAGATTTAGTCTGGAGAAAACGCTCCATAGCTCAGTAGCTACCTAGGAACACCAACCAAGATTCTAAACAAAGCCTCCAAGCTAGGCACTGATGCTATCATGAATAAGACCACCCGCTGTGGCGGAGCAGGGTGAGCTTTTACATGCCCCGTCGGTGTTCAATTTCACCCAACCTGGGTCAGTTTACACCAGCCAATAAGTTGCTCGTGCCGGGGTCGGTGACTAGGAATTGCTCTGCCTTGCCAGACCGAAGCTTTTTGTATCTGGTGGACGTAATCCAGTACGTTGTAAGTAGGATAAACCGGCCAAGAGGGCTGGGTCTCAAAGAGGACCTTATTCTTCTAGGACCACAGGAACCAATAAGTGGTGCCAAAGATAAGTGACCAATCAAGGTCACAAACCAGAAGGTGCCTTTTGAGATTTAGGTGAAGCCAATCATGAGTGTTTAGATGAAAAAAGTCTGGAGAGATGACGTGCAGAGGGAAGGTGAGCCACAAACTACACGCTTTGGGGCAGTCCCGCATAACATGAAGTGAGGACTCTTCTTCCTGGCAGTGATAGCACTCAGCATTCGTAGTCAGACTTCTACGAATACGTTGTTGATTAGATAATAATCGATCTTGTGCGAGGAGCCAGAGAAAAGATCGAATCCGTTGAGGGTCAGCCTAGTGCCATATTATCTTCCAAGATCCACTGGGTCCTGGTGGCCATGCTCCATGATCATAGAATACGCAGTAGCAGTAGTGAACTGTCTGGTACCCTACATCTCCCAGATCATTTTATCAGGCCCTAAGTGGGGCTTGGGCGGTAAGATACCTACAATGAACATACAAATAAAGTGAGGAAGTAAAAATTGGAACTCATCCCATAGCCAGTTACCTGAAGTGTCTATGCAGTGTTGAACTCGTAGATTAAGGACAAAGTGGGTGTTAGTCGGATTAAATGACTGTACGAATGAGTATTGATTAGTTTTCGAGGATGAGTATTGAGTAGTACCCAATCTCAATCTCACTCTATCCTAGTGTTTACAAAACCAACTGCAAGCTAATGATATAGATGCATTGCAACACTCATACCAAGATGTATTAGCTTTTTTTATATCTTTTTGACACTGATTCTGATCATTCTCTTCCGTCTTCACCGTAGAACTGTCACCTTAATTTGCTTGCATCGGTCAGAATGTTGCCTGATTTTCTCCTCCAATTACATCGACTTCATGATTGGTCTGTTGAAACTTTTCTGCTGACACAATAGAGTTTCTTATTCAGAAGTCCTAGCTTCTGTAACTTGGACTTTTTGTTCACAGTCGATCCAGCCAACGTACATTACGTTATGACCTCTAACTTCCTAAAAGGGCCGGAGTTCAAACGAATTTCTGATATCCTTGGAGAGGGCATTTTAAACTTTGACTCGGACTCTTGGAGAAATCAGAGGAAAACTGCTCGGAAGGTAATTACTCATCCAGGGTTCATCAAGTTCTTACTGAAGAAAAGTCACGAGAACCTGGAAAATGGGTTGATTCCAGTCTTGAACCGAGTGGCTGAAGAACAACGAGTGGTGGACTTGCAAGATTTGCTTCAAAGGTTTACGTTCGTTTCAATGTGCACAACGCTTATAGGCTATGAACCTGGATGTCTCTCCATTGATTTTCCTGAAGTTGCTTTGTCCAAGGCTTTGGACAGTGCAGAAGAAGGCTAGGTATTGAAGAAGATAAGAAACTAGAGAAGCTTGGAAAGCCATCGATGCTATTGTTAGATATTTTTCCATTTGGTGGACAACAATTAATTGCAATTCATTGATTTTTAAATAACTTATTAGTTAAGTTATGTAATTTGATCTAAATAAAGATAATAAAGTGATCCAATAAATAATTTAAATTAATAGGCCAAAGTCTAATAAAAATTCCTTATCAGTATAGACCAGACTCATATCAGGCCTATAATGGAAAAATCCGATATAAAAACTATAAATAGAAGGTTAAGATCTTCTATGACTGCTGATGCAAATCGTGAACTTTTAAATACTTTGACTTATTTAGAGGTTCACATTTTCATAAAGCTACAGAAAGACTTTAATATATCCCGAAGAGTAGATCTCGTGAAGGTGTCAGTTTCGCACTCATTTTGGCCTCAAAAAGTTCGTTTGAAATTATGGAACTAAAATTAGATATTTTTGTATTTCTTCATTATTCCCTTTCACGTTCGATCCAGGAAACGTAACTAAGGCTTTTGTTGCGTATTACACATGGTATCAGACCGGTTACGTGATCGAGTAGTTAAAACCAAAGGATTTTCAGTTTTTCTCCGTAAGGGTTTCAGATAATAAAGTTCCATTTTTTGGTTTTCTTTTGTGTATTGATGCTTGAAAGTCAGTTACATGTATTTAGCCTACGGGTCAAAAACTAGCTTCGAAGCACAAAAATTTGACCCAAAAGTCACACGAAATCACCTGGGCCGTCACCAGTGACAAAGGACATTAGGCGCGTGTACCCAGTGACACCATGGGAAGGGTGCGTGTCACCCATGTGATGCACACGTCACAGTTGTGGGGGCGTAGTCGTGTGTCTGGCACGTGTACATCACGCACCATATTGAAGAGGAGCGCATTAGAGTGATAAGTCAATTATAATGCATATTTGTTGGACTTAATATTTATTGATTTGTTAAATTGGTATTTATAAATTGATGGAATTAATTGTTAAATGTTCACAGGTGGTTTCCAATGCCGTAAAGACGAAAAAGGATCGAAAAGAGGAAAAATATGAAAGAAATCCCAATTCTGCAAAATTCCAGAATTTGTCTCCAACTAGAACACAACCATCCAAGATCTGCTGGACTTCTTTTCAAGACATCTTCCACCGAAATTAGAAGACTACTTAATCTG
>JAOTBA010000203.1:27738910-27760195 GCA_025629845.1 Erythroxylum squamatum
CTATTGGTTTAGAAAATGAAGATAAGGTTTGATGATAATTATTCAATTCATTTTGCAAAATTGAATTGTTTCCTTACCTATTGTTATATGTCCATTTAAATTCTCTTTTGCAGGGTATAAACTTGAAACTTGAACGCATTGTCAAGCCATATTCTCCATACTCCTGTAGGTGAGTTGCTTTATAATATTGTTTATATTTTTGAAGCTTTCTCAAACTGCATATCATAAATTCAATTAGAAACCAAAAGCTGCAATTTTCTTTTTCGGGTTGAACTTGTAAATTGAAGTCTATCTAGTTCACCTTTAATTTTGCCTGTGTATAATTGAAAAAGGAAGTCGTTGCAATATGTCCATTTTTTTGTGAAATGATTGATTATATTAGAAAATGAAACCAACGTTTCTATTTATTAATGTAGACATGTTTGTCCTAATATTTCTTGGTTGTTTTGCAGACACCTCAATTGATTAAGCTTTCCTTTGCTACATTTGAAAATGTAGGAAAAGTGAGGAGTTTTGATGGAAATGTTTGAGAATGTGCTCCATGTTTAACACAATCTTCCTTCTAACATTAACATTTGCTTGGTTGTTATCATTTGGAGATTTGTTAGGATGATAATTAGTTACTTTTGAACTCAACTATTCTAATGAGATAGTTCTTGTGATGATTTCTGCTTAAGGGAAGAATTCACCAAGTGTCAATGTTATCTTTTGATGTTTCATATTTCTCTCATGATAAGCCAGAGCTCGCATGAACTTCTGTTTAATTAGACAAAAGTAATTTGGGAATTTGTTTAGGCATTTTCTTGAGAATGAGATTTAATCTCAAATAGATGGTGTAGATTTTAGATTTAGCATCTCAATTTCGCTTTGATCTTTTAAAGGACTATTGTAATGAAAACCGAAGTTTGTGCTGAAATACAATTACCTTTTAGTACCTGTAGTTTTTAAAGATCCTTCAATAATCTGAAGTTCAGTTGGCATTAGGAGAGATTCCTTATCCAAGTTTAATAGTAAATAAATTATTAAATGAAAATTAATTAATTTATTTTAATTTATAAAAATATTATTTTATAAAATTTAACTTGTTAATTAATAAACCAATTGATTTTTAATAATAAATGTTATTAAAATAAATCAAATTAAAAAACGAACTAAAAAGTTTAAGTAGTTAGTTTTAATTATTAACAAAATATTATCTTTTCAAATATAAATATAAATATATATATGTATATTTAATTTTTTCGATGTATTTAATATCTAATTAACAAAAACTGGAATCTTAACATGAAACAAATATATTTATTTTAACATATTCAGACCCAAGACTCCTTGTCTAGAAGCACTTGATATTAGTCTTAGAATTTATCAAAATTTTCTTTTAAAATTGAAAGACTATATTATATTACTATATCATATTTAAAATTATTATTTATCTTCTAATAATATAATTTATATATCATATAATTCTTTCTATCATATTTTCAAAATAGTATTATATTAAAATGTGTATATATATAATTGTATTAAGAAGCATACAATGCACGCGGTGATAGGTAATGCTACAGTGTTTTTAAGATGCACATTATATGTATATATATTATCGTATTAAGAAACATATATGCACGTGGTGATAGGTAGCGCTACAGTGTTTTTAAGATGCGCATTGAATGAATCATTCCGTGCCCCCATTAGAAAAACGAGAGGGCAATCCAACATCAAGTGTGAAGTGAAGCGAGTGAAGTTTAATTGATGCACTCGCTGTAAAATTCGGACACGTGAATAAGTGGGACTAGTTGTGCAAAACATGGTTATGTTCATGAGCAAGTCCATTCAATATTCAGGTACGAGATCTTCATAAGGGTTGTTTTTTGGACCGCAAAAGCTCTCAATATCCAAATTTCAATCTTATGATTGACGTAAATTAAAAAAAAAAGTCAAACCTAAACTCAAACTCAAACCCAAACCCGATCAAATTTAAGTACATAATTCCAAATTCTACCTCAAACCTCATCACCTCATCAAATTTAGTTGACTTCAAGTCAAACCGATCAAATCAACCTTAACTCAAACTTCATCTAATCAAAGTTAACCCGTTAACTTTAAATCAAACAGACCAGATCAAACTAATTTGTCATTCTTAATTACCAATCAATCGGTAAGTAAAGAATAACTACATAATATGAATATAAGGGTGTAATTCTATGACCAAACCTTGAATTATGATTCAACAATACTACCAAAATTGGTAACAAAACCATATTAGACTTGCTAAATCATATGTCACTCCTCATAAAACAATGGAAAGCTTTCTTCCTGACGTAGTCCGAGCTACTTCTCTATTATTCAAAATGTCTCAAGAACAGAACTTCCCATCATTACAGATCTAAAAACGTACAATAACATGCAAGTAATTGTTAAAAGAAAGGAAAACTGATTAACTCTGAGCCTCAAAAGAAGTAATCTCTTTGCAGCTCAACAAAAAAGACATTGGAAATAAAAGACTCGATAAATGTACCTTACAAACGCCTCTTTATAGTTTAACTGAGCACCTTGATTTCTTCCTTCATCTAGGTATTTTGAAGCTACAAGTGTACATCTTTCTGCTGCAAAAGCTACGCAAAAATGAAGATTATATATGAGAGGGCACCAGAGGCATGCTCCCAATTGCATAACGGATCTTCAAATTTTACTCATTCGGCACCAAAGCAGTGTCGGAGAATAATCATAAAACTTCGTGAGCCTTCCCGTAATACCGGTTTATGAATGGAGCCTGCACAAATCAAAAACACCAAAGAGAAGAACATTTTGATCAAATAAGCCCTTTATGGGAAAAAAGACGAAAGACTAAAACAAAAGGCCACTTCAATCAGATTAAAAATGGACTTCCACCCACAAACAAGAATAGCCCAAAAACAATGACTTTTTGAGATTTCAAGATGTATCATGTCTTTCTACATAATTTCAAACAAAGGAGTTCTCAAATAACAAAAGGTATCTTTGTGAAAAGCTGAGCGGTAATGAAAAAATTTACAACAGAACGCATTTAAGAGATTCAGAAAACATGGGAACACCCATAACTGAAACCCTGTCGGAATAAAGCAAAACATGAACCATTAAGTCTGGCGTAACCTCAACATTTTACCACCTAATATCGAAACACAGCATTTCTCATGGGAATGAGTTATCTTCAAAAGCATTGAATCATATTATATAATACATTGATCAGCTACAATGATGTTCTATAGTGTCAAAACAGACAGTATAATGGAAGATACAAGGAACAAAAGCCAGTAGATCAGAAATTTGAAGGTCACAGTGAAGAGATTAAACAGTTTCATAAAAAAATGAAATGAAAACTTATCATTAACTAGGCCATCATAATACTTGTTCAAATTTCAGAAAATCAAGCAACTCAAACCGATTATTAACTGCTTAATTATGATGATAAATAAAGAATCATGACCCACAAGTTCTCTCGGGACAGAATACGTGATCACTAGTATAGACATTGAAAAATTAGTTTAAAATACATTTGTAGGGCGCATAAATTATTCATGGACATAATTTAAGTTCTTGTAGAAATATAATTACTTTTCATGCAAAATTATCCTTGTCAACTGACCAATCTCAATGTTTTACCTTGACATTTGATACATCAGGTGTATCTGGCGTTTGCATGGGATAAAACTTGTAAAACCTCATAATCTCAAAAGCTTTTTTGGTCTCCTCACTCATTTCTTCCAAGGCCTTTTTTCTGGCTTCCCTTGCCTATGTGTGAAAAAAGTCAGTGTACACAGCACAAATGGGCCCAAAAAAAAAAGCAACAAAGAAGTATCAATGTAGAGTACCTCTCGATTAGCTTTCTTTGCCTCTCGAACTTTCTCTTTAACAAAGTCCTAACAAATTAAAAGAGATCAGATCCAGTTATTAACTCCACGTTTAGACAGCTTAGCTGCCTATAAGAGTTGAGCATATCACAGAGACCACCTTAAAAGCATCCTTTTGATCTTCAGATAACTCCTCCTCTTGGATCAGCTTATCAGTGAACTCCTACATAACATATAATCAGGGATTTTAATGATAGATGGAAGGTAAGTGCAGCTATCTTCTGCATGCCTTGGATGGTTAATTCATGTGAAAAAATCTAAATAAAAGCTTTAAAAGACAGCATTCGCATCCACCCTGGTTGATAAGAAGAGTCAGAATATACCCCACATACCTCAAGTTCGTCCAACTCCCAATCAAATTCGCAAAAAACCTGCAGTAACCAGAAATTTAAAAGGTCAATTTTGTAGAATTATACCCTATTGCCAGTTATATGAAGCATTTCAGTGCTCAAGAGTCTTCCTATACCAACGACAACAAAAACCCATCCACATCAAAACACTTTGGTATCGAAAAGTTCTTTTCTATTTGCATGCATACTCACTGGCTTTGGCTCAGCTGGAAATATTATCTGGACTTCAGTGCTTTGCAGAAGCTCATCTTCCTTTAAAGGCTGATAGAAGTCTGTGAAAAAGAAAGAACATCACAATATCATTTATTGATACAATATATAACACATCTACAATACTGAATGAGTTGTAACATTAAAAATCTTCATGAACAAACTGAGAAACTAAGATTGTCTGGACAAGAAAAATTATGAATCACAAATTTCCCTATTGTCAAAACAGTTTAAGCAAGACCCACATCTCTTTTTCCATCAATTTTCGAATTAAATATATACATAAATTTCACAAGGAATGATACAGTTATCTGAAAATTGTTTTAGCACTCACAAGGCAGGCAGTACTCATATTTCTTAACTCGGTCTATCTTCAGATGCTTCAAAGCGGCTCTACAAACCAAAGAATGTAATATGTCAAAAGAACCGGAGAACAATGCACAATAGCAGCGAAGCAACTAAAAAGTCATGGTTATAACAACCAAAGAAACTGAAAGACAACACCAAACAAGTACACAAAGAGAGTGGGAAAGAGCTCCAAGGTTAATTGCAGAACATACACATTAAAAAGTTTGACAGAGTTATAAATTAAAAAACCATGACCCTTCAAATGCTTCAATCATCTTCACCACTCAATTCACATTGTCTCAGCAGTTCCTTGTTAAACAGGATCCAGCACAAGACAATTGCTACCTCCAAAGAACATGTATTAAGATATGTACAAATGAAGCAATTGGAATTGTTTATGTTAATGAATGTAGTGATAATAGATCATAAAGCAGAACCATATTCTGGGTTAGTTATGTCCAACAACAACAGTTACTCAAAAATTGCCCATCATTAATCTTTCAAAATAGGATATAAAAGTATGAACAACAAAGAAGCCACTTCTTCCAAAATTGACATGTACAGATATGACAAATTATAGATCAGCAATAAACAGATCAGTTAAAAACTTACAACAACTTTTATCTTTTTAAAGTGTTAGTATTGACAATTTGGCAGACAATAACTGAAAAATTAGAATTTAAAAATCATAGGTAGGAAGGAAGATAGAACAGTACCTCCTCTGAGTGCATCCAAGAATAAAAATTTGATGCTTTAGTCTGTCAACTTGGCTGTCTCTGTAGAAAGGTTAAATAGATGACAATGAGTAACAAATAATCCAAAGCACAATCAACGCCTGAAAGAAGCCAGAAAACTTTAACATATGATTGAAGTTAGGAACCTGTTCTCCAGAGGAATATATGGTACCCAATCCATTTTCATCTGTTTCATCGGAACTATCTCTTCAGCCTCCCTCTGAACAGAGTTGATTCCAATCTTATCAGATGGTGGAAAAGGAGAGTCAACCTGTAAAAAAAAAAAAAAAGCAAAAGCATTTGATTATTGTGTAATTTCTTGTCCTGAACTACATATGAAGAAACTGCTACCACACAATCTCCACTGATGGGAGGGTTTAAAGATCTGGTGCAAAAAAAAAAGGCCATTTAGAATCGTTCACCTCTAGCATTTTCAGAACTATGTTTAAAAAGCAGATGCAAAACATATCCAATATGCACCATGAATCAATGTAGCATTGTGAATTGTGCTTAACATGAGCACCAGACAAAAAAAATTCCTAAATGATTGACCAAGTTAAAATGAAACCTAAACTTAATGAAATGAAATGTAAAATATAACTGCAAGAGAATATCCATAAAATTACCGCAACCACCACAGGTATGTATATTAACTTGTTTTCACCCTTGAAAGGGACCAATTGAGCTGCAAAAACATTACATGAATTGTAAGCACCAAGAATTCAATGCACACCAACAACCACAACCATAAAACAAAAGCAACTTACGTTCTGTACAACCAAACAGATAAACTTTCTTCCCGTGCAGAGAACCTCCTTCCTCGAAAGCATTCTGCCCAGTGAATTCAAGAATTCTATAATTATATGCACATTTCCACTACCCAATCAGATTAATAGACACCCCCACGAATATAAGTAAAATCAACTGATAAATCATGCAACTCACTTCTAGATTAGTGAAGTCCCAGTTGAATTGATAAACAGCGTCTAATTGATCCCACTGCCACAACAAAAATTAAAAAAAAATCACAAAAAAAGAGAAGACTAACATTCATGAATCTAGAAGCTTAAAATAAAATGAAAAACCTCCGTCCCAACAGGGAATGCTGCCTTCCACAAATCCTCCTACACAACACAGAGTTCAAACAAATCTCCATTAAAAAGAACATCAAAACTTCACAAACTCAAACCTCAAAAAAAAAAATCCAAAGTCAACGACACAAAAAACAGTAAGCGATTACCAAGTTCCGTTTATCCTCGAAATACTCGGGCTCAGGTTCGGGTTTGGGTTTGGAAGCCTTGACCCGTTTAGCACGAGTAGGGGCTTTCACAGGCTGTGAAGAAGTAGAAGGTTTCTCGGATTCATCTTTATCCTTCTCAGTCCTCTTTCTCTTTGCTCCTCTCTTCCTCATTCCCGCACAGAGATAGAGAGAGAAAGTGTGTAAGCTTTTTGGGATTGAACTAGAAAGAGAAAATCTGGATAGATCCGGAATTTGAATTTGTAGAGAGAGAGGAAGACATTCGTTTTTTAAAGCGTAAATGGGACGCGGGGAGTTAGGGTTTTGCAAGCTATAGACTCTAGAGACATGTAAATGGGGGTAAAATTGGGGTTTTCCAAAAGAGGTAGAGGCATTTTGGGTTAAAGATTGTTGAGCAGAGGCGGAAATATTTGAAATTTTGGTGGAGTTTGTAAAGCGGGACCAACCAAGTGGATGGATGGATGGATGGATCAAACGGCTGATTTTTCTGTCTTATTTGATCAATTATAAATTTTAATTCTTATAACAATTTCGAAAAAAATAATATGAAGTTTTAGGTTCACAAAACAATTAGAAAAAATTAAATTTTGAAAAAAAGATTTTAACTATGCATTCTCAACTAATTTTTAGCTTTGAATTTTTATTTTTAATTTTAAGATTAAATTTTTGAATTTGATTGAATTCAATATAATCTTAATATGAAATTCAAAAATCAGGTTTAATTTTGATTGAATTTATATTTAAATTGAATAACTTTTTAAGTACAAATTTGATTTATATTAATTTTAAATATGAATTGAATCATTTTCATTAACCTTAAGCTCATGCTTAAACTCAGGTTTAAATTTGTTTATTCAAACTCGGTCAAGTTTAGGAATTTTAAAAAATAATTTAAGCTTAAAAAAGGTCTTGGGTTTATGTTTGACTTGACCTATTTTTGACCCATCTTAAAGATGACAATACAATAATAAACACAACGCCCGGTAAAAATCTCGCTGATATGCACAATCTTGAGAGGTCCAATAGTACGTTGCCTTATCCCTAACTAGTAAAGAAGTTGTTTCCAAATGAACTATATTAAAAAGAGAGAGAGAGAGAAAGAGAAAGAAAAAATGATAATAATAATAAAAAGAATAAAAAAAAGAAGATGATTAATAATGATGGTGATGATAATAATAATAATAATTGTGGGTCATTTTCTTGATAAGTTTCAACATTTTCATATCATTCTTTATCACCTCTTCCCAATTCTTCTTAGATCTCTGTTTTTTGTCTTACAATTTTTGAGTACAATCCTCTCGCATCTTTTTGCTAGAGTGTCTAGATGTCTACTCTTAATATGCCAAAACGACCTAAGTTTTGGCTCTCTTAATTTGTCAATAATATTAGTTTATCTTTAATTTGTCTCTTACCTTTACATTCCTGATTTTATCTCTTTTAATAAGGTTATACATCCAACGAAGTATCCTCATCTCTGTCACCATTAGCTTATGACTATGTACTTGTTTAATAGCACAACACTTCACTCCATAAAACATGGCCGACCTAATCGCTAAACAATAAAATTTCCTTAAGAGGTATCTTCTTATTACGCAAAACTCCTAATGAACTTCTCCATTTAAGTCATCATGATTTGATCCGGTGAACTATGTCTTCATCAATCTTTCCGTTGCTTTGGATAATAAATCCTAAATATTTAAAACACTCATTTTGTGGTATAACTTATAAACTAATATTTACCTCTACATCAATAACCACTCTATAACTCGAAAAGTTATACTCTATGTACTCAGTCTTAGTCATACTCGATGTAATGTATCCCTCCAATGTTCAAGCTTAGCATTGACCCCCTCATCTGTCTCATCTACTAAAACAATATCATCAGCAAACAACATACACCGAGGCACATCATCTTAGATATTCTTGGTGAGCTCACCAATCACTGTTACAAACAAAAGGGGTTCAAAGAGAAGCCTCGGTGTAACTCAATATCTATAGAAAAATGTTCTATATCTCCTCATATCATCTTTATTTTAATTTTTATACCTTCATACGTATCCTTAATAATATTTACATAATTCATAGGAGCCTTCTTAACTTCTAAACATCTTTATATGATTTCCCTTGACACCTTACCATACGCCTTCTCTAAATTAATAAAAACTACGTGTAGGTTACGTTATTTTTCTCTGTAGTACTTCATTAACCTTTTAAGGAGATGCAAAACTTTTGTCGTATACCTTCCTGACATGAAGTTAAATTGGTTTTATGAGATAGAAACATCATTTCTCATTATCTTCTCATTTACCTTCTCTCATAACTTCATGGTGTGACTAAGTAATTTGATGTCTCTATAGTTGTTACAACTTTGGATGTCCCCTTTGTTTTTTTGTAAAGGAATCACCTTAATAAATCTCTACTTATTTAGCATTTTGGTAGACTTAAGGATGACATTAAAAAGCTTGGCTAACTGAGTAATACCCTCTTCACCTGGGCTCTTCCACACCTCTATGGATATCTCGTCAGGCCCTACTTCCTTACCACTCTTCATCTCCCTCAACTTTTTCTTAATTTCATCCCTTGTAATTTTTTGACAATAAGTAAAATTACGAAACTTCTTAGACAAGCTAAGGTCACCTAAGAATATGATACCTTTATGCCTTCATTAAAAAGGCTATAGAAGTACCTCTGTCATATTCTCTTTGTGTCATTATCAGCTACAATCACCTACAACGCACTTGATCAAAATCTCTTTTTTTTTCGTTACCTAGCTTTTGCCAACTTAAAAATATTATTTTCTCTATCTTTAGTATCCGATCGTTGATGTAGTTTTTCGTAAGCTCTAATTTTAGCTTAAGAGATTATTGTCTTTGTCTCTTTCTTTGTCAATTTATACCTTTTTCTACTACTAACTCTCTCCACCTCTGTGATGCTATCCAATAGAACTTTGTAGGTAGCCTTCTTGAGTTTTAACTTTTTCTCGAGCATTTTCATTCCACCATCAAGACTCTCCCTTATTGTCCCTTACCTTTTTAGAAACACCCAACGTCTTTAAAGTTATATTCCTTAAAAGAGTTGCAACTCTCTCCTATATAGGCTTAGCATCTCTTACCAAATTCTAATATTCTCCATAAATTACTCTATCCTTAAATTGTTTCATCGTATTCCTTTTCAAATTCCACTATCTGATTTTGGTACATTTCTTAGAACTTATCTTCTTCATCTAACTCTTAATAGAAAAATCCTAAAACTAACAATCTATGTTAAGTTGGCACGCAAATACTAGGTATCACCTTGTAATCTTTGCAGCTAGATCGATCGCTCCTCCTTACAAGGAAGTAGTCAATTTGAGTCTTTGTGATTCTATTCTTAAAAGTCACCAGGTACTCCTTGTTTTTCTTGGAAAAAAAGTTGGTGATAATTTCTTCTTTTTTATGGTGGAAGAATGGGGGGTTCTAGGATGACCAAAATGGAGGTCTCTCCCAAACCAGAGGTATCCACAATTCTATCGGTATTCCTCAACACCTATAGAGGGAAGAAGGAAAACTGCTAAGGAGAATAAAAGGATAACAGAAGATGAGGCGATAGGAGTACCACGAAGTGGTATCACTAACATTCTTTTCACCATACTCAAAACTCCTACGAGTTATTGAGTAACCATCCGAGGTTGCTCCTATATGACTATTAAAGCCTCCTCTTAGAATAACTTCCTCGTTCCTTGATACGAGGAAGTAGTCAATTTGAGTCTTCGTGATTCTATTCTTAAAAGTCACTAGGTGCTCCTTGTTTTTCTTGGAAAAAAAGTTAGTGATAGTTTCTTCTTCTTTTTTTGTGGGAGAAGAATGGGGGGTTCTAGGAAGACCAAAATGGAGGTCTCTCCCAAATCGGAGGTATCCACAATTCTATCGGCATTCTTCAACACCTATAGAGGGAAGAAGGAAGGCTACTATGGAGAATAAAAGGATAACAGAAGATGTAACGATAGGAGTACCACGAAATCCAATAAAGTGGTATCGCTAACATTCTTTTCATCATACTCAAAACTCCTATGAGTTATTAAGTAACCATTCGAGATTGCTCCTATATGACCACTAAAGTCTTCTCTTAGAATAACTTCCTCGCTAGGGGGGATTTGCTGAATTACTTCAAGTAGCTCTTCCCATAAATGACGCTTAAGCTGTTCATCCAACCCTATTTAAGGCGCTCATGCACACACCAAATTTATAACAGATCGTCACAATCTTTAAGGACATAATCCTATTATTAGTCATTTTTACCTCCGCAACATGTTGCATGAGTCCCTTGGCAACCTAGATAGTCCCTTGGCAACCTAGACACCAATCTCATCATGCCGTCTCAAACCCCTTGAATATCAAAGTTTAAACTTACTAATTTCTTTTGATTTAGCCCCCGTTCACTTTGTCTCCTGAACGCACGTTATATAAATATTATATTTATCTAAAGTCTCTGCTAATTCTAAAGACTTCTCGGTAAAAAAACTGGATGTTCCAAGATCCTATTAAAGATAAAAATAGATTAGATCAAATTAGGGTCAACAGTTAAGTCTGGGTCCGATCCAATATGACCCAAAGCCAACGTACATTATCCCATTTAACCAAACTTTGAGTCAGATTTATATTTTTATTTTACTTTTTGAATTTCAGATCAGGTCAACCACGGAAGTCCAAAAATGATAGAAAACGACGACATCATTTTTATTTTTATTTTAAAGCTTTGAGTTGTCCATGGTCCATCAAGCTCAAGCTCGGGCCGTGCACTTTTGAACTCAATCAAGCTTCAAATTAGACCAAAACAAAAATTTACGACCGAACTTAGGCCTAGGCGAGCCCAAATCATTGCCGAGCCTAGATCATGTCGACCCGACCGTCGTAAGTGCGACTCAACTCCCAAAGTTTGATCGGGTTCAAGAACAAACTACTGAGAAGATATAACGAAGAGATAGAAACAAAAGAAGAGGTATAAATGTTTAGAGAAAGAAAATCAGTTAAAATGTTATTTCGTCGTGCTGAAGTTTTGATAAAGAAAATCTTAACTAGCTACCTATGTAGGAATAAACATATGTAGCATAGGAAAAGGCAGCCGACATGACGATTGACCCGGCAACAAGAAGTTTTATGCACTTTTTTAGCAGCTCGTCATGTTTTGATGCCATTGCTAACTTCGATCTTTCTATATCATTTGAATCATAGCGAAGTGCCAGTTTTTCCCTTTTTAATCTCAAATTTTCCATCGCAATACAATTCTCCCATGCCTTCAGGTCATTAGAACGAGCTTGCTCCATGACATATTTGTCCATAGTGCTCATCTGGCTAGATGATCCACGTATCGAGCTTGAAGCATGAGCTACCGTTGCTTGCCTATGCAGGGCAACTTCTCGATCCAAGCTGTCTGTACAAATACACTGTTCTTGCTCTTCAGGGAGGTGACTTTTGTCCTCATTCGGAATGTTAGACAACCCTGCTCTTGAGCTGCAACCTTCGCCGTCAGGATTGTTAGCAGGGTCGACTCTTTTATTTGCATTAGGACCAGAATTTCCAACACTCAGGTGATTTAAGCCACTTTCTCTTTTATTAGCACCCCATTCATTTATCGACCTAAGAGTCCTCAAGGTGCTCCCAAATGATTTTTCAAAATTCCTTCCCAAAAAATCAAAGTCATCACAAAAAACCTGTCACAAAAAAGGTACAACAAGAGAAGATAATACATCACATTGGCGTTTTGAACTCGTTCACGGTACATAAGAACTACAAGATCAGGAGACTTGAACTTGCAAAATCAGAGTCAGCAGTTAGGTCTCGCTTACATTGGCTAAAGATTCTTTGACAACGGATGCACAGATCTGCAACCGAATATATATTTTAAGTCAATACCACACATTAAGCTCTTCAGAATAAAACTGTAGAAGTAATACTAAGTGCAAACTGAATTTTGCTGCAGTGCATGAAAGATGTTCACGGACAAAGCTATTATGTCCACCAAACGCAAACAAAGGCGTTCAAGCAGATAAAATGCAAAATG
The DNA here is from genome assembly GCA_025629845.1 of Erythroxylum squamatum. Lineage (NCBI taxonomy): Eukaryota > Viridiplantae > Streptophyta > Magnoliopsida > Malpighiales > Erythroxylaceae > Erythroxylum > Erythroxylum squamatum. The sequence goes on from JAOTBA010000203.1 coordinate 27,751,737, forward strand.
TGTTATTCTCGTGAGAGGATAGGCTACAGACGTACCCTTGAAAGATGATCAACCGACATCCTCTCATATGCACCATCTTTCCTCTCCAGAACCTACACTGACAAAGCACAAGAGCTTAATATAACTCAAAATAGTACTCTGCTTTGCACCAGATCAAGAGTTACATAGACTTTGAAACGACCGGCAAATTTTAGTGCATTGCATGGCAACTTAGTGTCTCACTTATAGGATTCATGCAAATCAATATTTCAAAACCAAGGAGAATATGCATAGCTGAAGGAAAAAAGAATGGTATTGGAATATGAGAATGACAATCAATATACAAATGTCGATAAGCAGGACTGGCCAGGACGAAGCCTGAGGCAGTGGGCATGAGCCCAAGGCCGGACCGGACCTAGAAAGGCCGAAATTTTAAATTTTCATATTATCTGAAGCATTCATGTAGAACCTACCCCACCGGGCCAGAAAGGCTAAAATTTTAAATTTTGATAAGCATTCATGCAGAACCTGTTTCGTCTCAACTGAATATGTAAGGTTACAGTAAAAATGCATCAAAAGGCGAGAAATAGACCAGCAGCTACATTGGGCATTAAAGAACAACACGAAAGCATTATACGTCTGAATATGTTTCTACTTAAGAATACTTTACTTGACCCCATAAATCAACATAAGAACCCTACACCATGCATTAAATATCCAAAGTCAAACTTAAAGAAACAAACTTTTATTCAGAGCAAACGTCAAGGTTCAAATTTGAACAAACCTGAGCAATAACAACAGCAAAAGACATTCCGAGAGAAAGGGCAAAGGCCTCCATATACCCATTTCGGATGGCACTGCCTGCTCGCCGCTGACCCGGAGAAAAAGCCACCCTAGAGTGTTTGGGTTTGAATCCACCACCGCGTTTACTTCTGCTGATAGAACTAAAAGCACGAGAAGAAGAAGAAGAAGACGCTGTTGATGCTGACGCAGCCGGAGTCACATCTTTCAAGAGTTCCTTTTTCTTCCTCCTAATAAATGCCTTCGGCTCCGAAGGCTGATTGTGGACAGTTGGATTTGAACCGCCGTCGGCGGAAGCGTTGAGGTCGTCGTTAATATCCATGAAGAGAAACAGGGGAGGCTCAGCTGTTTTAATATCCTCCTCATCCAAATGCTGTCGGTTTTATACGCGTCTACAGGGTAAGCAATGAAATTCTAAAATTCTAAAAGGTGGAAGAATGGTAAAGTGAATTCCACTCAATCCTACATAAAAGGGAGAGAATAGATTCATGATAAAGAATGGTAGTAGTATAGAGTGTAAATGATCAACTTTTGTTTCTAAGTTGATTTTCCTAATGTCTCTCTACGCCTACAATTTGTCTACGTAGCTCTTCATGCTTTGAGTCTTCTCGATTCAAGCTATCTGTACAAATACATTGCGGAAGGGAAGGCGCGCAAGCTATATCATTGTGAATCTGGGCGCATGATAAAGAATGGTAGTAGTATAGAGAGTAAATGATCAACTTTTGTTTCTAAGTTCATTTTCCTAATGTCTCTCTACGCCTACAATTTGTCTACGTAGCTCTTCATGCTTTGAGTCCTCTCGATTCAAGCTATCTGTACAAATACATTGGGGAAGGGAAGGCGAGCAAGCTATATCACTGTGAATCTGGGCGCTTGAAATATCTTGCCGTTTTTTTAGTTGGCTGTTTTATCCGTTGAATCTTGAGAGCGGCGACGAAGGACATGTCGTTTAATTTAAAATATCTTAAACAAGAGAATAAGTGATAAATAATTACATTTTAACTTTTAACTTTTAAGATGTAGTTTTACTAATTCATGAAAACCTTCGATCAAAAGAAAATATTGTATTAAAAAAAAGGATTTAGTTTGGTCTGATTCAATTAATTTAGAATTAATGAGTAAATTTTATTTTAATTAAAAAAAATTGTTATTTAATTCACCTCAACAGCTCAACTCAATTTAATTTAATTTAAAAAATTATGAAATAATGTAATTTTGTTAAGACTCTTTTATTATTTTTATCTCTATTTTGTGGAGTCAAATATCACTTCAATCAATGTTTTAAAAATTATATCAAATATTAAATCAGTAAAAACAAGAAATTTAAGATTTGAAAAGTTCAACTGATGTTAAACTGTCATAAAATTGGTTCAAAATTAAATAAAATTTAAGAATTTGAATATGAATAAAAGTGACTATCTTTAACAATCGAAAATTTTAAAATTCAATTAAAAATAAATTTTTAAATAAAAATAATTGATTTAATTTGATTTATAAAAAATTGTTATTTACGAAAATTTACCTATTAATGAATAATTGATCAATTTTTAATAACAAAATTTATTAAAAATCGAACGAAAAAATTAAAAATTAAATCGAAAAATTGGTTAGTCTAACAATTTTACAGTTGAACCGATTAAATTTTTAAATCGGAGGTTTTTATTATCTCATGTAATTAAGATCTTATTTAATATGTAAAATCAAAGAGTGAAATATAATTTTGTTACATTACCATGTTTGGAACGCATCTAAAATGTGTAATAATTACGTGGAATATGTCTTGATTAGTCTATATTTAATATTCATATTATATGTGTTATTTTTTAACTGAACTTTATAAGATAGAGTTTTTCTAAAAAATTTAAAACTAAAAATAAAATTTAAAAGTTTAAAAGTTTATTTTTTTAATTTGATAAATTACAAGAGATTTTATGTCTTTTATCCTTTTTTTCTGTTTAGTAAATGATGTATCGATTATAATTCATTTCTCACTTACTAATTTAAAAATCTCGGATTCAAAGTTACGTTAAAAGATGGTTTTTTATTTTAATAATTTAAAAAATAGCAAGTCAAAAATAAAGATTTGTAAACATTGTAAATATAAATTGCATTGAACTTGATATTTAATTCTGAATCGTATTCTTATTAATTTATTCTCCTGTTATTAAGAAAAAAAAGGTTATGTCTTGTTTCCTACTGTCAATAGGTCAGTTATGTTTTATATGGTAATGTATTGACCCATCAAATAAGTGCATAGTCGTAAGTTACTAGTGACAAAGATGGTAATGCATTGTTGGATATTCAACCTTATTAGAAGAGACAGGTCAAGAATATAATGATAATAAATATATTAAAAGTAACTAATATTAATACAAATTTTAAAATAAGATTTAAGTAATTCCAACATGTTAAGCGGAGAAATTATGATGTTTTAGTAAGAAGATAAAAGAAAATTATACTTGAGAAGTGTGAAAGAAAAAAAAAACCGTAAGAAAAACTGGGAGGAGGTTATTAAGAATTATGTGACTGTGCTGTAACTTAGTCTAAACATTTTCTTTTAAAAACTTGTTTATTTTATTTATTTACTTGTTTTATTTTTAATATTTACATTATTTTGCATTTATTATGTTATTTTTTATATTTTTTGTATATGTAGTTATTTATTTTATTGTTATTATTATCTTTATCTATTTTTAGTTTGTAATTATCATTACTTAGTATTTTAATATAATTTTTATTATTTTTTCTTTCATTTTTATTTTATTATATATTTTTTATATTGATTTATTGGAAACAATTTATATTAATTAAAAATAAGATTACGTATTTTTAAACTCCTTTAAATTTTGCGTATTAAAAAAAATTTCTACTTAAATATTATTATTGATTTTGTTGATGACTTGTTTCTTAGCTGTGAAGATGACTTGTTTCTTAGTTGTGAAGATTGTGGCTATTACCTATCTTGATCGCTTGTTTCTTAGTTGCGAAGATTGTGAACTAAAGGCCATTCCCTATCCCAAGTACAAATGTTCGTCAATATCTGTATGAGGTTACTATACTCTCCTGTGGATCGGAGACATCTTTTCCACGTCGACATTAAAACCATTATTATTAAACTGTCTGTTGCGATTACCTGATAATGACATTTCAGCTTACTTTTTTATGACAGCACTTGTCTTGTGTGAATGCTCATTATCAGTGTCTTTTGCTTTTATCAAAAGTTGAACTTTAATTTATGAAAAAAATTTAAACAAAAATTAATTAATTAATTTTAATTTATAAAAATTATGCAGTTTATAAAACCAGTCAATTAAAAGTTGATCAATTTATCAATTAATAAAATTATCAGAATAAATTGAACTGAAATATAATTACTTCAAAGTTTTTTAAAAAATATATTAAACTTTAGAGATTTTTACTATATTGTTATTGTTGTTTAAAATTTGTGGCCTAATCTTAAATTTGGTAGCACTTTTTTTTCTTTTTAAATTTAATTAGCAAAATGATGTTATTTTATAATATATTTAGACTTTAAAATCTATTAAAAAAGTTTAAAATTTAAGTTCTAACTTAAAATAAGATTAACTTAGGTCACGTTAAGCCTGATTATCTTTTCCTTATTTTAGGGATGACATTTATAATCATCCCTAATTTATAATTCAAAATCAAGTGACAAGCTTGATTTGGGTTTGACAAGGTTTGCCTAGCAGTGTTTTCGAGCTTCACTAGGACCTTAAAATTTAAAAAAAGACATCTTTTTTATTTTTTAAAATAAAAAATATATTTAATCAGGCTTAATTAGGGCCTTAATTTTTTTTAAAAAATGACATCAATTTTTTAAATAAATATATATTTTATTATACTTAATTAGAAGCATATCAACTTTTAGATTTTTATAAAATTTTCATACCCTACCCAAATTCGGTCCAAGCCATTATACTCCCTTGTACTGGTTAAACCACTCCTTAATAGGGATGACGTGTAAGCCTTTGAAGAAAACGCCATTGCCATTCCTACGTTCACGCCCTTTTTGGTTGGATGTTAATTAATAAAAGGGAACGAAATGAATAAAACGAAACGGAACGGTTTATAATAAAATAAAATGTAATATAGTAAAAAGTTGTTTAGGAGAAATGAAAAGATTCATAATATAATGTAATGAAATGTTGTTTGGAAGATAGATGGAATGGAATGTAATATATAATAAATGACTTTTATACCCTTTATATTAAGATGGTAGTTGCAGGAGATTTATTATTTTATTATTAATTATATAAAAATATTAGTATTAATTATTTAATATATTTTACTTTATTTTATGTTATTTATATTTTTATTTATATAAAAATATATACAAACAATTAAAGAATAATGTTTATAGTTTCTATTTTCATTAACAAAAATTTTATTTTATTATTAATTATATACAATTTATTATTAATTATATAAACATATTATTGTTAATTATTTAATAAATTTTATTATATTTTATTATATGTGATTTATATATAAAAATAATTTATTTTTATTTTATTTATATAGAAATATATACAATCAATTAAAGAATAATTTTTAAATATATTTTCTATTTTTCATTAATAAAAATTTTATTTATTTTTTATCAATTATATAAATTTATTATTAATTATATAAAAATATTATTATTAATTATTTAATAAATTTATTATAATAAATTTTGTCTTATATTTAAAAATAATTTATTATATTTTTATTTATGTAAAAAAATATACAAATAAGAATAATTTTTAATATATTTTTATTAATGAAAAGGTCTTGTTACCTGAGGCTGAGACTATCTTGTTTAAATTTTCAGATGAAAATGGGCTAAATGACATCCTTGAGCAAGGATCTTGGCATAACGGAGAGCAACCTCTCTTTCTACAAAAATGACAGCTAGGTATGGAAATCTATGTTATAAATATCGTATCGACGCTGGTACCGAATTGAGTTATAGTATAGTATTGTAGCCAGTTTCAGTCAATACCAGTTACCGCTTCGGCTAATTTTTAAAATTTATAAAATAGTTACTAAAATTTTTAATATATTTTATTGTATACTTTATAATTTTATATCAATCTTGTCTCAAAAAATCTTAATAATAAAAATTTAAAATAACATCAATTTATTTATTTTTATTAACATTAATTTTTAAATATTTATATGACCACTAAATGAAGTTGTTACATTCATACAAATGTATAATAATTTGACAATTATGATTACAAAAATTCGTATCATAGTTTTGCTTACTATTTGTATTCAAATGTTTTGTATAATATTGAATGACATCATTTAGTTAATATCTTAAATTTTAATTTGGGTCAAGGAGTCAAAATTTTTATGTAAGTTATATATTAAAGTTAACAACAACAATATTTTATATCTAAAAATAAAATAAAAATTAAAAAACTAACGTTAAATTGAAAGTTGATAAGTCCATATTCTACTATACATAGGATAGTCACTAAATATGTACTCTAGTGTAATCTTTTTATTGTTTTATAATAATGTAGTGAAATTTAAAAAATAATTCACTTATACGAGTTACTAATTTTTTAAAAATTTAAAAATTACTTGATACCACAAAAAAGTCATTACACATAATTACACTACAAAAAATGGAGTTTAGCGATAGACATTACCGACAGACTGTGTAGTTTTTCTGTCGGTAAGCTAAGTTAGCAACGGAATTTATCGAAGGAACAAGGGGTCAAAGAAACGACCGTATGTCATAATTTGTGACGAAGCGCAAATTTTCTGTCACTAATTTACTGACAGATATTTTGTGTTCCGTCGCTATAATTAAGGACGATTATTTTGTACTTTCGGTAAATTTAACGACGGAACGATTGTTTCGGTCGGTAAATTTACCGACATAAAATGCTATTCGTCAGTAAATTTATTGACGAATTTAGTATTTCTGTCAATAAATTAACGAACTTTACTGACATAACTTAGTTATCTATTGATAAATTGATTACATTTTATCGACGGACTTTGGTTTTCCGTCGGTAAATTTATTGGTACTGTTTTTTTAAATTTTTTCCTGCATTTAATTTTATTTGATAATCTTATTATTTATGCATAATTTATACAGTTATTAGTTATCTATTGATAATATTTTGGTTTGTTTCTATATTTAATTTGTTAAAATATAAAGTTGAATGATGATATAAAGTAAAAATTATCTTAATTGATAATAAAAAATTATTTTGTACTACAATAAGTATTTAATTCATATGAAATGACTACAACTACGCTATTCATTTGGTAAATACGGATGCTCTGAATGTTGCGATGAGGTGCAGTCTTTCCCCTTCAACTCATCCATCTCATTACAGCGCTAGGCTATGTACTCCATCAACTGTTGCAACTGAGATGTTAGTGCCTGTAATAAAATAATACATAATTGAAACACTCTAATAAAAACAGAGGATTAGTTCCGTACGTTGAAAGCATTATTTATTCCTACCCAACACTCTCATAAATTATAAATTTCTAACATTTATTAAATAACAAAATTAAATAACACAAAATTGAAAAACTCTAATAAAAAGAAAGGATTATTATGGACGAGATGGGATGGGCATTTCATTAAATTCACATCTCAAGTTTCCTTGCCATACATATTTCAAATTTGCCACTCTAGTTGGTTTACATTTTAGTTTTCATAAAATTTTGATCTACTCATAGAGATTGGGAGTGTGATCTTCTTGTCAAGTATAAAGGAGCATGAAATATTTATACGCATTTCTAATTTTTAATATTGCTAGACCAAATCAATCTCGACTTGCTTGGTTTAAACTATTCGTAAAACCATACAGAATATTATAGAATATTTTAATTATAATTTTCACTTTGATAACGGACACGAATATTGTTAAGAGAATTTGTAATATTACATATATTCAAATTTTCTTTTACACCCAGATGACAAGAAGTCCACATCATGGTTGTATATTTTTATAACAGTTGTCGTTATATCTTAGAAAAGCTTCAAATAGATATTTGTGACTTCTTCAACTATACATGTTGAGCTTATTTCATATTAAGTAGCTATATCACGATTTGTATAGTTGAAAAATCTCATTGGAGTGTTGCATATGGTTGATTTAGTTACTAAACTCATAACTTTGTACTATGATAACAAATTAGTAGTGTAATTTGTATGAGCATACTAAGACCAAGTATATGTTTTTTACTTCACTTAGGGATGGCACCATAATATTTATAATGGACATGTTAATACCATAGGTATGTTAAAGTCTTTAACACTATTAGTCAGAGTGAAATTTATTTTTGCTCCAATTTCAATTTTCATTTAATGTAATTCAATTATGATGATCATTAGTACATACTCAATCATAACGATTATAATTTCTTTTTATAATGAATGATGACGTGTCATAAAGATTAAAATTTTTAATATTTGTGTCAATTTTGAGCAATTAGATCAAAACAGGCTTAGAGGCATGTTTAAATTTAATATAAGACCTTTTATGACTTATGACATATAAAGGTATCTTGACATACCAAGAAGTCTTTTTATACATATAGAAATATAAGGGATGTATCTTATGTTTGATTATTTGAAGTGCTTCGGTGATAATTGGCGACTTATATGCAGAGATCAAGATCATATTTGGTCCTTTGTA
>JAOTBA010000203.1:27760295-27775252 GCA_025629845.1 Erythroxylum squamatum
CACCCCCATCTTCTTTGGTTGGCATCTTGAGCCGAGATGGCTTGCCAGCTCCGCCTTGATTGTTTGAGGATAGAAGTGAGATACTAGCGAGACTTTTGTTTTTTTAGTTCTTTTGAGTGTTTTGCTTCTTCCCTCTTGTTTTCCTAATGTTTTGTTGTAATTGAACTCTGTAATTTTCTTCTTAATGCATTCTTTTTTTCGACCAAAAAAAAAAAACTCAAGTGTAGCCTAAAATTCAAAAATTTTTATAAGCAAAAATTTGAATTCGATAGAGTTTTTTTTTATAACTATAGGTTTTAAAACGAAAAAAGAAAATTGGTTTAATTTTGTATTTAAGTTATGTATCCAATTTTCTATTTCTATTTCCTCTCTTTAATTATATATTTTTTTAATTATAAGAAACACTTATCTTTTAAGTGATATTGTTTTCTTCAATAATAAAGTAAACTTTTCCAAATTAATTTGATAAATTGAATTAGTTATATAAACATAAGACAGTTATAAAGCAAGTGGGCAGTTAAGAGAAATCTACTGGACCGGCACAATAAAAGAAGACTTGGAAACATTAGTAAAGTGCTTTCAACCTTTTTTTTTTTTTTTTTGGTCTTAGACTAAGATATTCATCGGCGGACTCAGTGACTAATCCCTTCGCTGGTTTGTAAGCACCTCACAGGATGGGACAGCTGGCCCAAGGATTTAAGACTGCTCCATACCCAAAGTTAAGGATCGAACCCCTGACCTTTGGTTAAGGATGGATGAGTCCTTGCCACTCAACCACACCCCTTAAGTTTCCAACCTTTTTACGGCGACATAGCAGAAAATAATGGGTCACTTTAATACTTTAAGACTTGGAAAAATAAGTCTTCCTTTTCTTTTTAGCCTATGTCTTTATGCATCTTTGTCAGTTTGTCCTATGAATTGTTAGAAAAGTAATCACCACCGTAATTTGCCATTCGGATTGACGACATGTAGTTTATAACTTCAATTCTTTAACATTGATAATATAATTATCATTAATTGAGTACAATTATTACAAGTTAATTAGCTTAATTTCTTAAATTCTAAAAATTGGCTTAATTAATTAATCTCAGTATTATGAGACTCACGAGAAAGCAAAGATTTGAAATAATTAGAGAAAAAAAAAGGTCATTTATTAGATCTGTCTTTATTAAAAGCAAAGATTTTTAGTTAATTCTAGTAAGTATTTCAGTCGGTATGGTATATAATATTTTTGTTTTATAGATCATTTTCAAGCAACATGTATATATTTTTTGTTTCAATTTTTTTTTCTTTAATTTGGGAGATTTTTTTAAGAGAGATCATCGAGTTATTTAATTCTTAATTTGGATGTATAATAAATAATGAGAATATACTGAAACATATATTTGAAAAAATTAATAATTCTATTTAGATATGATCAATAATACCATGAATTTTAAAAATGAAACCTTGTAGAGTTAAAAATTGAAAAAATAAAATACTTTTAATAAACCTCATGAAATCAGAACATTTAAAATAATTTATCAGCATCAAAATCTCACATTTGGCAAGTTACTTGTTGATCGCACTCAACTCCAAGAGGTACGCAGGTGTTACGGCTTAACCGTTTATACCTGACCACAAAGTTGCAGACAAAGACTACAAAGAATATGAAGACTTGGAAGTTTGAGGAAAGAAACGGACAATCATAATCATAACCTTTGTGACCCTCCATTCTAAAGTGAAATCAAACCATGAAGACCTGAAATTTTGTGATCTTCAATTTTATAAACTTGATTTTCTTTTTCTTCAAAAAAAAAACTTGATTTTCTTGAATAGCAATGAATAATATTTTTAACCAATTCAAAAATTAAAATTATTCCATCAATTTAATTGTAAAATATTTAAATTAATTAATTTTTCGATTCAATTTATTTTAATAATTTTTAAGTATAAATTGGTTGATTTGTTAATTAATTGACTTATTTTAACAAATCAGAATAAATTAATTAGTTTTTATTTTATAATTTTTTATTAAACTTTAATTTTTAGGAAAAATAACTTTTCATTTTAAATTTTTTAAATTTTATTCAATTTTTATTACATATTCATTTTATAACTGTTTAATACTTTTTAAACCTTAAATTTTTTTATCTTATTGATTTAATTTTCGATTAGATTTTGAAACATTATCAATTGTCAAATCCCATTAAAAGTACTAGTATATATTGATCTAGAAGAAATAACTTAAAGAGGTAAGGTGAATATTTAATCATTCGTCTTTTAGAGATGTAGCAGTTTGAAAATGAAATGAATTTTTTTTTTGGTAACTTGTAAAGTACTTTTATTTAATACACATTCATGTTTTTTGATCATAAATGAAAGGTTAGTTCAATTGAGGAGGTTTATCCTTTGCCCACGTTAACATGTTGATCACTTTAGCAATAACTCTCTTAGATAAAGGTGCATAAGAAAATGAAGATCAAATCTTCTTTGTTTATATCCCTGTGCCAACCCTGTTTTAAACGATTTCATCTATACAAATATGCGGGACTCAGAAGAATATATGGATAAGATTGTTTCAGAGTTGACACAAAGTTATGGACACAGAAGATCTTGTCCGAAGAAAATTATAGGAATTTATTGTTCCTAGTAGTTATATTGGTTCCTATGCTATCATGTAAAGCAAAAGGTATTTTGTAATTTTGACATATGAAATTAAGTTTTTATATTTCGTATGATTATATATTAATTAGCAATTTAATTTTATAGTTAAATTATTTAATTATTATTATAAGTTCTTTAAATTCTTAAATTATAATTCTTAAGAGTTCCTGCCTCATCCATCCTTATATCAAGCTAATAACATACAACAAACTTTACACCTTAGTTTCAAGGATAAGTCTTTTCTTATACCCCTAAATACATCATATTTATGGACGATGAGATAATTGGTGTTGATAATTCTATTAGAAGTATTAACTAATGGGACTTGCTATTTTTTAAAATACGTTTGCAAATAATCATTTCTAAAAAAGAAACATTTTACTATGAATAAGACTTATGTAAATATAGGAATGAAATAACTTGAAGTCCTACAATTTTTATGTACCAAAAAAGCAATTTTACAAGTGCTAGCTTTATTAGAGCTTAAGCTATTTACACTAAGTTTTGGACAATTTAGTAATTTAATTGAAATAAAACTTTAATTTCAATTAAACTTTAATTATAATAACAAATAATTCTAATTAAGATACCAATTATGCCCAAATAAGATCTAATATTTCATATTGATCCTTATTTATTAAATATCTCGTATTTAATTATAAAATATCTAAAATTTTACAATCAAACCTAACTTGATAAAATATCTTTGTCCTCTTCAACTAATTCTTTATGTGAAACTCATTAAGCTCTCAAATATGTTGCCAATGATTATATAATTAGAGTTAGATAAATTAAAACTCATTTTAATTTATCTTTATTTTTATAATTAAATAATTTATAATTATAGATTTAGATTGACGTCTAGCAACGCATCATGACCGCTCAAATATTTAGGAATGTCATAGTAATTTTAATTAACCTTTCCTTGCATGATTTTTCTATATAATTCAATTATTTCATTATACAATGTTCCGATTAGAAAGAACATGGAAATAATGCCTATTCTTTTGAGTCAAATCGTATTATTTCTCCGTTATGAGCTATCGATTCAATTAATGACATTTGTAAACTATATACAAAACATCATTCTACTTTGATCGAGAATTTTTTGAATCAATACTAATCGAGAACAACGAAACATTCCCCCTAACAGGGTGTTTGGTTCACCTACTGCAATAAATAAGGAATAAAATGATGATGATTTAAAAAATAGAATAAATGAGAAACGAAATGGAATAAGTATTATTTAGTTTGACTTATTCATAAGAATTTCTAATAATGATGTATTGCGAATGTTTGGTTTAAAAACATAAAATTGAAATGACAAATGAATATCTAACAAAAAACCAAAATATCCGAGTAGTCTCCTCTAACTACATTCTTGTTGTTGTTGTTGTTATCGTTGTTATTGTTATTGTCATCGTTGTTGTTGTTATTATTATTATTAAATTTATTAATTTTCATATTATCATTAATTTTAATTTATTAATTTATTATTGTTGTTGTTGTTATTGTTATTGTTATTGTAGCTAAGTAATTGTGTAGATCACTTAAAGATATTTTTGTCCAACATGTCCCTAATTTTATTCTCAACTACTTGGAATAGACTTAGAATAGATAAAGATAGATTGGTGACGAGTTTTCTTTTTTCCCAAATTCAAGGAATAAGTAAACCCTTAAATTGTATATTTTGTATGTTTTCTTCAACCAAACAAGAGAATAACCTATTACCAGGAATAGACTAGGAATTGAATGATTATTCCAGTTAATCAAACACCATGTTGGATTATATATTATGTACGTTTTCTTCAACCAAACAAGAAAATAGCCTATTACCAGGAATGGAATGATTATTCCAGTCAACCAAACACTGTTGGATTATATATTTTGTATGTTTTCTTCAACCAAACGAGGGAATAACTTATTACCAAGATTAGACTATGAATGGAATGGTTATTCCTGTAATTACTTTATGGTTATGAATTCTGTTTTGATTACACAATTACTTCCATATAGTTCATGCTATATCTAATAACTATCGATTAAAGGACTCGCGATTAAATACGTTATAAGTAGTATTAAAATATAATAATTACAATTTTTTTTGATAACTTCGAATCAAAAGATCACTGATATAATTATCACAATAAAACGCGTAAATCACTGTAGAAACAATCCACATCTTATATGGGTCTGAATTATTGATGGCCCAAATATGACATAAGGTCACTTTCAAGAAACTCGGTTTGATCTTTGGTTCTCTTTGCAATATTTTATGGTTAATTACCAGTCACAGCCCAATCTTCTTTTGTTCCTATATAATCATTCTACTAGTACTGTCTGAACTTATTCTATAAATTCCTTAACATAGAAATGCCCAAAATGATTTACTCTTAAAGATTACACCAATTACTACTTAATAAAGAAGCCGACTGTTCATAATACATTTCCCTGCAATGAAGAAATAATAAAACCCTCAATCTTATAGTATACTTATTGAAGGCCTAGAACACTTAGAATACCATGTCAATGAATAAGCCTTCTTCACCATCAAGGTCTACTTGAGTCTCCTGTAAAGGAATTCTGCAGCAACATTTTCCATTCACCGAGGTCAGTAAACGGTAATAGGCCACAGCACATCGGTAGGAGCAGCAGCATAGTAGAGTTGAATAGAATGCGTCGAAACCAATATGGACATCTTGCATTCTGTTTCATCATCCCTTCTGAAACAGAAACTGGACCATACAGAATACGGAACAAAACGGATGTATTCGCAATCGACAAGAAGTGAATGAGACAGAAAGCTTCCCAGTATATCACCCACTTGAATCCATTCCCCCCCAACATGTCAACGCACAGTTTGCCAGTATAACCGCAGATAACTGCTAGCAGTAATAGTATGAGCGTTACTGGCATAATCCGTTGCGATGTTGCCGTACGCATAGAAAGAAAGTAAACAATTGTAAGAATCATCAAGATGCTGGAAATTATTCGGCTCCAAACTTGAGCTTGACACCATAAAATATTCCACCATGAGTTAAAAGTTGAAACTTTTCTAGGGATCCACCAAGAATTGTGCTCCTGAAATAGATTACAGAGACAAAAATATCACTCAAATAGATCATGCGGTTCAAGCTAAAACAGAAAAACATAACCCCCTTAGAAATACAAATTGACCAAGGAGAAGATCAAGTGGAAATTTAATTCAATAAAATAATTGCCACCTAAAGCACCGGATTTTTTTTCCCGAGAATAGCACCGGTAAATTGTGCTGAAGTTTTGATAAAGAAAATCTTAACTAGGTCCTCCTTCCTCCATACAAGCTGGACGAGATCCAAAGGTCAAAATAATGTCGGTTTTAACAGTGTTATCCACGCAGTATTCTCGGAGGAAGAACACCGCAAGGTACCGGTGCATGAAGAAAAGAAAATGTAATGCAGCCATCACACCGAAAAAATTACAGATTACGCACACATCTTGAACCACCAAATGAAATGAAAATATAGCTAGAAGAGTTGGACCTTGCCTCGTGAATAGAATTGCATGATACGGTAGCTTCGGTGATCCTTTTGTAGGAATAAACATAGGTAGCATAGGAAAAGGCAAACAACATGATGATTAACCCGGCAGCAAGAAAGTCGATGCACTTTTTAAGCAGCTCATCATGCTTTGAGTCTTCTAATTGATTCTTGAACTTTTCTTTCTTAAATGATGCCTTCGATATGTCCACTGCTAATTTCGATCTTCCTATATCATTTGAATCATAGTGAAGTGCCAGTTCTTCCTTTTTTAATCTCAAATTTTCCATCGCAATACAATTCTCCCATGCCTTCAGGTCATTAGAACGAGCTTGCTCCCTGACATATTTGTCCATAGTGCTCAGCTGGCTAGATAATCCAAATATCGAGTTTGAAGCACAAGCTACCGTTAATTGCCTATGCAGGGCAACTTCTCGATTCAAGCTATCTGTACAAATACTCTCTTCTTGCTCTTCATGTAGGTGCATTTTGTCCTCATTCGGAACGTTAGACAAACCTGCTCTTGAGCTACAACCTTCGCCATCAGAACTGCTAGCATAGTCGACTCTTTTATTTGCATTAGGACCAGAATTTCCAACATTGAGCTGATTTAAGCCACTTTCTCTTTTATTAGCACCCCATTCATTTATCAACCTAAGAGTCCTCAAGGTGCTCCCAAATGATTTCTTAAAATTCCTTGCGAAAAAATCAAAGTCATCAACAAAAACCTGTCACAAAAAGGTACAACAAGAGAAGATAATATATCATGTTGGCAGTTTGAACTAGTTCACGGTACATAATAACTACACGAGGAGACTTAACTTGTAAAATCAGAGTCAACAGAGGAGTTAGCAATTAAGGTCTTGCTTACATTGGCTAAAGATTCTTTGACAGCAGATGTACAGATCTGCAAGCGAATATATATTTTAAGTCAATACCACGTATTAAACTCTTCAGAATAAAACCGTAGAAGTAATACTGACAAACTGAATTTTGGTGCTGTGCACTAAAGATGCTCATGGACAAAGCTATTGCATCCACCAAAGGCAAACAAAGGCGTTCAAGCAGATACAGTGCGATATGTGCTATTCTCATAAGCAGATAGGCTACATACGTACCCTTGAAAGATGATCAACTGACATGTTCTCATATACACCATCTTTCCTCTCCAGCACCTACACTGACAAAGCACAAGTGCTTAATAACAATAAACAGCTATTGTTGGCCAGTAGATCACATGTACAAATTAAGATGCAGAAAAACCAAAATATGTTCTTAATATGGAGGATCATACCAAACTACAAAGAGAATGGATCAACTGTAGTATAGTAGTCCAGTACTCTGCTTTGCACCAGATCAAGAGTTACACACTTTGAAATGACAGGCAAATTTTAGTGGGATGCATGGCAACTATCTCTCTTTCATTAAAAATTTTAATGAAAAATATGGAAACCAACTACCGATGTACAGACTTGTTTCACCAGTTTAACAACATTAACATGTCAAAGAATAGAACAGATGGTAGATTGACAAATTCAAGTCTTTATCTTTGAAAATTTTCACAGGTAAACATAAACCTTAAAACAAAGGCAATGATAAATAACAGAGCACAAAGCATAAAAGAAAAGGCCAAGAATTTCCCACCCAACCAATGTGAATCAACGAATCTAATACAAACCATACATAAGAACCCTAAAAAATATGCATCGAATATCCAAAATCAAGCTTAAAGAAACAATCTTTACTTCATAGCAAACGTCAAGATTCAAATTTTAACAAACCTGAGCAATAACAGCAGCAAAAGACATTCCGAGAGGAAGGGCAACGGCCTCCATATACCCATCTCGGATAGCACTCCCTGTGCGCCGCCGAGCCGGAGCAAAAACCACCCTAAGGTTTCTGAGTTTGAATCCACCACCGCCTTTACTTCTACTGGTAGAACTAAAAGCACAAGAAGAAGACGAGGAAGACGCTGTTGATGCTGACGCAGCCGCAGCCACATCTTTCAAGATTTTCTTTTTCTTCTTCCTAATAATTACCTTCGGCTCCGAAGGCTGATTGTGGACCGTTGGATCTGAACCGCCGTTGGCAGTGGCGTCGAGGTTGCCGTTAATATTCATGAAGGGAAACAGGGGAGGCTCAAAAGTTTTAAAAGACAGATATTAAATAAAGATATTGGCTCAAATAAAGATAAAGTATTTATCTTTTAATAGATAGTTTCTTTTTTTTTGGTTGATTCTTGTTGAGTATTGTTTATGGAATAGTTGATGAGGAAGTAAATAAGACGATCAGTAGATGAACAAGAAAGAATGTATAAAGAAGAATAAAGCCAAAGTCGTGGGGCAAATGGGAGGAACTTAAACAATCGTCGAGGAAGCTGCACACTTCGGTCACTCGTCTGCCCTTTCTGAAGTCAGATCATAGGCCTCTTCTGATCACAATACAACAACGCACACATTCCCCTCCGACCCCTGGGCCATTTAACTTCCAGTTAGCGTGGTTGACACATGAATGTTTTGGCCAAATTGTTGCTGATAATTGGAAGCCTACTATAACTTTTTTTTTAATATATAAATGGAAAAAAAAAACCGATTACACAACGAGCCTTAGAAAACAGATTCCCAACATATTTTCTAAAAGGAGTACATGACACCCATTGAGTAGAAGATCAAGATAAGTGGTTCCTAACGCAAAATGCTCAGCATAGCTCGCTAACCAGTCCGCATAGCGGTTCCTCTTGCGGTAGATGTAATTATAGACCACCGTCCAGTTCTGCGTAAACAGTTTATTTATCTCTTGAACAATAGAATTATGGATCGAGGATTGGCTGGCCGAGGAAGAGATGAGTTGGATGGCCACAGCCGAGTCGACTTCCAGTTCAATCCGATGATACCCTAGATTTCACGCGATCGTGAACCCTGTAAACATTCCCCAGAGTTTCGCAGACATCGACGAACACCAACCGAGATTTTGAATGAACCAGCCAAGCCAATTGCCTACTATGTCTGATTTTAGTGGAGCGATCAAGACTTTTTCGGAACGATTGCAACATTGGAACTTTACTACTTTTGGTAACATTATCTATCCCAAAAAAAGACTCAGGGCCCACCTTAAAGGCATTCAAAAAGTACTAGAAGACAAGGACTCGGAATCTTTCCGTGAGCTGGAGGAATATCTACGTTCTGAACTGGAACAAGTTCTATGTTAAGAAGAACTTTATTGGCACCGATAATCAAGCTGTCAGTGGTTAGGCCAGGGAAACAGAAATACCAAGTACTATCATGCTATCACAACGACCAGACGATGACACGCGAGGGTTGTTTCCTTGAAAGATGAAAATGGATGCGCGGGATCGAATACAACGAGTATCAGAAGAATAGCGAAGAATTTCCTTGAGAAACTTTATACGGTAGAAATACAGCCTCCTATGGACCTTCCTATCACCAGTCTTTTCCCCTCCCTATCTCACAGGGATATTACTAATCTGGAATGACCACTCAGTCCTGAAGAAATTAAGATGGCTTTCTTGAATATGGCTCCGAATAAGGCACCGGGCTTTGATAGGCTCACCGCTTTATTTTACCAATCACAATGGGACATAGTCGGGCCCTCTCTAATACTCTTTATCCAGAGAATTTTTAGATATGAAGCGTGGGAATCTGAACTGAACCGTACCATTATGGTGCTTATACCAAAACTTCCTACACCCACGTCGATCACTCAATTCAGGCCAATTGCTTTATGCTCAGTGATGTACAAAGCCATTACCAAGATTATTGTTAATCGGCTCAAACCTCATCTCGACGATCTCGTAGTTTCAATTCAATGCAGCTTTGTTTTCGGGCGATTAATTACTGACAATATTAATATTGCCCAAAAAGTCATCCACACAATGAAAAAGAAAAATGGACAGAAAGGGATAATGGCTATTAAGGTGGACCTTGAAAAAGCATACAACTTTCTTGGGACTTTATCAAAGATACACTCTTCGATACTGGGCTCCCTAACTCTTTGATCAACCTTATTATGAAATGTATTTCCTCGGTCTCCATGCAGGTGAATTAGAATGGCGAACTCACTGACGCATGTATTCCCACCAGAGGTATTCGACAGGGCGACCCCCTATCGCCTTATCTTTTCGTCTTGTGTATGGAAAGATTGGATCATCCAATTACAAATTTAGTGAACCAAGGATGTTGGAAGCCTATTAAATTAAGTTAAAACGGGCCTTCTATTTCTCACTTGTTTTTTGTCGACGATCTCATTCTATTCTTCGAAGTCTCACCTGACCAAGTGTATGTGATTCGAGATACTTTAAATACTTTTTGTGCGACCTCGGGACAACGAGTCAGTCACGGCAAATCGCGTTGCTTTTATTCAAAAAATATTTATCACTCGGTGGCGCATTATCTAAGCAACGAGTTGGGCTTTAAGTAGATAAATGATCTAGGAAGTTATCTTGGAGTGCCTTTATTGCATGAGAGGGTTAATAAACGAACCTATCAACATATTCTCAATAAGGTCCAACAACGTCTCTCAGGATGGACGACCAATCTTTTGTCATTCGCTAGACGGATCACATTGACCCAATCAATCATAACGACTCTTCCAATTTATACAATGCAGATGGTCTGCCTGCCTCGCAGTCTTTACGACGAATTAGAGAAATTAATGCGGCAGTTTCTGTGGGGATTGTCTAACGGCAAGAAGTGGATTAACCTTGTTCATTGGAATAAATTTTGCCAACCTAAAGATATGGGGGGTCTTGGCATTCAGGAAATTCGAGAAACTAATGATGCCTTACTAGCAAAACTAGGGTGGTCGTTGGTTTCTAAGCCTAATGCATTATGGGTGCAAATTCTCTCTGCAAAGTATAATTTTGATGTCAACGATATTCCCACTACGTTTGATGCAACCGGTGGCTCAATGGTTTAGAAGAGTATATAGTCGACTTGGCACCATGTACTTCAGGGCATAAAATGAATGATTGGCGATGGAGCTTGTACTCGATTCTAGCTAGACCCTTGGGTTGAGGGTTTGGGACCTCTTACTTCCCAAGCAACGACTCCTATTCCCCAAACATCTATTGATCTCCATGTTCAACACTTTGTGGACACTGAAGGTAATTGGAAATGGGAAGAGTTTCAATCCCTACTCCCTTTCTCGATTTACATGACCATTGCAGGTACTTTTCCTCCTAAGCCCTACTTAGGGCCTGATAAGCTGATCTGGGGAACTTCAGACAATGGAAAGTTCAGTACAACATCGATATATTCCATGATAATGGAGCATGAGGACAACTCGTCTGATGGATTTTGGAAGGCAATTTGGCAGTGAAAGGGCCCGCAACGAATTCACTCATCCCTTTGGCTCCTCGCACACGACCGATTACTTTCTAATCAACAACGAGTCCGTAAATAATTAACTACAGATGTTGCGTGCTATCACTATCGAATGGAAGAATCCTCATTACATATAGTGCACAACTGCGCCAAAGCCCGCAACTTATGGAGTGCATTCCCTTCACAAGTAGTCTCATCTGGCTTCTTCAATATGACGACTCGCGTATAGATCATTAGGAATCTCCAACAACACCAGCTAGTCCTCGGTTTCGATTGGTCGATTATCTTTGGTGCTGCCTGTTGGTTCTTATGGACTGGAGAAATAAGGCCCTTTTTACTGAGCACTTTGACTGGCCAACCTCACCAATACATCATATTTTGGAGTATGCCCATCAGATTTCCATGGCTACGGTTTGGAAAAGTAGAGCAAATATTGGCCACCGCCCTCGATGTGAGCAATTTCTAGGCTGGTGAAAGCCTCCTTCTCGGTGGGTAAGATTAAATACGGATGGAGCGTCCAAGCGATCATCCTCTTCAACCACAGCCGGTGGGCTCATTCGTGATAGTTCGGGCATTTGGCTTGGAGGATTCGTCCAGAATCTTGGCTGGTGTTCATCTATTTCTGCTGAACTTTGGGGAGTTTTTTTTGGGCTTCAGCTTGTTTGGAATGTGGGTTATCGTCATATTGAACTAGAAGTGGGTTTTCTAGCAGTACTTAATATGCTGTCCTCCTCGGCTTAAAGAACAATGTCACTCAATCCCCTAGTAATGGGTATTAACGAGTTGATTACTCGGAACTGGGTTGTTATACACCGTCACATTTTCCGGGAGGGTAACCGATGTGTCGACTGGCTCGCCAACTTTGTCGAACAATTTGGCTTAGGGTTCACTATGTTAGAGACTACATCTACAGGATGCCTCTCTATCCTTCTAGAGAATATGTCGGGGGTTTGTGTCCTTAGCCTAGTACTGTAATTTGTCTCGTGTTTTCTTTCCCTTTATTAAAAAAGGGTAAGAAAGGGTTACAATTGTAATATTGACGTTTATTGATTTATTACAATTATAATCTTACAATTTAATAAATTAATTCATAATTCATAATTTTTAATTTAATTTAATTTAATTGGTATTTTTAAGTTTTAGTGTATTTTAATTTTTTTATTAAAAATAATTAATTATAATTAACAAGTATGTGCCACATTTTTTAGTGTTTGTTTTTAGAATTATTTTAGCATTACCTCTTCTACTTCTTGTTCTTATCTCTTCTTGTTTTATTTACTCGATTTCATAAAGTAAAAACATGATGCTACTTTATTATTTATATTGTAAGATATATGTAATTTGCTATAAATTAGTTATTAAAATAACTTGTGATACCTTTTATATTTTGGAATTATTGGATTTTGGGTCGATTTTTAACTTGAATGCGTAATGTATTAAATTCAGAATAGTTTTATACATTACTAATTATAATTTATTTGAATGTAATAGAAAAAGTTAATGTAAATACTTTGAATGAAAACGTAGTTTACGAGTTCTTAGATAACGTTAAAGAATTTTGAACTTTTTACCATAATAAGACACAACTTTTTTCACAAATACAATTTTGATTTTTATTATTATTTTAAGTTTTATATTAGACTCTAATTTAGTTTGAATTATCGGATTTGATTTATTATTAGTTCATTATATAATAAAAGATATCGATGTATTTTTTATTTCAATAAAATATTTTATTTTTATCTACTCTTATAATTTTTATTTTTATATATTATATATGGTTGAACCTTCAAACCTTAAACTTTTTCTTTGACCGATTCGATGTCTGATCTAGTTTTTAAAACGTTGATAAAGAGGTGAATTTTTAATTTCGTAAAATCTAAAAATGGGGCTGAAAGTTAAACTACTAAGACAAGAAATTTAAAATTTAAAAGGTTTAACTAGTATCAAATTATTATAAATTGGTTAAATATTGAATAATATTGAAGAATTTTAAAAATGCTTGAAAGAGATTATCCCTAACAATGGAAAATTTTGAAATTTACTTTAAAAAAGGAATTATTAAATGAATTTGTATTTATTTATTTTCGTTAAAATTAATTAATTTATTTTAGTTTATAAAGATTTACTAATTTAAGAAAATCGACTCATTAATTAATAAAATGGTTGATTTTTACTAACAATATTTATTAAAGTAAGTCAAATTAGAAAATTGAAACTAAACCAATTAGTTAGCCGATTTAAGACTTTCATAATTAAAGCGATCAGACGGATTGAGTTTTCTAATTATTAAGAAAAGTAACGAAGAACTTAAGATAGAGAAAACCATAAATTTTGGTCAATGTAATATGAAAATTTTAAAATTAGATAAAAATACTATTATAATTTATTGATATTTTTAATCGTTTTACTCTAATATTAATTTAATTATTTCTCTTTGTATAATAAAAAACCAAAAGGTTTAATCAGATAATTTTAGCTAATATAGAAATAAAAATTAATAACATCAAGATATCATTATGCCATTATGAATTTGTACATAAGAATTGTTTTATTAATTATATTTTAATAAATAATTTGTGTTGATTTTGATTATAGAAATTCATCTTTATTTTTATTTTAAAGAAATGTATTATACTTTACATTTTAGGTATAAGAACTATACTTATATTAAGTATTCTTGAAATAATTAACTTTTTATTGATATTATTTACGTGTATTATAAAGATTTTGTCTGAGAAAATAAATTATTTTTTACTATGATGTAATTGAATTATATATAGACATTAAGTTTCATTTAAAATACCTTAAACAAGAGAATCTACTAAAGTTATATACTACACATTATTTATTAGTTAACGAATAAGTGACAAATAATTACTTTTTAACACTTAGTTTAATTAATTCATAAAAACCTTCAATCAATAAAAAATATTCTATTCGATTTATTTTAATAATTTTTACTTTAATAATTTTTATCATTGAAAATCAGTTAATTTTAGTAAATTAATAAGTTTTTTATAAAATAAAATAAATCAATTAATTTTAATAATTTTTTAATTAAACTTTAAATTTTTCGATAAATAAGTATAATCTCTTTTAATCATGTTTTAAATTCCTTATATTATTTATTTTTTAGTCTATTTTATGACAATCTAACACTGATTGAATCTTTTAAACATTAGATCTCTTGTTTTATCGGTTTAACTTTCGGTCAAACTTTTAAAACATTAATTTTTGCGATAGATCCTCTGGCTATATTTATATGCAATCATATAAACAGTACATAAATCATGTTCTTGATTATTATACCGTTAAATTGAGCAATGTTTAATGAAAAATTAGAACCCTAATTGTATATAGTGAGGATTGGGAATGGATATAATCATTATAATTATGGTGGTTGGTTAAGATGAAGGAATGATTACCATTACCATTGATAGTGGTTGGT
>JAOTBA010000203.1:27777815-27796639 GCA_025629845.1 Erythroxylum squamatum
GTAATAAAAATTATTTATGCATATAAATATTATTTAAAGTATATTAAACAATATGCAAAGCACAATATATTAATTATCATATAATTTTAAACCATATGAAACATAAATGAAAATATATCTAACAAAATCTTTTGTACGAATTATAACATAAGTAAAACTAATATCAAAAATAAATATTAAAACATGTAAAAAAGTCAAATAATATTTTATAAATCTCAAAATAAATATTCAAGTTGAGTAAATAGGTAAATGAGTTTGTAAGATAAACGTGAAGAAGAGTTTGTGGATATTGTGAGAATTATGTGTAAAACATCAGGGCAAAAGGGACTAAAAAATAGACTCATTAATTGAAATGAAAAATCTACCCAAAAAAGTCATCTGGGAGGTTTTTTTTGAGAAGTTTCTTAATAGGTTATATTTTGGCTGTCAAAAAAGCAATATCTATTAAAAAATACTTTTTTATTTTATAGTCAAATACCTAATTTCTTAAAAATGGCTTTTGTAGTGGAGAAAATAATTTATTAACTTCCTAAAGGTCCATCCAAACAATCACTAAAACTATTTGAGTGGATCCAAAGTTATTCTTAGTTCTAACATAAAAATGTTTAAGTCTAAGTTGAAATTCAAATAAATAAATGGGTGTTTGGTTTGAGTTTAGTTTAATATTTTTATATTATATATTTTCGTTAGATTCAAATAAAAATTTTAAAATTAAATTGAATAAATAATTTTAAACTTTTCAAATATGTTTAAAGTTCAAATGGATTTCAATTTAGATTATGATCTAAATATGAATTTGGAATTGATTCGAGTAAATTGAAATGAAAGTAAAAAAGAGCTGCAATTATCACATCCTAAATCAAATGGATATAAAAGAGTCATGCGTGCCGAGGCACATCTAATAATGCCTACTTACTTACTTTACTTACTAATCTAATCAAACCTTTGACTGAATCTCAGCTGGCAACGTGGACCCCACTTCCCCTTGCCCACTTTTAACTCTCTCAATCGAACAAAAGCTTTGTCCTCCTACTTCACCTCCTTTCATTACATGCTTTGACTGATGATGTGGGGCGGGCAGCGGGCAGCGGGCAACGGGCAGCTGAACCCACACAGCCACTGCACCACTGCACGCTACTTCTCTCTCTTTTTCTGCCTCGGTTAAAAGCAAAAAAGTTTTCAACTTTATACCGAACACAGAGCAAGAAAGTAAAAGAGATCTACAATCCAACCCGCACATTTTGATGTTAGGACGAGTTTCAAGAATCTTCTCTCTTTTTGTTCTTCTAGTCATCCTCTGCTCATGACATTCGTTTGAGAGAGAGAGAGAGGGATTGTAGAGCTTTTTTTTTGTGGCTGTTTTGAATGAGAGAGGCCTTTTGGTGATCTGGGTTTTTGTCAGTGACGAGAGAGAGAGGGTTTGGGTGATTCTGGCGTCTAAGTGAGATGATAAAGTTAAGGGCTTTTTTATTTTGGTGATTTGGGTTTTTGTCAGTGATAAGATTGATGGAGAGAGATAGAAGCTTATTGATCCTGGTGCTTAAGTGAGATAAAGAAGTTGGGGCTTTTTCTTTTGTTTTTTTGGATGATTTGGGATTTTTTCAGTGATAAGTTCGCGAAGAATCATGGAGAGACTGAGTGGGGTTTGGGTGATTCTGGTGTGGATTATCCTTGTGGCACACTCTTCTCAAAGGATCTCCGCCAATATGGAAGGTTCTTACTTGTTCCTTATTTTTCTTATCAACCCGTGGACTTTGTTATCATCTAATTGTCGTTTCTTTTTCGAACTTATGTTTGCGGATTGTCTGTATTATACGAGACTTAGAGGAAGTACGTGAATTTATTCAACGTTTAGTTGAAATTGCTTATGTATGAAGTTCAATTAGATTGTATTGGAATCTATGCAGTTCTATTCGGTATGATTGATATCCATTCAAGGAATTTATTATGTTCTTGTTATGACAATGACTGCCGTGTATAATAAATTGGACATGATATATTCTTATGCCAAAGTCATATTTGAGTACTTCATTTTCAGATATATATTAATTGCTTTTCATTTACTTAGCTACTTTGTGTAGTAGCTTAAGTCATTGGTTTGATAAGGTTTTAAATATGGCTGACTTTAATGTCTTTATGTCCTGTTAGAACATTGGCAGTTCATTGTCTGCGTGGACCTTGTGTTCAATCAGTGATTAGTCAAAGCTTAGTTTATGACTTTAATATATTATGCTGACTTGTTTATCTTATTCTTAGGTTGGAATGTTCTCACTGGGTGTTAAGCTGGTTTGTTGATAGATTGGAATCTTAGTGGGAGTAGACATACTCTAGTTGCTCGGTTTAATTTCAGAAAATGATAATTTCTCAGAACATGAAGTATATGAAGGGTACATATGTCCGCATCAGTAATAATCATGTTTAGGGGGTATTTCAAAATTTTCCTGGAAAAAGAAAGGAGTGGTAAAATGATGATTTTTTAAACTGGAAAAACCTAGATTTGAAGTTGAATAACAGTGACAATAAGGTTTTTACAATCTGCTCTTGTGTTATATTTATGCATTTATTTCATTTTAGGTAATACTATCCTGTACTTTCTTCCTCCAGCTAGTGGGCATATCGGTGCACTTATTGGCTATTCTTGATGGTTATATTGTTTGGTGATAAATACTGTTTGCATCTTTAATCAGGTGATGCTTTGCACAACCTCCGGGCAAATTTACTAGATCCTTATAGTGTGCTTCAGAGCTGGGATCCCACCCTTGTTAATCCCTGTACATGGTTTCATGTTACTTGTGACAATGAAAATAGTGTTATAAGAGTGTAAGCAACTTTGTTTTTTTAACAACTTTTATAGATACCCAAGCAAGTGTTGCAGTCTTATGAGTCTGCATTAAGAAGAATTGACTTTTTGACTATTGCAGTGACCTTGGAAATGCTGCATTATCTGGACAATTGGTTCCACAGATTGGTCAGCTTAAAAATTTGCAGTACTTGTAAGTTGTCTTAAGAGTGGGGATCAAATGATCAGTTGGATGTCCTGCCCTTCGCCTTTACTTTTTCTCCTTTGATTTTGTAGTTTGTTTTAGTCCTCATATCTATTAGTATGCTGCTTTCTTGTATTGTTGTCCTGATTCTTGATATTACCACTTTGTCCTTTGTGTGATTTATGCTATCCACTTTTTCATGGCAGGGAACTCTATGGCAACAACATAACTGGACCAATACCAAATGATCTTGGGAATTTGACAAACTTGGTTAGCTTGGATCTTTACTTGAATAATTTTACTGGTCCTATTCCAGAACCATTGGGAAAGCTGAAGAAACTGCGCTTCCTGTATGAATAGGCATCCTTTATCTCCTATTTCATAATATTGATTGCTTTGGAATCTTTTAGTTGCTCTTTTGTTGTTTAACTGATTGTTATTTGGTCTGTTAAGCTTTATGTCAGTATGAAAGGTGGTTCAGTTGTGAAATTGGTGAATTCAATTTTCTTCCATAACTTTTTCAAATTATTTGATGACATGATAACTTGTTCTAATTTCTGATTCATTCCCTGATGTTATTTTTTTGGATCAAATTCAATAAAGAGACTAATCGGTCAAATTGACTGCATATACTGGATAGTTCCTCCTTCATCCCTCAGATTTTGATGCCTCGATGATAAAATTCCATGAATATAATCCACTGAATGTGCATGGTGTTAGGAAGTTGCACCCTTTTATTGCCAGTATGATTTTTTAGTCAGGAAGATGTTACAAGGAAGCACTGTTATTCTATCCATTAAGTGAGGAGGATTTTGGTTGTTGATGCAAGACATTATTGACATTAGGTAGTTTGTGTTTATGGTTCTGACAAACTCAGTTGCAACTTTATTATGTTCAAAGAAGTCCATGATTAATTCATCTCATAATAACTTTACATTGAGGCTAATCAAAAATTTTTTGAGGTGATTTTACCAAGTTTCATTATCTATTCTTCTTACATTTTATTCTGACTATAATTTGTCCCTATTAGCATGTTCTGGCTCTCTATATTTCACACACACATATACCCTCCATTTACCCACTCCCTTATATCTGTTGATCTGATCCCGATTTTCTAGTTACATATGGAAAACTGGAACTTCAACTTGATATTGTTTTACTTTGTGTGTGTATGTAATGATAGGCGACTCAACAACAATAGCCTGTCAGGTTCAATACCTATGTCTCTAACTAATATCACTGCACTGCAAGTCTTGTAAGTGCTTACTTCAATTTATCTGTTCTTCTTATCACTTTCTTTTTCCTCGACTGCTGGAGAGTGGTGGTACAGCTGTATGATAATTAACCTTTGTCAGTGTGTTTGCAGGGATCTATCAAATAATCGCCTGTCAGGACCTGTACCAGATGTTGGCTCGTTTTCACTGTTCACCCCTATCAGGTGTTCTTTCTTGCAACAAATTTTAGGAGATTGATTTACTGATATGCCCAGTTAGCTAAATTCAGATTCTTGCAGCTTTGCAAATAACTTGAATCTATGTGGCCCTGTCACTGGGAAGCCTTGCCCTGGATCTCCACCATTTTCTCCACCGCCTCCCTTTGTCCCTCCAGCTACTCAATCTTATATAGGTAGATTTTTGTATCAATCATGCATAAGTTGCAAAATTAAGTAGTTTTACATCTTATATTCTTGTTGGTTCGTATGATTATCTGGTTTCTTGCAAAATGCATCTTTACCAAGAGAATAGTTGGTTAAAAAATGCTTTAATTAAAAAAAACATGTCCATTTGTCTTGCCTTACTGATATCTGAGTTATGATTCCAATTTCATTTTTTCATGCCAAATGGGAACAAATAGCGAAAAAAAAGAGGTGATATTGTGTTAATTTCTCTACCTTAAAGAGCTAAAAAGTTAGCTGGTTTTCAAAGATACTCTTAAATTAGGCATCTGCTTGAGGAATGAATTATTTTACATCAGATTGACATAACTGAATTACATTCTCTTATCAGGAGCGAATAGACCAACTGCAGCAATTGCAGGTGGAGTGGCTGCTGGTGCTGCTTTACTGTTTGCTGCTCCAGCTATTTGGTTTGCATATTGGAAGAGAAGAAGGCCGTTAGAGCACTTCTTTGATGTACCTGGTTTGTACTTCTCATTCAACTTACTACTATTGGGATTGATATTCCTTAACATTTATTCTCTCTTCTCAGCTGAAGAAGATCCAGAAGTCCACTTGGGACAACTTAAAAGGTTCTCTCTGCGAGAGTTACAAGTTGCAACAGATGGTTTTAGCAACAAGAATATACTGGGAAGAGGTGGATTCGGCAAGGTGTACAAGGGGCGCTTGACTGATGGATCCTTGGTAGCAGTAAAAAGGCTAAAAGAAGAGAGGACACCAGGAGGAGAGTTGCAGTTTCAAACCGAGGTAGAAATGATTAGCATGGCTGTACATCGGAATCTCCTACGCCTTCGAGGGTTTTGCATGACACCAACTGAGAGGCTGCTTGTTTATCCTTACATGGCTAATGGAAGTGTTGCATCATGTCTAAGAGGTATCACTTGTTTCCATCTCCTGCTTTGGTCATCCTGACATGTTGAAATACTTCCATGAAATAAACTAGGATTCGGTCTCTTGGATACCACATCTGCAGGGTATAGGGTAGTTGGATGTTCTTTTTCTTCTTCCTCTTTTCTTTCACTCTCTGAGGTATCTCTTTTTGAGTAGATTTCCAAATCAAATAATCCTGAATGAAATCAATTGCTTTTAGTGCTCCTGCTAAAAATAGAAATGGAGAATCAGATTTTAAACTCACAAAGAGTTTGGATTACATTTACCATTTGTGGATACCTCTGCATGCTTTGGTATTGCATTTGGGACAATTTCATGTCCAAGCCAATTGGACAATCAACCTGGTTCTGCATCAATCTGAGCCATGCATCTTCAAATTAACTTTTAATGCTCTTCCACTTTATGGTATGATGGGGTCCATGACACTGTAACTTGATTTAAATATATTTTTGTTATCAATTTGAGGGTTGTGATGAACTAATTCTTGTAGAACGTCCACCATCAACACCCCCACTGGATTGGCCAACGAGGAAGAGGATTGCATTGGGGTCTGCCAGGGGACTTTCCTATCTCCATGATCATTGTGATCCAAAGATCATTCATCGTGATGTGAAAGCTGCAAACATATTGTTGGATGAAGAATTTGAGGCTGTTGTGGGTGACTTTGGATTGGCTAAACTTATGGACTACAAAGATACTCATGTCACTACTGCTGTCCGTGGGACGATAGGTCATATAGCTCCTGAGTATCTTTCCACTGGAAAGTCATCCGAGAAGACGGATGTTTTTGGTTATGGAATCATGCTTTTGGAATTAATCACTGGACAAAGAGCGTTTGATCTTGCGAGGCTTGCAAATGATGATGATGTTATGCTACTTGATTGGGTAATGCATTTTCCTTTTATCAACATGTTTCTCAGATATGTTCTTTTACAAAAACTTTTGAAACGAAAATGAAGTTTCTTCTGCAATCTTAAAGTGCCCTAGGATAATATTACCTACTCGAATATTATGGTTGTATCTTTGATTTGGATTTAGCCAGATTTCAGATTTCACATATAAATGCTGAAACCATTTGTGTAGAACTATGAGATTGCCTTAATTCTTTTACTATGGAGAGCCAATGAGGTCTAATTGATTATCTCTCATGTATTCCATGTCTAAATAAGAATCTAAAGCCTGTTTTTCCTTCGATCACTCCCAAGTAATTATCAATCAACTTGATTACTGATTTTGAGTTACCTGGAAGGAGGGGGAAGGGGGGAAGGGAATGTTTTATGCTTCTGATGATGAAAAATGATGATTTTTCTTGTAACTAGCAGTTCTGCAAATTTTGCAGGTTAAAGCGCTTCTCAAGGAGAAGAAATTGGAAATGCTTGTTGATCCAGATCTTCAGAACAAGTACATAGAAGCTGAAGTTGAGCAGCTAATCCAAGTGGCATTACTCTGCACTCAAAGTTCCCCAGTGGATAGACCTAAGATGTCAGAAGTTGTTAGAATGCTTGAAGGCGACGGACTAGCCGAAAGATGGGAAGAGTGGCAGAAGGTGGAGGTGGTACGCCAGGAGATCGATCTTTGCCCATCTCGAAATTCCGAATGGATCCTCGACTCCACCGAAAATCTACATGCTGTAGAATTGTCTGGTCCTAGATAATCGTTGTAGATGATAAAAAAAAATTGTACCACATCTAATATATTGGTCTTTTTCCTCAAAAATTTCCTCATTCTGCAATGAGACCAGTATAGGCACTGTAGGAATTGTATACCATGATTTGCGTACAAGTGCTGCCTATGATCTTTCTGGGATCAGTTCAGTTCCATGATCCTGGGAGGAAAAACTGGAAAAAGGTGTACACTACCCACTTTTAACATACAAAAGCTACCGTCTTTTGCAACTTCAACTCACATGTTCAGCAACAAAACCTTGCATGACTCGAGAACACTGAATGATCCTTTTATATGTTCCAGGTGTCATTTTGTTGTATTCCATTTGCTTTCTTGTTTAGTTTGTCGTGAGTGTTTCACATTTAATGTTTGATTTTAATAAAATTTAATTTATTACAGTTTTATACCAATAACTTAGAGGTTATTTAGTTATTTCTTTAATTGTTATGTAAAAGATGTAGCTTTAATATTTAATCTTTGATAATTAAGTCTTTGATATTTTCAAATTATAACGTTTATTATTATTGAATACTTGAAAATTATAAATTTTTAAGATAGGATTAATTAAAAAAAATGTCAAATTTTGTTCAATTTTTTAATTATAGCCCGAACTTTAAAACTGACAATAAAATGTTTAATCTTTCAAATTTTAATTATAGCCTGAACTTTAAAAAGTAGCAATAAAATAATTAAATTTTTAATTTTTTCAATTCTAGCTTAACGTTAGTGTTTACGTTAAGTTATTAATGAAATGATGTCATTGTTAAAAATGGAATCTTTAAATCAGTTTATGCAGCTTCAGTCTTTTGTTATTTGTTTGTTCTCCGGGCGCCCTCAGTTTTTTGTTTTCTGTTTGTTCTTCTGATGTCCCGAACAACTCTCGTATTGTAGCATATTGTACTAGTAAGCTCTTCGTTTTTAGTTTGCTCTACTAATGCCATCAGTGTAAGAGTATCGGGGTTGCGTAATTTGAAAATCGAAGGATGAGGGCGTCGAAAGAGCAAATTAAAAACGAAGGGAAAAACTGAAATCAAAGTGTTATTGAAGTTGCGTAATCTGATTTAGGCCATATTTAAACAACAAAGTCATTTTAATTATGTGATT
Source organism: Erythroxylum squamatum (assembly GCA_025629845.1). Lineage (NCBI taxonomy): Eukaryota > Viridiplantae > Streptophyta > Magnoliopsida > Malpighiales > Erythroxylaceae > Erythroxylum > Erythroxylum squamatum. The sequence goes on from JAOTBA010000203.1 coordinate 27,786,135, forward strand.
AAATGATATTTTTGGAACACGCGGCAAGTCACGTCAACAAATTTAATAGAGATATTAACATAGGACTATATTTGAAAAAAATTGAAAGCTTGAACATTTTATTATCATTTTTTAAGAGTTTGGCTAAAATTGAAAAAATTAAAAGTTTGAGTACTTTATTGTTACTTTTTGAATTTCGAGCTATAATTAAAAAATTGAACAAAGTTTATGATGTTTTTTTTAAAATTAACCCTTTCCGATATGAACACATTATTATAAATTATTATTTTTAATTTAATGAGATGCTTTAAAATTAATTAATTTAAATGTTCATATTTAATTATATTTTAAATTCATATATTTCCTCAATTTTGTAATATAAATTAGAAAAATAAACACATAATTAAATAATTTTTTTAAATATAATCAATTTTTAACTAGAATTGCAAAATAAGCTAATTTTAAGTATATAAGATTATGTAATGTAAATATTTGATCAATTTTTAAATCAATATTTTAATATTAAATAAAATAAAAAATTAATTTATTATAATAACACAGAAAAAATAGTTTTGATTAAGGCTCAGTCTAATTCAAAATTAAAAATTTAATTAGAATCAATTTGGATTATTTAATTCTAAAATGTATTAAATTAAATTAAATTATTTTAAATTTTAATTTTTAAAAATAATTAATTTAAATGATTAGCTATGGGATATGGCCAAGAAAAGACAAAGAGATCATGTGGCTCGCCAACTTCGGAGACTGTGTCAACCAATGAGTGGAACAAGATTTTTGTTTAGTTTTACGGTGTTTTATTTGTCCAGTGACTCTTAACTATTTATTCACGCAGGCTCTACGTAAGCTCCATGTAAATAAATATAAAACCTACGTAAATAAATAGCTAGATTTAGAGGAACAACAAAACACCGTAAAAATAAAAACTGACAGATGATTTGAATAGCGTCGCCGCAATCTCCACTTCGAACATCTTTCTGACTGCCACGTGTCCCAACCACCTCCACCCCTTTCCCTCCAAATTCTGTTATTAATAATAAATATGACAATTAATTTCTTTTTTAATTTCGATTTCATGCTTCATTGTCTTCGTCTCTGTCTGCTTCGATCACCTTCACTCTCAACTCCCAAGAATTACAGACAAACTCATGAAATTTAGGGTTTAGATTTGATCGAGTTTACGGTTTTAATGGCTTCCACTTCGTCTCCCTCCCTCGGCTTTCTCTTTCTTTCTCAGCCCTCTCGGCGCTTCCTCTCTGTTTCTGCTCACTCACTCTCTAAACTTCCTTCACTTTCTAATTCTTCTAAACGCCGCCGTTTCCTCTTTGTTCGAGCTGTTAGAGCAGAAGAAGGTGTAGCGATTAGAGAGAGAGAAGCTGATTTGTTGATGGAAGTCAACGGAAATGGTGCTCCGGCATCCACCAGTGGTAATGGCAGTGCGGGTGATTATTATAGATTTGGAAATGGATCGCCGATTGAGGAATACGAGAATGGAGGCGTTGATAGTGTTAGTGACGGGAGCTTGGTGAAGTATGTCGACGGTGGGAACGGTGCTGCGGCGGCGGAAGAGCAGAGGAAGAAGAGGATAGAAGAGATTGGGAAAGAAGAGGCTTGGTTTAAGCGTGCTAGTCAAGAACAGATTGAGGTGCGCGTTTGCATTTTTTTTGTTCTTTGAATAAGCTTCTTAGTTCACGTTTCAATTTTACACAATCCCATGCTATCGCATTCTTTTTAGCTGCTCATGATCAAATTTTAGCTTTATATTACGTCTGGTACTGGATAATGAAAGTAAGTTTACCCCGTGGAAGTTGGTTGGTTGTTTAAGAAAGGTGTCTACTCCTCCTATATGGCTTTGCTCGGGTTGGATGAAAACTGTTGTTAAGGCTTACTTTAATCAAATGCATTTTCAGATATAGTTTCTAATCTGTCATTTTCCCTTGGTTTCTATGTACTTCTGTTACATTTGTGATCTTTACATCTAAATGTCTGTGGGGCTTTCAGGCTTCCGTTGCATCAGGGGGCCGATGGAATAGATTCAAAACCTACTCTACTATACAAAGGACCTTGGAAATATGGGGATTTGTATTTAGCTTTATCTTCAAGGCTTGGTGGGATAACCAGAAATTCACTTATAGAGGTTAGTCATTTGGTAGTGTTGATTTGTCGATGAGATTGAAAACATATTGTTTGGTTGGCCTATCTTTGAAAAGTTGATTTATCCATTAGCAACTTTCATTTTTGGTGTTCCTTGGAAGATTGGCCCCAATGTTCAATAATCAAACATTTTATTTTCCTCTTCATACGTAGTTTTCTGATGGGTCATTTTCTGTGAATCTTTCTTAATATGCAGGAGGAATGACTGAGGAAAAGAAAGCTTTAAGACGTAAAGCTCTTGCCAAATGGTTAAAGGAAAGTATATTGAGATTAGGCCCTACATTCATCAAAATTGGCCAACAATTTTCAACTAGAGTTGATATTCTTGCTCAAGAATATGTTGATCAGTTGTCTGAACTTCAGGTTCTTAATCTTTTTCTTAATCTTTATCTTCATCTCAATGCTTCTTTGGTTCATCTCACCTTTGCTTTTCCATAATTCCTTAAACTATTTTCTATTATCAATCATTTTGGGTGTTTAGGGAACAAAAATTATTTGATGTTATTTCTCAGTTCTAACATTTTCTTTATTTCGTTGTTTACTTTAGGATCAAGTTCCTCCTTTTCCATCTGAGACTGCTCTAGCCATAGTTGAGGAAGAACTTGGAGCTCCCGTGGATGACATTTTTGATAGGTTTGATTATGAACCAGTAGCTGCAGCTAGTCTTGGTAATCTTTTTCCCCCTTTGGATATTTTCTGATGGCTAGATTTTGCAATTCGTAGATGATGTTGATTGACCATTTTTTGATGTGGAAGGTGAAAGTTTTGAGGTCTTTTTGACTTACATATTATGATTAATTATGGTTTCAGGTCAAGTGCATCGTGCAAGATTGAAGGGACAGGAAGTTGTGGTTAAAGTACAGAGGCCTGGTCTCAAGGACCTTTTTGATATTGATCTTAAGAACTTGAGGGTAGGCTTCTTTAGTACATTGTTCTTTGCTTATTCATGTGTACTGAAGCTTTAGGATTATTGGGCTAATAAATCTCAAGATACAATCAAAATCCCATTTCGCTCCATATGACACATAGGAATCAGAAAATAGGAGAATGAAAATGTTAATCAGGGAAAGTTGTTTTCTATCACCCTTTTTACATGTCCACATGAGGGTTAGGTTGGAGAGACCAAGAACCAAAGTGAGAGACGACTGCCATTCAGGTGTCATGGCAACCTTATGTCGGCTAGAGGATTTAAGATCTTTGACAAATATTGACATATCAACAATTGCTTCCAGGTGATATCTGAATATCTCCAAAAGGTTGACCCAAAATCAGATGGTGCAAAAAGGGACTGGGTGGCAATATATGATGAGTGTGCTTCTGTCCTTTATCAGGTAATGAATTGCCCCTTATTGTTTGTCCAGAAGATTCTAGCTGTGCAATATGTTTTCTTCCCTTTCCTTTCGTCAAGTCATGTTGGTTGCAATTTGCTTCTTTCCTTTCTGTCTCATGATTTTTGTACAAGCATGGCGTATCTGTATGCGAAGAGGTTTGTCGTTGCAAATAGTTTTACTTTATAGAGATGGACATGATTTTTCCGAGACCTTCTCTTAGGGTTTGGCATTCTGGAGCTTTAGAAGATAAAGGAATTCCCTAGCATTTGTTGGAAAATGTAAAGGATTATTGTCACTTTCACTTATCTTCAATTCAATGGAAACACTAAGAATGGGAATCTTTAATGTGTTTATTGATCAATATATGTATCTTAAATCTGTTGAACAAAATATGAGCATTGAGCCCACTCTACGCAATCTCCAGATGCTTGCTATGGCCATTTGTTAATAGTATTTAAAATTTCCAGGAAATTGATTACACCAAAGAAGCTGCAAATGCAGAACTGTTTGCCGCTAATTTCAAAGATGTGGATTATGTGAAAGTCCCCACAATAATGTGGGAATACACTACACCCCAGGTGCTTACTAGCACTCTCAACTTTCAAGTTTCTTGACAAGTGTCTTTATGTTTTTTATTCATGATTTATCTTCGCACAGGTTCTGACAATGGAATACGTTCCAGGCATCAAAATAAACAAGATAGAAGCACTAGATCAATTGGGTGTTGACCGCAAAAGGTTAATATAATGTAGTGCTGTAGTTTGCTCAAATATGTCAAAATAAAATAGTAAATTCTATGACGTAATGCTTCTCAAAATGTCTGTGTGGTTTGCTTTATTATCTTCTGCAGGCTGGGTCGATATGCTGTTGAATCTTACTTGGAACAAATTTTGTCTCATGGTTTCTTCCATGCTGATCCTGTGAGTTGATTGCCTCCTTAGATTAATGGGATAAAGTTCACACCATTTTCATTGGAATAAAGTTTCAAAATATTTCCACTGTAATAGAAGAAAATTCAGACAAATTGAAAATTGTTTGTTGGGTGCCTTTTGTAGTAGGATCCTAAATCATGTGCTTGGATATGGCTGCATTTATATGCCAGCTTACCAAAGCGTGGAACTGTCTGGGCATGTTAAAACTTGTGATGACTCATTTCTTATTAATTTGAGTAGGCTGCAGTTCCTCTGTAATTATTTTTTAGGGTAATTTAGTGGTCTTAGAGCCATACTTTTTAAGCTACATTCCATTGTTTGTCCAAAATCCAGATGATCAACATCCTCGTTTTGGAAATGTTGTTGATCGTCTGAATATTTAAAGTGCCTCAAGAGTCCTTTTAATAAATCATCAAGGACTTAGAGATTGAATCTTGATTTAGTTGTGGATGATAATCAAATAGCAAATCTGTCAAGGTATCTCCAAGTTTGTGGCATTCATCAATCTCAGAGAATGGGAAGAGACAAGAAACCATTTTTGTTTCTAAAAATAGACAAATGCAGTGTGACTAGCCCAGAATATGTATAATAATTAGTTAGAGCGGACCAATTTGTAGTAAGCCTTGATTATGGAAAACTCACTGTACTTTCTTTTTTTTCCACTTGGTTCTATTTCAACTAATGGGCGGCAGAGAAGGTCTCCGATCCGGGGCTGTCTTCAGAACATTCCTTAAAACTTCTCTTTGGCCACACTCTTTTTGAAAAGAAAGATTTGTTCTTTGTTTTTGGATGATTGCTTATTGTCATCTACATGTTTATTTTTTCAGCATCCTGGAAATATTGCTGTTGATGATGTCAATGGTGGGAGGCTGATCTTTTATGACTTTGGAATGATGGGAAGGTATTTACTATCCCACTAAGCGTCCTATTTAAGTTCATTCTGTAATATTTATGATGTTTTCTTTTGTCAAATTCTTTGTTCTGTTATAGCATCAGTTCAAACATTAGAGAAGGATTGCTAGAAACATTTTATGGAGTTTATGAGAAAGACCCAGATAAGGTGAGTTTCAAACTATTCTTGGCCTAGGTATGAAGATCGTCACCATTATAGTAATTTGGAGTGTAGTGTTATTGGCATATTTTGTTTCTAATTACGTGTACATTAATATTTTTATGCTGGTACAGGTCCTTCGTGCAATGATCCAAATGGGTGTCCTTGTGCCTACTGGAGATATGACAGCTGTCAGACGTACTGCACAATTCTTCCTAAATAGGTGCTTCTAATAAACCGTATATCTTTTAAAACTTCCTTTTTGCTTCACTGTCATGATTATCACTTTGTTATCTTCATTTTTAATTCAACATATAAGAGCATCAGCTTTACTGGCGATTCAAGAAGTCACAATATGAGTCTAACTGCTTGCTAAAAGTCAAAGTTGCCACAGGACGACATGTCACTGTTGTATGTCACAGGAAGTCCTAATAGGAATAATCTAAAGTCTGCTGTTTAGGCATATATTTTTAGCATCAGATGTCTGTTCTTATCAAATAAGAGTTCAATTTTTGGCTTGAATTTTATGAGATGTGGATAGAGATGCCTGAAGATTTGAATTTCATTCTATAGTCATGCATTTAATATAGAAATGGAGGAAATTGATCCAAGAAGTTGTCTGCACTATGAACTAGAAGGATCAGCACTTCTTAAATATTGTGTATCTTTTTTAAGTTGCTCACAAACAGTTCACCTTAGAATGCTTCAGAAGATGAAGATGGACAAATTAAAATGTTTCTATTGGTTCACATTGTTGCAATTATGAAATTCTAATTTCAGACTTTGGCAGCTTCGAAGAGAGACTTGCTGCACAAAGGAGAGAGAGAGAGATGGCATCTCAAGAACTTGGATTTAAAAAACCGTTGACCAAGGAGGAAAAGATAGAGAAAAAGAAGCAACGGTTAGCTGCAATTGGTAATTAATGATTCAGTTCTTTTCATGAATATTGTTTCACACTTCTTCAACTGATCCAATGGGCTTCACTAATAGACTCTGTTATGACCTGAGGGTCTCTTTTCTCACACCTATTATGTTCTACATTAGAATTCTTAGCAAAGCAGGAAAGAACTTGTGCTCAATTTGCATCACGGAACATGTATATGTATGAAAAGAGCATTTCATGATTTTTCGTGATCAGGAAGATAGTGAGGATAAGACCGTAGCCACAGATGATACTGAGTCTATTTACAGACTCCATGCTCTATTTTCTTTACTCTCAATGAACTTTGTGCATCCATCTTCAAGTGCTTTGTGTTTGAATGTGAAGGCGAGGATGAGGAATTCCTCATAGATATTTTTTTTTCTTAACAGGAGAGGATTTATTAGCTATAGCTGCTGACCAACCTTTCCGGTTTCCTGCCACTTTCACATTTGTCGTTAGAGCATTTTCAGGTGCTGTTAAAATACCGGTTAATTTGATTGATACGATTCTGTCTGTAACATTAACATCAGATAACTGTTTCATCTGCAGTACTGGATGGAATAGGAAAAGGCCTCAACCCTCGCTTTGATATTACAGAGATTGCCAAACCGTAAACGTCTCCGCATTGCTCTGAATTCCAATTAAGTTATCTTGTCTGAACTTTATATTTGAGTGGCTACCTATACATGTTTGACTTTAGCAACATCCTTTGCCTTGTAGTTATGCATTTGAGTTGTTAAAATTTCGTGAGGCTGGAGTTGAAGTTCTAATGAAGGTATAACTACAGTTTCTTTGTTTAGTTCATGAAGAATCTTGAAGCTACTAGGACCATCTTGATTCTTTTGTAGCATTGTGCATGAACATATTTTGTTAACTCTGACTTGTATGTAAATGTTTCAGGACCTCCGAAAGAGATGGGACAGGCAGTCTCGTGCATTCTACAATCTATTTAGACAAGCTGATAGAGTTGAAAAGCTGGCAGAAGTTATCCAACGATTGGTGATGTTCAAGATTCCCTGTTTCTAAGTTCGAGTTTCAGTGATTTTTAAACAATTAGAAGTTCCACCTATGTTATTTAGCTTTTATTCCTATTCTACAGGAGCAAGGTGATCTGAAACTTCGAGTTCGAACTCTGGAGTCTGAGAGGGCATTCCAACGTGTTGCAGCAGTTCAAAAGACAGTAGGAAGTGTGAGTTTGACTTGTCTGTTTTGCAAAATCATCAAATTTCCTAATTTGAAGTTTTTCAGTGATGTCTGGCAAATCAACTTCTCTGTTTCTTTTTTTATTCAGAATTACGTGCCTTGACTTTAAAAAATTTGCATTTTCAAACATTTGAGTTGCCTGCTTCCTTTTTTGTCTGTGTAGTTGAAGATAAGTTGGCCTCAATGTTCTTATCTTGTTACAACTGCATATGTGTTTGAAAATTTAAAATTTTCCATTTGCTAGACAGATTAGACAATTAATTAACATGTTTCTGATAAAGCTTCATACATGACTACACGGCTTGTGACTGTAAACAGGCAGTAGCTGCTGGCAGTCTAATAAACCTTGCAACAGTTTTGTATCTCAATTCTATTCGAGTAAGTTATCCACTATAATCAGTTCTTGTCATAGGTTGTGAGGACCAACTATTTTGTCATTTAGAATGGACACCAACTTTGAACATTTTTCCAGGTACCAGCCATGGTAGCCTACGTCTTTTGTGCATTCTTCAGCTTTCAAGTTCTCGTGGGGATTATAAAGGTCAGAAAGTTTGATCAACGGGAAAGATTAATAACAGGCACTGCTTAATCAATTGGTATGTGGGTTTTATCCGGTTTGTTCTTGTCCTTACAAAAACTTTTTATCGATGAAATGATATTAAAATGAACTAAGTTACTGAAAGCTACTTTAAATAACGAAAATGCACCAGTACAATTTTGACTGTCCATTGCAGCCTGGCAAGTATTACTTTTCCCGCCAATTTCTGTTTGCCTCTGCTCTTATGACAAATGAATTGTTAGCATCAGCATCATAGGTATTTCATTATGTACTGCACTATGCATGAGGCTGTGAAAAATGTGGAGTCCATTTCATGTTTAGAAAATCTTATTGTCCTCCTTTCGAATGCGAAAATTGCAGATCGTGTCAATCAGATGATGGAAAATGTGGTTGCAACAATGTGAAGCATTTGTGCAAGTTCTAACCATCGGTTTGCAAATTTGTTTATAAAACCTTCATCCATAAGCTCAGTGGATTTACCATTTCCAATGTGGACATTCACTATGAAGGCATATCAGAGGCTTTTACGACTCCAATTGCTCTTTCCGAGTTTTTCGCAAACCTGTACATTGTAGAATCAGACTGCTCATTTGCTAACTGAAGCCATTTCTCTGCAGTTTTCAGTGTCATTCGTGCATAGTTACGATGGTTTTGGAGGGATATTTTCTATATTAAGCACGTCTGCAAGTACAGGTATTAGGTTAACTATTTTGGTATATTCTAGCTTCCCATCATATTTCTGCTTGGGGGCGAGTCCATAGTCTCTGCATAACTTTGTTGCAGGTTATGGTCGAATCTTGTTACGTGAAATGTTGTCACTGAGCTTTCGGTTCTTCGTGTTTAACTTGTAAGTAAACCCAACTTTACGTATCAACGTGTAAATGAAAGCCATAGAATTGAAGATTTGCTCTATGATTATGTGAACTTGAGTTTGGAAGTCCCATTTACACGTTCCTCTTAAAGTCTTAATTAATCTATTTAAGCTATGATATTTAGATCACATAATATCTTAAAGAAACTCCTTACACAGCTTAATTTTTCGTACCTTAATAATCTTTCACACATGGATAACCTTACAGCCTTTTTCGTTATTCTTTCGAGTATATGTTGACTAAATTATCAAATGCATGTGATAATTTTGCAAATTATGTATGTTGAAAATTTCATCTAACAAACTAATAATTTAGAATCAAGTGACGGATTTAAATTCACTAACAAAATAAAAGTGATTTTTATTTTTTTTGTTTTTTCATAATCGTACTTATTATCAAATAAATATGTATTATTTGATTATTTAATATATTAATTTTTAATGAGAATTATGAATAATTTAATTTAATATTATACATTTAATTAATTAAAATTACTTATTAAAAATAATTACGAATAATTTTATTTATTTAATAATTTTATTTAACATTGTAATAGAATTAAATCAATGTAACTTAATAATTATTAACAAATATGATTAAATTTAAAATATCTTCAAAAAATATATATTTAAAATAAATATTAATTTATAAATAAGAATTAAGTTATAAATTATTTAATTTAATAAAAGTAATTTTATTAATAATTTGCTAATAAATATTACATCGGAGATTAAAATAAAATTATTTAATTAAAAATAAATTATTTGATATTAATAACCAAACAAAATTTTGTTTTTATTTGAAAGAAAAATAAAAACTAAAAATTAAAAAATCACAAAAAATCACAAAAAGGTATAAATAAACGGTCCCTTAACTTTTAGGGTTAAAAGGACTCAATCTCAGTTAAAACTCTTAAAAGATTTTCATTTGTCTAAATATTAATGATTAAAAAATTAAACTGGTTCAATCGATTCGATCATAAAAATCATCAATTAGTAAATTTTTCATTTTAGTTTTTTAACTTTGTGGTTCAATTTATTGTAATAATTTTTGTTATTAAAAATTGATCAATTTATTAATTAATCAATCAGTTTTTTATAAATTAATTAATTTTCATAAACTAAAATAAATATTTTAATTTTGTTTAATTATATTTCAAATTGTTCAATTTTATTTAATATTTGGTCTAATACCAGTTAAACTTTTTTAATTTTAAATCTCTTAGATGCTTTTAATATTTATTTCCATGTACATTTTTATTGTCACTTCAAAATTAAAACTTACTTGTCTTTACTAGAATGTTTTCATTTCTTAAAAGATAAAAGAGAAAGTAATAAATTTTTCTCATAATGATCTCTTTTCTTTTTAGACAAAATCTTTTGGTAGTAAAGCTCATGGATTAAAGGTGGTGCGTTTACTTTCAGAAAACAGTTTTTTGTTTTCTATCTTGATTTTTTGCATATATTTTCAATTTTCATTTTCAG
>JAOTBA010000203.1:27796739-27810171 GCA_025629845.1 Erythroxylum squamatum
CTAATTTCCTAGAAAATTGGAAAAATAGAAAACACGCTTTTCTTGAAAAATTGATCTATTTTTTTATTAATAAACATATTTTCTAATTATTTTCTATTTTATGAAAAATAAATTCTAAAAAACTAGAGAATTTTCGGAAAACATTGTTAAGAAAGAGCCATTCAAAGCTTTCACGCACACACGCTGTACCTTCACTAAAAAGCCACAAAGAATTGCAATCCTTTTGAATAGAACATCAAGGTGATCGTTCCTTTACAATGAACATTTTTTGGGAAGAAAAAAAAAATGACGATGATTAATTAGCCAAGATCATACGAAAGGCTACAAACCAATTAATAAAAAAAAATAATGGTGAAAAAAAATGGACAATTGGGTCGAGGAATGAAAAAAAAATTAATTCCTAGACACATTTACAAAAATTTCAAACAGATACTGAACACAACTCCTCCAAGACTTGTCTGATGCTAGGCCTTTGATTTACTGGGAGAATACACCTAAGTGATATAGCCAGTAAATCATCCATTGCTTTTAAGGGTTCTTCCCCACCTGCAATATCTCTATCAATGCAGTCCATCCTCCGGCCTTCTTCATCACATAATCGGACCCAATCAGTAAGATCGACCGCTCCTGATTGACCTGATATGATATCACCAGCGCTTCTTCTAGTTAACAATTCCATCAGTATCACCCCAAATGCATATACATCAGCTTTGAGTGAAAGGGCAGGTTTGGAGGCATTAGCGAGTTCTGGTGCACGATAACCGAGTGCCCCCATGTTTAGTATCTGCTCTGCAATACCAGCCGGTGTCATCAAGCGATACAGACCATAGTCGGTGATGCGAACATCGTATTGAGGGCCTTCCAGGAGTATGTTTGTCGGTTTTAAGTTTCCATGGATGAGGCCCCTATCGTGAAGGTACAGTAAACACCGAGCAACATCTACAGCAACTTTTAATCTTTGACCGAAAGACAATAGAGAATACCTACGCGGCGTGGTCTCTGCATAATTTCATGTTATCAATCAAACTACCGAAAAGCAAATCGTAAATGAAGGAAATTCCTGCACATCATATGCAAATGTTGATAGTAGAAAATGAAATTTAAGTATATATATAACATAAAACAAATGGTTGTAACATAAACTTTATCAAAACTTGTTCAGCATAAACACTCATGTAGTCAGCAATCATACCAGTAAAAATAACATGAAAAAGCATGGAGGATAGAGCATATGCAATCTACAAAAAGCATAAAATGATTACGGACCAGAATTACAACATTTATGTTCACCATCAGTTTGAAATTTACGCCATAATAATACCTAATAAATTGCGACTCTAACAGGAAATACGAGTTAGATAGGAAATAGTAATCTCACCGTATAGATGTAGAGCCAAGCTATCTCCATGAATATAGTCTGCCAGAAGAAGTCGTTCTTGCTCTCTAGGGCCCCAATAGTATGCTCTCAAGGGAACTAGATTTGTATGTCGAATGGAGCTGATTTTTTTGACTTCCTTAGCAAACTCTTTTTTATGTTTGACTAATCCCACCCGCAACCACTTGACGGTCAACATGTGTCCACTATCCAAAGTGGCTTTGTAGAGAGTTCCATGACTACTCCTACCAAGAACTTCTGCCGGAGCTTTAGATAACTCCTCTGCAGTGAAAGTTATGGAGGCATCCAGAAAGAACAATTCCCCGGCCAACCGATCTGGTGAATAAACATCCAACATTACAGATGGCTCACTAGCCTCGATAAAACGAGGTGAGGAAGAAAGTGGGGAGCCAGGGGAAGACTTCCTTCCAGATGTAGTGGGTTGATTATCTAGCAAGTTGGGGTTTGAAGATGTAGAACTGGCTGCAACTGCAATTTCAGTAGCGAATTCTGTCGGCCCAGATAATGACCTTGAATTTGAAGTAAGCAAATGATCATTTGAAAAACTCAGTGAACCTTGTGGGCGGTGAACATTCGAATGAAATTGAAAAAGAGAAGGTCGTGAAGATCTCCCTATCTTTGCATCGTCTCTTGTAGTCTGGCCACTAAATTCAATTCTTCCATGAAATTCCTTTCGCTTTATTTGTTTTAATGCCAGTAAAGCGAAAGCAATCATCATAGTAGTTCCTACTAATGCAACAATGATGGCAATCACAATATTCTTCTTTGAACCATGCCTCTTATGTCCATCAGGAATCTGATCAGGAATAGAGCTTCCCCCATTTGGGAAAATTAGTGAGGGATTTCCTGGAAGAAATGATGACGCACCAAATTTGCTCCTTAAATTTTCGGGAATGGTCCCAGAGAAGTCATTATAGGACACATTAAATCCAATAAGACTTGATGGGAGTTTTTCAGGGATTTTACCCTGGAACTTGTTACCAGACAAATCCAGGTATTGCAAGTATATGAGTTTGCTCAATTCAATTGGTAGTTGCCCCAACAAATTGTTGTTAGATACATTGAGCAATTTGAGACTTCCCAGGTTTCCTATATCGGCAGGTAAGACACCTGTTAAGGAATTGTACGAGAGATCAAGAGACTCCATCAATGGAGCAGGAGGTAACAATAACAATTCACTTGCATGTGAACCATGAAGAGGAATCGGCCCTGAAAACTGATTTCTTGACAGGTTCAAATTTACCAAGGACGTTAAAGCAATGAAATCACTAGGAATAGACCCACTCAATTTATTGAAGCTGAGATCCACTTCAGAAAATGCCAAACCAGCCCCAAAACTTGGAGACAAGCTACCTGCTAGGGAATTGTTGTGAAGATTAAGCGTAGCCATTTTCCCAAACTTGGACAAGTCTGGTAAACTTCCCAACAACTTGTTTGAACTCAAATCAAGAATCTTCAAATTGGCATCCCAGTGCTGCATATCAGACATGTTACCAGAGATCATATTCCTACTGAAATCCACAATTGAGCACCCTCTAATATCGCTGGGAAGTGTGCCAGATAAACGATTTGAAGAAAGATTCAAAACATTTAGCGTTACTGAGTTGACTGCCCGAATAGAACCTGTGGATATAAGATGCAGAGCATTAGATATCACTGTCAAACAATCAACCTACTAAAGAAAAGAGTACCGCCTGCTGCAAATATTTACCTTTCAATTGCATCAGATATCAAATTTCAATAGATATCAATTTTCAATACTCTCTTTCTATTTAGTTTTTCAAACATTTCAAACTCTGCAAGTCATTGTTTTCTCTAGAAATCATTTGATCTTCAATTAATGTGAGTGCATGTCAACCTGAATTCCAAATAAAGACTTCAAATAAACTTCCCCAGCCATTTGGATCTTGCTTTAGCATGCCTAGAAAGCTTAATATGCAAATCCTTTGTCAAAGGATTCATTCCTCATTTCACAAGAGAAAGTGTGTTGTGCAATAACCTTTGAGTTCCAAACTTGTGAAATATCCATGATTACCAGGAGTTTCTAAAGGTGAAAAGTTAGACAAATCAGATTATTAAGTACCCTACATGACATTTCAACCATATAAGAATCAAATTCCAAGTTCTACCGTAATGAAATCAGGAATCCTAAAGGTAAAGTTGTATTGCAAGTAGTCATCATAGATATAGTCTTAAAATTGACTAATTTTTTTCATAGATTTGCTTTCAATTCATTAACATCAACTGATCACTAATCAAAATCATTACAAGAGCAAATGCGTAGCTAAGTACCTGTAAATCCATTGCCACTAAGATCCAGTTCTTCAATCGGCAGTGAGCCATTAAGCAATTCCTCAGGAACAGCCCCATAAAGCTGATTCATTCCCAGCCTCAAAACCCTTAAATTCAACAAATTCCCAAATGAAGGTAACTCCCCAGTAATGCCTGTATCACCCAAATCCAAACTCTGCAAGTTTCTAAACAATCCCATCACATCTGTCTTGAAAATTCCGCCATTGAAACTGTTACCGTTCATGTTGACAAACTGCACAGTGTTAGCCAAACCCGAAACATTCTGTACACTAAGATCACCGAGCGAACCAGAGAACTGATTGTTACTCAAATCCAGATGCTCCAAGTTAATTAACTCACTCAATATAGGTCCAATATTACCAGAAAAGCCATTAGAATGCAAATCCAAAACGTTCAGCTGCTGCAAATTCCTAAAACTAACCGGTAACCCCACCGGGAACCCGCCTTGGAAGGCATTCATCGACAAATTCACATACTTCAAGTTCCACAGCTCAGCGATCCGACCCGGGATCGGCCCGGTAAAATTGTTATCCGACAGATCCAAGTGCTGGAGTGAGCTAATGGAACCCAATGTAGGCACTAGCCGACCCGTGAAACGGTTCCCAGAAACAGAAAGATTCTGAAGCGACTTGAGATTTGACAAAGTTTGGAACTTTAGGTCTCCGGTGAGGTCAAGGCGGTCGAGGGCGATTCCCACGACGGACTTGGTAACCGGGTCGCAAGTGATACCGGGCCAAGACTCGGGGCACAAAGTCGGGTCGGAAAGAGAAGAGTATACCCATGTGGGAACAATCTTGTTAAGCGGGTCGTCTTGTATACCCTTCTTGAACTCCAACAAAGCCCTGACCTCCGCATCAGAAGAAGATGAAGCAGATAGAGAGTGCAGAAGAGTGAAGAAACTGAGAAACAGAGTGAACCAGTTAAGACTCATTGAAGAAACTCAAATCAGAAAAGACTATTGTCGATGACGAAGAAAAAGAAGATTCATTTGATACACAAAACCAAACACAAACAAGGACAGAACTCGAAACCCTAGAAATGCAATCAAATCAGAGAAAGAGAGCAGAACACAAGACAAGACAGTGTTGTATGTGCGTGTGTGCTCTTGTTCGTGTTCTTGTGTCACTTTTTATGTTTCTTTCTCTCTCTCTTAATGTAAGTAAGGACCAACAGAGATGGACAGGCGTTAAGAGAAGGCTAGAGCCGTTAAAGTGGCGGTTCGCGGCGGCGGAGAAGGCGGAGGAGAGAGCATAAAGGGAAGGACCGGTCAAGCTGTCTTAAAATTTTTTCTACTACTGCTCACTATGCAGTACTACAACCACTGCAACAAATATTGAGGTGGGGCCCACCCACATGCTCATCTTTTTTTTTTACCTATTTTTAATTTTATTATTTTTTATTCCAATCAGGGGAAAAAAAAATTGCCGACTCATACGCGTACAATGGAGTACAGTTGTTATATTGTTCTTGACTTCTTGTTTGTAACAATTTTTTTTGTTTCGGATTAAACTTTGTATTTTATTATTCATTTCTTAAACTAGTCAAATTTAATTTCTTAATATAATTAGAATAAATACATTCAAAAATTTCAGTGATTAAAAAATTTAACTGCTTCGATCAATTTAATCATAAAAATCTTAAATTGTTTAAATTTTTTGTTCGGTTTTAAACTTTCTGATTTTTAATAACTTATCATTTAAAATCGATTAGTTTATTAATTAATCAGTCAATTTTTGCAAATTAATAAGTTCTTATAAACTAAAATAAATCAATTATTTTTTATTTAACAATATATTTTTTAATTAAACTTTAAATTTTTCGATAGATAATAACAATCTCTTGAAATTATATTTCAAATTCTTCAATAACTTTATGATTAACTAATACCAGTTTAATCTTTTAAATTTTAAACCTCTATCTTTCGGTCGAACATTTAAAACATTCCAAAATTTGACTCATCGTTATTTTTACACGACTGACACACCACATTATTTGAGGAAAAAAAAAAGTTAACAAAAAGATATTAAATTAAAATGTTGTTAAAATGGGTTGAAGTATAGAAAATGTATAGAAGAAATGCAAAATTTTAACTCATTCTTAATTTTTTAAAATTTATATTTTAATAATATATATATCATTTTATTAATTATTGCAAGATTAATACACGAAATTGTTATTAAATTTATTTTTAAAAAATTGGTTAAAATAAAAATATGTTATATCTTGTACACTTATAATTATATAATTTATATTTTAAGGATATTATTTAGTACCGAATTGAGATAAATTTAATGATTCCTATATCTATGTTAAGTGTTATTTTCTTTCTTATTATAGTTAAAATCTATTTAGGTAGTTTCATTATATATTTGTATGTGTGTGTATACATACATACATATTAGATTGTCTTTTTGAAAATAAATTAATAAAATTAATGTGTCTATATATCAAATTAATGTGTCTATGTATATATATATATATATGTGGAGGGAAGATGGCATGACTTTGACTAGCATTTAATGGCCAACTAATAAGTTACATTTTGCATGAAATTGATGGGTTGTACAAAACAAAGCTTGATTGGTCAACAAATTGTTAATTCATAATAAGATACATCATAGTCACTAATAATTATTTGGTGGGGAAGGTATGCTATTAATAAAATTACCAAAATTATTCTATCATCTACTTTCCATATTAAATGGTGGAGAGAGTGTGACATGAAGGTATAATTAATGTCAACATTCTCATTCCATTACTTATAAAATAACTTGTAATTATTAAGCTTATTATTTGGTTTTAAATTATTGTTTCACTAAATAATTTGTTTGGAAGGTATAGTATATGATGCATACTAAAAAATAATGAAAGATATTACAAAAAATATTTAAAGAATAAAATCTAATTTCCTTCCCCTTTTTTAAAATTAGAAAAATATTCGATATCTTTAGAAACAACAAACAAAATAACAATATCCCCGTTGATACACAAGTTTTGAAGAGGTTCATACAAAAATAATTTTACACAATAAAGAAATTGTTTCTATCAAACTATTTTAAACTAAATTTTAAATACGATAATTTATGACCACAAGTAAAAATAACTCAAACTTAATTATCGCTTAAAAAAAATTATTAGGGAACAATAATATCTCGAGCATAAAGATTAAAATTTGCAACTTTAATTATAATAGAAGATCAAAAAATATGTATTTTTTATAAAGTTGGAAATATAAGCATAACCTAATTGTTGAAATTGTTTAAAAAGGATTTAAAAAACTTGGAAAAGTTACATTATATATATATATATATATATTTTTTAGAACAATATAATAATTATAATAAATTTATAATTGAAATTTGAAAATGTTTAGGATAATTTTCCAAAAAAATAGAATATTTTCACAAATGTATTAATTCGTAGCACATAAAAAGAGAGGGAATATAATTATATTCACGTGTAGTCAAGTTAAGTAGCATACTAACGACCGAACATGTAACTGAAACCTATGGTATATACAGTACACGCTCAGTAAAAAAGGTACTGCAGTGATGTAGTGATGAAGACTTATGAGCGCTGAAGGAAAAGCAGTAAAAGTTTACAGTTACACGTACGAGACATTACTGTGGAGTAACTTGATAAATAAAAAGCTATTAAGGTTTGTTTTTAGGAAATTTTATTAATTTATAGAAACATTTAATTCTTGGAAATGTAACTATTTAGTATTGTTTTAAAAATGGGACAAAAATTAAACTGATAAAATAAAAGATTTAAGGTTTAAAGGGTCAACTGGAGTAAGACTATCATAAAATCGGTTAAAGATTTAATAAATTTGAAAATTTTAAAGTACGTTTTAAAAAATATTCTTACCCATTCAGAAATTTGAAGTTTAATTAAAAAAGAAGACTACTAAATAAAAATTAATTGATTTATTTTGGTTTATAAAAATTTATTAATGTATGAAAATTGACTGATTAATCAATAAACTGATTATTTTTAACAACAAAGTTTATTAAAGTAAATTAAACTAAAAATTTTAAAACTGAATCAAAAAGTTGATCTGTCCAAAATTTTTAATATTAAATCAACTCAACCGATTCAATTTTTTAATCACTGCTAATTAGAACATAAATTTCAGTCTTTTTTTTGTATATTTTAGGATACAATTTGGAAAGAAAAAGAATATTTTTCATCTTCCAGTTTTATTTTACTACTTTGTTTTTTTAATGTATAATTTCAATGGCATCCCTTGATATTTGCAACAAACTAATAACATTTAAGTCTTACAATATTATGAAAAGCTTTCTTATAATATAAATTGTTACTTGATGATCATAATTGATAGTGAAAAAAATATAGAAACGATCGACTGATTGAATAATATTAACTTGTATCAAATTAGATTGAATAATACTTATGTGAAATACAAATTGGATTAATCGTGTCGTAGTTGATTTATAAAAAAGCTGTATTTTGGTAGAATAGCTTGGATAATATAAGAGGGTGAGCTTTGGAGTAATCGATAAAGTTTCTCATTTGTAATAAGAAGATCACATGCTCAAGTTACGGAAACAATTTATTTATAAAAATACAAAAAATTATGTACATCATAACTCTCCTCGTACTCCTGCAAAATAGGGAATCTTGTACACTGGATATGTTGATTCTTTTTAGTAAAATTTCCGACAACAAAAATAATTGTTAGACTTTTTTAACAAAAGATTGTTTAATTATTTGGGATTAGGTTAACAAGGTTGATTATTTCTTTTTTTAATTAGGATAAATTTATGAGACAAATTTTAGTTGACTTTTTTGAATTAATTTGACTTGCCCCGAAAATATATATAGTTTCTTAAGTGAATTTAATGAGTTCTATTATTTCTCTCTCTATTTTTGGTTTAAAAAAGAATGATAAAAGTACATTTTGAAACTCAACGTTTATAATAGAACACAATTTAAATCATAACATTTTGAAGCATTTAAATTGAACATTAAAACGTTCAGAACAGACCTTAAATGAACGAAAAATTTGACGAAATTATCTCTTCGTCAGTTACATGTTATATCAATATTAATATGATATTATCTTTATATTTTTTAATATAAAGTAGGTCTCACTGTTATGTAATTAGTTTTTAAAAATTAATTAAAAAGTGGATCCGACTTACACGTGATAATGAGGTCCATTGTTATATATTTCACATAGTGAGTTTCACTTTTTATGTGACCATAAAGTTTATTTTTTATTTAAAAAATAAAAAATAAAAATTGTTGAAAGTTATATTTTGTATTGTATTATACTTTTTACTCTTAAAAGGGAATCCCAATGGTCGGAAAGAACAATGCTATTCCTTTTGAAGTTTGTGGTAACTTTTTTGATTCAAAAGGTTTGTTTCTTTTACATAGTCCAACAAGAACGGCAGAGAAAATCCAGAAGAAGGAATAATCACACATTAGGTGTTTGATGCAACAACGAATCGTCATTATAATATATAAAAAATGGAACACAAAAGTCATGGAGGAGATGGATGGTGCTATGCTATGCGGTTCCTTTTGTCTTGCTACTTGTGTTTATCCTAATAATTGAGGAAGAGGAAGAGGAAGAGGAAGAAGAAGAAGAAGAAATCGATAATGTCCAACACATACGGCCAATGTCCCCCACGGATTAACTCAAAAAGAATATTATACATATTAACTTTTTAATTTTTAATTAATACCAAAATTTTTAGAATTTTTAATTTAGTAATTAATTTTTTAAATTTTGTATAAATCAAATTGAATATTTATTTTTATTGATGTAACTAATAGATAGATAGTGACATTTAATAAATATGTCACCTCAATATAAGTAAAAATTTAACCTGAATTATATAAGTTTAAAAAAGTTTGATACTAAATTTAAAAATTTTCAAAAAGTTAAACATTTATTAATTTATTATCCTATAAATGACTATAAATAGATTAAAAGAAATTAATTTTTTATTTATATATTACTCATATTAGTACTAAAAGTCCAATTGGGTTGATATTATTGAAGATTGTTTACTTTTCTATTGTATAGGTCCAAGTGTCTTTAACAAATTGGAAACTTTGCACCAAAAAGTCCCATTAAGTGCAAGCTAGCTAGCTTCCATTTAGGTACATTCTATTCCCATAGTCAACTAAACAAAGATGCTTATCTTTAAAAAAAGAAAGTTGCTTATGTATTGATAATGTATTTATAGCTTATGAAAAGAAAAAAGAGCTATACAACTAAACTCCGACAACAGCTTCACAATATATCACAAAGATATATAAATGGTATTATATCTGTGATAGAGGAAAAAAATAAATAGTAAAATTTGATTTTTAATATTAAATATAAAGAGAAAATTACATTAAAAAATTAGAAACTTTACCTCTAAATTATATTCAGAACTCAGAAGATATAATCGTAAAATTTTTTGCTGTTAATTTTTGAGTTGGAGTACTTTAAATACATATATTGATGAAAATAAAAAAAGAAGGTAAAAATGCACTTAAATATTTCAAGACTATTTATAAGCATAAGATGTTAACTTATAACGTTAACTTATAACATTAAATAAACTTGCCTAACGTTAACTTATAACGTCAAAAATCACCCACGTTAAAATTATTTATTACTACCTCTATCTGCAGCCTACCTAACCTACAATCTTGGAGTACTTACTACCTGCAATCTTAGAACTTGCCTAATGTTTACTCTTTAAAACATTACTAACGTTAAATCAATTTTGAGTGAATTAGTTACATGTTGTGGGAGTTAAAAGCCAAAATATGGGATCAAAAGGTCATGTGTTCAATTTTTCCTATCTACCCTCTCTCGATCAAGCCTATCATACAGGACTTACCTAGTGTGAAGTACTTGATTGGCGTAATTTGCGAGTTATTGTGTTAATTCAGAGATTTACCAGTGTGCATATAAATAGTAGCGGCTTCGTGTTCCTCTGTTTCAAAAAAAGCAAATGGACGCCTATTATTACTAATTTTCTTAATAAGAGACTATATGTTATATTTACTAATTATAAAATTAATTGATAAATTTCAGTATATAAGATACCAATATAAGATTAAATACGCTGAGAAGTTTGGAAACCCAAACTTTGTAACTTTTCAAATAAAAAAAAAAAGATAAAAATCGCTGAGCTTGATGTATCATGCCACGTGTGTTTCAAGTTCATGATTTGAAAATCTCCCGCACTATACAAGAAAGCAATCTTTCGAGGAGGGATTATATTTGGGTGTGGGCCAAAGCCTAGGTCAACGGGACTCAAATAAGACCAAAAGTGACTTCATTTTTTATAATTGTTAAGCTTCAGGCTGCAACTCAAGCCCGGCCCGATACCAAACAATTATAAGAAAGTTGTTTTCTATTTTTAATTTTAAAAAACAAAAAATCAGGCTACATTAAGTTAGGTCAATTCAGGTTTAGGTTTAAACCCAACTATCTTGAACTAGGCCTAGTCTTAGGTCGAGCTTGAGTCTCAACAGATAGAGAGCTCGGAGATGACCGGGACGTGATTCTCTATACCCTTATTCTGTACCTACTCTGTGCTCATTGCATCTGAGCCATCTATTTTTGTGGGTCCCACATAAATGGAAGGTTCAGATGCAATGAACACAGAATAGGTGCAGAATAAGAGGTACAGAAGATTTGAGGGCGAGATGACCCGACTCATTGCTACCTTTACTTTCTAAGAGTTCAGAATATAAGATGTTTGTGTCACTTGGAGCAAAATTCATGGTTAAAATTCTGACAAATTGAAACAAATTTTTTCTCTAGGCTTGAAATTTTAATTTCCAGAAAATTTAATTAATTATCTCAAAATTACATTATTTTAGAAAGTTCGAATTCTTTTAAAAAATTGCTAAATATGTAATACAAGCTACAGTATGGAAATCTAACAATAGCATTCAGACACATTTAACACAAGTTTGATTATCGATCAAATGTGAAGGCGATAAGTAGGAATTGCGAGTAGAGGCTTGGTCTTCTGAATCACAAGACCATACTCCTCAGTCATGTCCAATTCAGCTGGCAGCATACCATCTGGTAACTCCCAATCAAAGCAATGGAGTAACTGTGCAAGCACCAAACTCACGATAGTGAGCCCCAATTGCATTCCAGGACACACTCTTCGACCAGCACCAAATGGTATAAGCTGGAAGTCGTGTCCAAGAACATCTATGTCACTACCCGCAAACCTTTCAGGGAAGAACTTGTCCGGTTCAGACCAAACACTAGGGTCTCGTCCAATGGCCCAGACGTTTATCATAATTCGAGAGTTTTTGGGGATGAAGAAGCCATTGACAATGCAGCCCTCCATTGAATAGTGGGGAAGTAGCAGTGGCGCGACTGGGTGAAGCCTGAAAGTTTCCTTTAAAATCATGTTCAAGTAGTGTAGGTTCTTTAGGTCTGATTCTTCCACCATTCTGTCCATGCCTACCTTCTCTTCCAACTCTTTCTGAACTTTCTTCATTACATGTTGGTGCTTAATGATTTCTAATAGTGCCCATTCCACTGCTGTTGGTGAAGTGTCCATTGAAGCTCCAAGCATGTCCGCACTAGAGAATCTTTTATCAGAAGAAGTAATTCTGACTGGGTGGCAAACAGGTCAGCCTATATTCACCCGAATGCAACAAATAAAGTTTGATTTAATCAGAATTTAAGTATGAGTCGACTTAAAATTAATAAGCAAAATATAATTTGACCAACTTCCGAATTGAATTCAGATTTAAATAAAAAGACTTTCAAACTTTAGATTGGGAATTTAGACCTTGTCTAATTCGAGTCCCCCGAATCTGACAACCTTGATATGTTAAGAAAATGTCATGTCGGTTAGGCCAGGCTCATCCTGCTAGTAATAGATACACCATCTAACATAAACGGGGAACGTAATACTTATAGCTCCATAAGGAAAGCAATCTTACCATGATAACGGCTTTGATGCTATCTCGATCTACGCGGTACTCAGTTTCTTCAGATCCCACAAGACCTAACATGACATCAATGAAGTCCTTAGTTCGATTTTCATCTGTATTCTTGATATGTTCTTCTATGATCTTCTCAAAGAACTCATCAAACACTTTGGCAACAGCGTTCATGCGTTTTCTAAAACCCTGAAGATCAAGCCATGCAATCTGTGGAATATAATCTCCCAAGTTAGGAGCTGCTGTGAGCTTTGTAACCTCATGAACAATAGCATTGAACCCTTTCTCATCAAACTCATTGTCTGAATATTTCTTCCCAAAAACCATCAAGCAACTCATATCAGCACTAAGAGAGTGGAGTTTTGTTCTAAGATTCACGGCCAAACGACTGCGACAAGAGGCCTCTTTGATAGACTGAACCATAAGGCCAAGCAGTTGCTTTCTCGAGGACTTCAAGGAATTTACTTTAAGGCTGCTAAGCAACTCGAGAGTGCAAAGCTTGCGCATGTTTCGCCAATAAGAGCCATAAGGACCGAAAGCCAAGTTCTTCTGGTTGTAAAACGAGTACTTTGAAGCCTCAAGAGGTGGTCTGCTTGCAAAGACAAGATCATAAGTCTTCAGAACCAGCTCAGCTGCTTCAGGTGAAGATATGACAATTGTAGGAGCCAGACCCAAACGCATATGCATGATGGGCCCGTACTTTTGAGCCAATTCATGCAAACTTCGGTGAGGGTTCTTGCCTAACAAATGGAAGCTACCAATTATCGGCAA
>JAOTBA010000203.1:27842832-27854351 GCA_025629845.1 Erythroxylum squamatum
TAGATTTGATTCAATAATTAAAAATTAAATGAAGAATTTAAATTAATTAATATCAATAAAATGAAAGTATTTCTATTCCCTAACTTTACAAGCATTTTTTTTGACAATAGAATAATAATATATAAACCAAAAAGTTTAAGATTTAAAAAGTTTAATTAGTATTAAAATATTATAAAACGGATCAGATATAAAAGATTAAAAATTAGAAATATAAAATTTAATCAATTAATTAATAAATTTATTAATTTTTAATAAAACATTATTAAAATAAATTAAACTAAAAAATTAAAAATCAAATCAATAAAATGTATTGAATTTTTTAATCAGTTACTAATCTATTATCTACCAAAAGTAGGAGATACGTGGAGCGCTCCCCCTTCACTTTGATCCCGTCCTAAAAAGCAACGATTTGAACCATTTATAGATCCGTCATCTGTGTGTGTCATCATTGCTAGGTTTATTGGACCATCTTCTTACTGTTACATCATGTGTTCTGTGTATCAAAATCTGTTGGATATTTCCAGCGGATTTGTTGCTTTTTCACCTGAATGCCCAAGGCCCCAAACCCAATCGTCGAAACATGTGATTATGGATTTTTGTATCTATATGGAATTATGGATGTTTCATGAAAACTTGGGAATCTTTCGAAGAGCACAACATCGTGTATCCTTGTCAGCTCCTTTACCTTATCATAAATCAAACGTTCCAACAATCTCTAAAATCGTACGTCGGCCGCCAAATAATCCTCCAAAATGGCTAAACGCCATAACATAACAAACTTTTTGGTTTTTCAGAATCAGCCAGTGCCACCTGAGTAACACCGAGCAACTACTCCTCTCTGCCTCTGTTTCTCCCTCTCTCTCTCTCAAGCTTTTGCTTCTCTAGATGGCTTTCCGGTGGCAAATTCTGAAGAAAACTGTACAAGAATCCAAAACCAAGTTGTATTCTCCTCACCACGTCCTTCGTTGCTCGTTCACTTCCGTTTCTTCATCATCCGCCACATCCCCGGCCGTTACCAGCGATGGCCTGCGACAGATACCACCGTTTGAGTACCAGCCAAAGCCGTATCGAGGACCGTTAGCAGAGGAAGTGCTTGAAAAACGAAAGAGGTTTCTTGGTCCCTCACTGTTCTACTACTATCAGAAGCCTGTGAGTTTACATAGATAATACTTTATATTTTATTATTTGTAAAACACCCATTTAAGTTTAGGCGATGTATATGCTGAAGATTGATTCTTTTATCTTGAAAGATGATCAAGTGTACATAAAGGTTGATTTTTTCTTGAATGGGTTTTGGTTAAATGAGTGGTTATGTATCATCTGTAGCTGAACATTGTGGAAGGGAAGATGCAATATTTATATGACGAGAAGGGGAGGAGGTATCTGGATGCTTTTGCAGGAATAGTGACAGTCTCATGTGGGCATTGCCATCCTCATGTTTTGGAAGCCATTACAGAGCAAAGTAAGCTTCTCCAGCATGCTACAACCATTTACTTGCATCACGCCATTGCTGATTTCGCAGAGGCCTTAGCTGCCAAAATGCCTGGGAACCTCAAGGTCTTTGCTTAATTTATCTTCTCTCTACCTTTTTCCCACAACTATTATGTTTCTAAAGGGTAGAGAAGATGATAATTTTGTATGTCAAGTAAGAAATGAAGATTGGTGGAGGTCAACTTGCTTCTTTCTTTACCTTGCAAGAATTAGTTTCGAATTTCTGTGGTAAATGATTAGTTCTGACCTCGGCAGATTTGAGCAAAAGACCTAATAAATTGGAATTTTCATGATTTAGGTTGTGTACTTTGTGAATTCTGGTTCAGAAGCAAATGAGCTGGCAACGATGATGGCCAGACTTTATACTGGCAATCTTGAAATGATATCGTTAAGAAATGCATATCATGGTGGAAGTTCTGGTACAATTGGACTGACTGCTTTAAATACATGGAAGTATCCTATACAACAGGTTTTGTGTCAACTCTCCTTACTTAAGAAAGAAACTTGGCAAAATTACAATAGGATTCTAAGTATAAAATACTACAGGGAGAAATTCATCATGTGATTAATCCGGATCCTTACCGAGGAATCTTTGGCCCTGATCCGACCGGCTATGCAAAAGATGTTCAAGATCACATTAGCTATGGAACTTCAGGAAGGGTGGCTGGATTTATATGTGAAACAATTCAGGTCAGCAACTGATAATGCATGTTGTCTAAACAAGTTTTGAGTTTTGGCTGTTTCAGTAATCATTGATGAGAGATTTTTATGACCTTCATTTCTATTTTGCTCAACTCCAGGGAGTTGGTGGAGCAGTTGAATTGGCCCCTGGATACTTGAAGCTGGTTTATGATATTGTACGAAATGCCGGCGGCGTTTGCATTGCAGATGAAGTGCAAACAGGATTTGGTCGCACCGGAAGCCATTATTGGGGTTTTCAGACCCAAGATGTCATCCCTGACATAGTTACCATGGCAAAAGTACATCCATTTGAATTTAATCACTCAATCCTGAAAATTTAGTCCATATCAAGAATTTATAACTATTGTTCCTTTACCAACCTGTCTTGACATTTGATGTTGATCATTGACAGGGTATAGGAAATGGTTTACCTTTAGGTGCAGTAGTAACAACACCAGAAATAGCAAGTGTGATGGCTCAGAAAATCCAATTCAACACTTTTGGTGGTAATCCTGTCTGTTCTGCTGGTGGACTAGCAGTTCTGAGAGTAATTGATCAAGAGAAGCGCCGAGATCATTGTGCTGCTGTTGGATCCCACTTGCTTGGACGCTTGAGAGATCTGCAGCAAAGACATGACAGTAATTTCTCTTTGACCAATCACTGCAAAATAAGCAATTGTCTTTTGTTTTTCGCATGGCTATAACAGACCCTAAAGTGAAGTAAAAGTCTCTGGTTCTGTTACTGTACATGTCGTGTATCTCAACCTAACAATAAGCTAACTGTTGATAGTTAAACTTTGGCAATAATGGTTCTGAAGATTTAGTTGATGATTTTTCAATCAGGAGGTTTCTTCAGAAGGTCTTCTGTGCTTTGTTTGTATGTGGGTAGGCAAGTAATGGCTTTTATACTTTAGCTTCTGAATTGTTTCCAAGAAATAAGATTGTTTGCTTGTCAATCTTCATCTTTAAATAAAAATACAAGCATTTAGTGATCCATGAACATGAAATTTGATGTATAGTTACTTAACAAGACTTGCCTTAAGTGATCATATTCTTAAATGCTTGTGAATTCCGTTCAGTCATTGGAGATGTAAGAGGGAGGGGTTTGATGGTGGGGATAGATCTGGTAACTGATAGGAAGGAGAAGACACCTGCCAAGGCGGAAACTGCAGTTCTATTTGAGAAACTTAGAGGTACTACCTAAGTTCCCCTGAAATTTCCCGAGATCAGGTTCTGAAATAGTTATTCCAGGTGTTGAATAAACTCACTGTTCTTGCACCTGCAGAGCTTGGAATTCTAGTTGGGAAAGGGGGCCTGCACGGGAATGTGTTCCGAATAAAACCACCAATGTGCTTCTCCAAAGATGATGCAGGTACTTCTCTTGTGTTTTACATTCCTGGATTTATGGATGATAAGTTGAGCCCTCCTGAACTGTATCAGTTCAAGTGAGTTCTGAAGAGCAGAAATTGCTGTTTTAGTTTTGTTTTCCGAGTAATGACTTTGCTTCTGCTTTTGGTATGTGCAGACTTTCTTGTTGATGCATTGGACTACTCAATGTCCAAGCTGTGAGAATCAATCTGCCAGAGAGTGAGATAGATGTGTAACATTCTGAATCTTCCAGCATCAATATCTCTTGTTTCATTCAATAATTAAGTGAATTAGCACAATTAGCACTAGGAATGTTTTTCTCTTAATACTTCTAAATTGTTATCTTGGCTTCTGTGTGTCTGTGAAGAATTTCTCTGGTTTCATTCATTCTAAAAAATATTTCTTTTTGTTGTTTTAAATTATCTGAAAACATATTTCATGATATTAAATATTAAAAGAGAAAACTTTTAATGTGTCTTAAAAGTATTTTAATAAAAATTTTAACGTCTTTAATTGTTATAATATCAAAACTCACCAATCAAATTGCTTGGTAATCTCTTTAAACATAATTTAATGAGTATAAAAGCTCTTTCATTGAATTTTTAAATAATTTAAAAGTAAATAATTGTTAAATATAACTGAAATTATAAGATAAATTTACTTTTAGTTCATTGCGAAATAAATTAAAAAATTAAAATAATATACACAAACCAGCTTATCAATTTTCCTAAGCCAACTACAATTTAAATTTAATTAGACATAATTTAATTAGTTGGCTTGATCTGATTAAAAAGATTATTAAATTTAGACTGAACAAATATTAAAATTTGAACTTGATTCTAAGATCGATCAAAACTAAATTCAATTCGTTAACTTTGAATCGAAAACCGGGTTAGATTCAGGTAGGACTAACTTGCCATCCCATTCTACACCAGTCAGCTTTCCGGTGCAGCAAGGAAAAAGCTGTGTTTCAATGCATAATTCATAAATGGCAGATACGGAAATAAGAAGCAACCAATCAAATAATCGGGAACAGGATGAACAGATGGAGCATACAAAAATTTAGTGGCAGATTAATCAGTAGATTCAGAACGTTGAGTATTTGATTAAAAACAAATCCTTTTTTTTCTTGGAAAAAATGGCTGCTTGTATATTCACAACTTCATGATTCTGTGGAAAACTGCTTCAAAAATGTCAGCAGCTCGAATTATGTCTTACCTTAGATAAGTTTACAAAAACATTCTTCAAAGATATACTTTTGGCTACAAGAGATGTGATCTTGTTCATAGTTTGAACTTCATGGTGCCTAGTAATGCAGTGCAGGACTAAGCAGGCTCATGATGACGAGTTTTCCATAGCGAACTCAGATCTCTAAATCGCTGGAAGTACTCCCCCAACACAAGCAAGCCTCGAGCTGCCTGACGGATCGTTAACTGCCGGTGCATCTGAAGCAGAGTTTCCTTCCGAAGATGGTCGGCCTGTTTTGGATCAATGTTTTATGCCAATTTTTAGATACCACCTAATGATGTTTAGTACAGATAAATATGGAAGAAAATGCTATTTCTGATGATATTGGAGCAAGAGATGGAGTCCATACCTGCGACACAAAGCGAACTAAAGATTCTAACATCCCCATTGCATTTTCCAATTGTGGCATGTAACTAGATTCATCAAAATGACCACCTGCCACTGTCTCAGCTACAGTTTGCTGGAGTTTATCCATACCTAGTGAAAGAGCATCTTCTGCTTGCTGACATGATAATATGAGGTTAGTTAGCTCCAGGTGCTGATGTTCCACCAGGGGTTCAAGCTGAGGCAGAAGAACCTGTTAAGTTACTCTGGATTTAGTGCCTCCCATAGATGAATAGTTAATAAGCTAAACTCCTGATCTATCCAATTTTTCCAGTGTGATGGTTGGCTGTTCTTTTTTTGGGATCAATATCAGCAACGCAATTCATCCAACGAGAAACTTAATACAAATTAATTATAGAGCTATGACACAATGAAACCTGAACAATGTATATCACCTTGAGAAGATCCGACGGGCGAAATCCACCTATCCACAACAAAAACCGTTCTGCGGGTGGCTTCCACATTCCAGATATCATATAGAAAACATCAGCTTCTGCGGCAGCAGCTTTCATGCTAAAAAGTTTAGAATAATGGTTCAACGAGCTTTCCACAAGTATCTGCAGCTGTACATCACTGATATGAGCATTTAAAGCAATACCCAGATCACATATCTGTCTGGTTTGTTCTTCCAACCAATTTCCGTACTCCATTTCGAATGTGGTGATCCCTGCAGAATTTTCAGATTTTGGCTTATAATTAAAAAAAAAGTTCAGGAAGAACAAGTAATAGGAAATAATTTAGGCTATCTGTGACTGTAAATGTAGATATATAAATGCGCTGCTCTCTCATAGCAACAACTATCTTGACTTTGGACTCCATAGTTGATTGCAAACTGATGTAATTTGTGCTTTAAATTGTACTTTAGGGATTCTCAATCTGTTAATAGGAATGACAAAAAGCTCAACGTCTGGCCTAAGCTCAACAGGTCAAGTTTGAGTCGACCGAACTCGAGCCTAGTCCTATAAAAAAGAATCAGATTCTAGCTGAGCTTAGAGCAAAGGGGGTGTGCAATCCAAAGTCCAGTCCAAACCCAGCCGGAAATAACCCCATACTTATTGGTTTGGGCTGAATTTTGATCGAAAAGCTCAAAAAGTGATTCTACAAATGAGTTTAAGCTTTTCAAGTATGTCGGAAGTCCAACCAAGCTCAAATTCGAGCCCGCTTATCCAGACTCAATCAGGCTCCGACTACACCTACCAAATCTCTTTCGGCCTTCAGTTTGGGCATGCAATCAAATTCTAATTATGGTGGTATCAATCAGAGTTTTGAGAAACACAAACCTGAGTTTATGGTTCCATTAAACCCCAAATGACCAACTTGTACTCCACCACCTAAGTACAGACCCTGGCAGAGGAGCAACAACTGTTTTAGTGGAGTGTTAAAAAGATTTCAGTGGAACAAAAAGATAATCTTCTTCATGCCTGCTGCCTGGCTCTTTCAAGCTCCTGCTCCAATTGTATCAGCTTTAACCGACTTGATTCTAATTGTTGAACATACACCTGCAAATCAAAGTCTAGAATTCAAGCCAGCAATCTGCAGAACTTGATGTATGTTCAATAGAAACTTGTACCTTTTTCCTCAGCCGGCTTTTACGAGCAGCTTCACGATTTTGAGCTTGCCTTCTTTGTACCTTTCGTCATCAACATGTCAACAAATTATCTACTTCCATAAACAAACATACACAGATAGGGCAAGAGAGAAGGGGAGAGTCATAACATTTACCTTATCAATAGGTTTACTTGCTTCTTGATCATACTTGCTTGAAGGTTCAGGTGTATCTTGTGACGTGTTCTCTGACTAATGAAATTGCATAATAAAAACTTCAGCTAACAATGACTACCTATGACCAAAAACTACCAGAAAAAAGTAAGGATTCAGTTTAAAGATTTGCACCTGATTGTCTAGCTTCGTGTCGACCGTGAAAATCATCGATGTTGATGTACCCGGGGAGCCGTTGATTATCATTGATGCAGGTGAAGTTTCTCCCCACATTCCTATATGATGGATAGGCTCATACATGCCCATCCTTCCTGAGGTGATAAACTGTGTCGATGGAGAGTTCATGCTCCTTATATCCAACACAAAGTGAAGATAGTAACCAGGAGAGTTCAATTGAACAAGAAGGGAATTGAGACATCAGGACAGACCAGCAACATGAAATCACAAATTCCTTGGAACCACAGTAAACCAAATGTTAAGAAATTCCAGATGCTCCAACTTTGCAGGAACAGGTAGGGGAGATGGAAAAACGAAAATAAGTAATGAAATGCAAAACAGTCCAGATTTGTTTAAAGACCATTTTTTACTTCCAGAACACAAGATAATAAGAAACAAGAACTTCTGTAATTCCATTGCTACTCGAAACACAGTCCTAAAGAATTTGTTTAACACCCAAAGAATCTGTCTCTGACATTTACATGCACTTCACTGAATAGAACCATCTTTCCGATCTACGAATCCAAATCATGTCAAGTTTACACGACCAAACAATTACTAACGAGACAAAAGAAAAAAACGCTCTGAAACTAACAGAATCTTCAGTTTATTCCCATCTCTCTGCAACCGAGCACACTCGATGAACAGAAACACGAAAACCCAGAAGAAGAAAACGATCAAAAAGAACCAAAACAAACGAACAGAACGAACCTTTTTCAAATCAAAGTGGGATGAGAACAAAGTTTCCCGCCACGAGTAAGAACCAGAAGCAGAGACCCGAAGCTTGCAACTTCCAACCCAAAACCTCGTAAACCTACTATTCTCTTCACAGATTCTCCCACCAAACTTACTTCAAACATCATTCTTCTTCAAACCAAGACTCAAATGAGAACACCCCCACAGCTTAAAAATGAACTCTCTTTCTCTTCAACACTGTTCCTACTTATTTTTTATTCCATTTTCTTTTTGTTTTGCTTTGAAATTATACTAATTATAAAACAGACCCAAATCATGCAACTCTCTCCAATTATTTAGTTCAATTTGCTTTGGCTTATCAAGAGCTACAGATAGTCAAAGATAACAACTTTTTTTTATACATATATGCTTCCACCACTAGCAAGGTGCTATTGCTCCAACACTTAACCTGCGCACCACTACATCTTCTAAATACGACGTCGAGCTCCGTGACCGGAAACGATGCGTTGGTTGGTGGTGGTCAGCGAGAGGGGACCTTATCGGGGAAATTGAGCAGTCGAGAGAGAGCCGCGTGTGTTCCGTTTTGATTAAACTAGACATAACGGCAAGTCCTCCACTTGGCAGTGTTGTCGTTGATTACACGTGGAAGTGCTTTACGATGTGAGTCAGCAACTTATGCTGTCAGCCGGACCTAGCAGAACAATTATGCAAATCACATATGTAATAATTTACTACGTCATCACGTATATTTTTTAGTTATATTTTATATTTTATATTTATTTATTTATATATTTATTATATTACATTTTTATTTATTTATGTATTTATTGTAATTTTATTTACATAATTATTTAACTTGTTAGTTTTACTTATTTACTTTTTAATTTACATCATTTTTTTATTGTTACATTTGCAAATAGGTCTACCGGAAACAACCTCTCTATTATATAGAGGTAAGGATGCATACTATCAGACCTCCCTATACTCCACTTTATTGCAAAACTTCATACTGGGTGTGATTATGACGATGACATAATAGAGGTAAGGATGCATACTATCAGACCTCCCTATACTCCACTTTATTGCGAAACTTCATACTGGGTGTGATTATGACGATGACGACATATGTAATAATTTATATTTAAGTAATTTGATAAATATATTCTTAAATTATTTATTATAAGAGAATTTTTAATTTGGAATTATAATTATAGTGCTCTTTTTATTAAATAATAATAATAATATGCTATGCATAAATTGCCCTAAGTAAACAAAATTAGAATAAAACACAACGTTTAAGTGGGCCCATATTAACAAAGACAAGATAAGCATAATGCAAGCATCGTACATAATTAGGCACTACATTGACCTTTTATTCCATGTCCTACCCAAAGTTAGAATTTACAAATATAAATTAGATTGAATACATTATTTAATTATAAATTATTGATTTATTGAATAATTTATTCAAAATATAAAATTTACGAATTATTATATATATTTGATAGTCTATATACGATAATTCAAAAATAAGTGATATATTAGTTTAACTAATATTTATAAATTTAATATGCTTTAAATCTCGCTGGTCAGTATTTAAATTATTATAATAAAAAAAGAATTAAAACCTAAAATTGGACTATAATTTTGATAAAATTTTATGTTAAATGATAAATATATTTTACTAAATTTACCAAAATTAGGATAAATTTACCACTAATTTTACCAAATTAAATGTTTTTTAATTTGGTTTTAAAACGGAATATATTCTTTCTATAAATAGTCAACCAAGCCTATCTTTCATAATCTAAATTAGGATCTGGATTTGAGTGTGTATATATATATATATATATACTAATTCAATTGTCAATTTAATAATTAAGATGAAATTTATTTGTAAATATGATTTTATTTCTTTTTTATAATAAATAAGAACGGTGAATTTATAGATGATGATAATGATAATAATTTAAAATCCGAAACTTTTAAGTTCACTATAATATTTATGATTAGAATTAAATATTTTAATTTTTAAAAATTATAATAACAAGATTATTATATTTTATTTATAATAATAACTTAAAATTTTAAATTCATAAAAGTTGAAATTTTCACTCCATATTAATCGAAATTTACAGCTACTGCTGTCAATCTGTCATAGACGGAGACTAAATCTCATTAGGAATGTTTTTAACAGTAGTTAAGCTGGTACGATAAGAAGTTTAAGGTTTAAAAAGTTTAACTGGTATTAGATTGTTATAAATTTAATTAAAGATTGAATAAATTAAAATTTTTGAAATATAATTAAATGAGACTTTTCTTATTTGTGGAATAATTTAAAGTTTAATTAAAAAAAGACTGTTAAATGAAAATTAATTAATTAATTTTAATTTATTAATTTATAAAACTAGCTTAACTAATTAATTAATAAATTGATCATTTTTTAACAATAAAAATTATTAAAATAAATTAAACTAAAAATAAAAAATTAATCCATTCGGAGACCCAACATACTTCATTGTTTTTAGATGAGATCCTCCGTATCTATTCTTCGGTTTTTACTATGTGTCAAAAGATTTCATTTGCAATTTGTAGATAAGACGATCAGGTATAAGATAGAAAATGAGAGAAGGAGACTTCTTTTTTTTTGATTCGAGGAATTTCAAAGGAGACCTTTTTTTTTATTCGAAGAAACTTCGTAGGCGGGTTAAGTGAACATACCTTTTTGAGAATTCAACTAGTGCCCCTTATTATTGAGGGCGCAATTAATTCTCCACCTACAGATAAAACTCTGGCTGTCCCAGGCTCTTATATGAAGGGCTAGCATGGAATCGAATTTGGGACCTAACCAAAATTAAGTCTCATTCTCAACCATCAAGTCACACCCTTAATTGCTAGATTACACAAACCAATACATATACAGACTATGACAATTTGCATAAGATTGCAACGGAAGTGAGCATCTCTAATGTAGCTAGAAGGGTGAAACTTTCAGAAAAACTAAGAGGGCAAGCAGTATTATCTTTTTTAAAAAAAAAAAAGAATTTGTAGTTATTATCTTTTAGATTCGCATTGAGTAAATCTTTAAATTAATGTACTAACTTATAAATTACACAAACCAAATACTTTAAACTAAAAAAGTCTTATATTACAAGCTCGATAAAAAAGCATAGATGAAAAGATTCGAACGCATATTCTTTTCATGCCGCGACATCATTTTTGAGTAAAAGCTATTACGTAGAAGCAAAGTGCTGGCTTGTTCAGACTGACACTAACAACATATACCTTTTAAATCTTGTATTCCACACATGATGACATGAACTTGGTCGGGTCCCTTGAGACTCAATTACCAAATTATTCTAATATTGCGATGTGTTTGTGTTTTTGTCTCTGGCTTTTTTGTGTTACAACTAAGAGAAAAGAAAACTATTTCATAAAAGAAATACCACAGACATAGCATCTAAATTATGATTGTGAGTGTGAGTGTGTTGTTCTTTTTTTTAAAAAATATTACAAATTTATTAGAATAACATAATAAGTCTGTTTAATACTTGAACTCACGATCTAC
Organism: Erythroxylum squamatum; assembly: GCA_025629845.1. Taxonomy (NCBI): domain Eukaryota; kingdom Viridiplantae; phylum Streptophyta; class Magnoliopsida; order Malpighiales; family Erythroxylaceae; genus Erythroxylum; species Erythroxylum squamatum. Next base: position 27,854,203 of record JAOTBA010000203.1, read on the forward strand.
TAATCTATGATATTTATAATTAAATTGCCAAACTTATATTTTTAATATTGAAAATCTTAAAATTTGAATATGAAGACATATCATATCACATTGACAATAATCTTAGAAATATTGAAGAGAGGATAAGCTTCAATTATACACACACACAT
>JAOTBA010000203.1:27914723-27933657 GCA_025629845.1 Erythroxylum squamatum
TGTAATGTAATTAATTAATAATAATATTTTAATTAATTATATTGTAACTAATTAATTAATTATAATGTAATTAATTAATTAATAACAATATTTTAATTAATTATATTTTAATTAATTAAGTACAATATTTTAATTAATGAATAAATTATATTTTAATTAATTATTAATTATATTTTAGTTAATTAATTAATTACAATATTTTAATTAATGAATAATTATAATTTAACTAGTTATATTTTAAATAATAATAATATTTTAATTAATTACAATATTTTAATTAATGAATAATTATATTTTATTTAATATATTTTAATTAATTAATTATATTATTATATTTTAATTAATTATAGTGTAATTAATTAATTAATTACAATATTTTAATTAAAGATTGAATTATATTTTTGTTAATTATATTGTAATTAATTAATTATAATATATTTAAATTAATTGATTATAAAATATTTAAATTAATTAGTTAATTATATTTAAATTAATTAATTATATTTAATTAATTAGTATTTAAAATATTAAAAAATAGTAGTCACTACTACGGAATAAGTTTCATTCATCTACTAAATAGAGGGTATGGAGGATTCCCCAAAAGTGGGATATCAAACTATTACCCCTATAATGATAATCAACAACCAACCACTCACTTTTCATTCTATACCCATTAACCCCTTTCCAAACCCATCAACCAAGCACCCCCCTTAGTTTTAAACTCGTACACTCTTTACCATTAAAATTCTTCGTTGGAACGATACCTACTTTCCACCACTACATTAATTTGTATTGCAAGAAGTTGATTTTTTTTAAATTTGGTTGCAGAACACAACAGTACCAGTGTTGCTTGTTTTCTTAATCACAATTACAATAATTGTGGTACTGCTGTTGCCTGCAACCAAATTAATAACAATTCTAGCTATGAAAAATGTAGTTAATGAAGAGTTGAGATCGTTCCCACGAGAAATTTTAACGGTAAAGAGTGTCCGAGTTTAAAACTAAAATAAAGTAAAAAGGAAGGGGGGTTTATTCACGGAATTTTAGAAAAAGATGACAAAAATCAAAAATTAATAAAACTAATCAAATATGAAAAATTCAGTAAACAAACCTTAGTTTCTGGTCACCGACGTTATCACACTAATATAGATCCTTGATATAAATTCAGTTCATCAACAAACATTCATTGGGTAATATTTTCTCTTAAGTTTAAATGAATAGAAACATGTATTCTAAACATTCTTATTAATCAACAACTTCGATACGATCTTAAGTTCAATTGAGTAATAGCTTTAAGGACTAAGAAACTAATGAACAAAACAATACATGTACGACATGTATTTAATCAAGATGAGTTTCTTCTTATTCAGAAGGCACTCAATATTAATCAACAAAAGAAACTTTATTTGAAAATCTCACATATAATAGATGATAACGCGGTTTCCCTTAATCAAGAAAATGGATTTTGATACTCATAACAAAAGTGAAAATCAACAGAGAAATAGCCAAATGTAAAGTCTTCATCTTCGGTCTTTCTTAAAAAATCCAAAAATTCCTAGAGAAATATTGCAAAAAATGAAAAACCTTATTATGACTGACAAAAAGGACAGAAAAAAAATTGTGTAGAAAAACATAAACAATCCTAATGTTGGCTAACGTGAACAGCGTCAAAAATCCTCCTTTATCCCCTTCGATTCTCCTCATTTTTTCATGATCTTTTGCAGATAATCTTTTCCCTATATTAGGTTGCAGGTCTCCATTAGTACGGTAGCAATTTGATTCTCAAGATTATGAAAATCTTAGGAGAATTAGATCTGCATTTAAAAACAGATCCTGCAGATATGCTTTGTCCTTACACATGCCTACACTTAGTTACTGAATTTTCTGTCAGTTTGAAATTTCGGATTATCTTTGCTTCCCTTGCATGCATGTGTTTTGATTCAATTTCATCTCTTAAGTGTTAGAAATCATCTGAGAACAATTAAGAAACAAATCTATCAATTTTGAATAATAATTTCAATACATTAAAGAGATTTAAATACAAAATAAGCACAAAATGACAACTTAACAGATTGGAAGGCAGAGTTGAAGAATGGATACATATCCTCGTAAAGGATTCTTGAGATTAAGAATTATCAAAGTCAAGGCTTTAAATTATCACAATAACAAAAATTATGATTAGAACCAGTATCAATATTTGACATAATAACATTGGCATCACTTATAATTATACACGTATTATCTGTAATTATAGATGTAAAATTATAAATAAGAAAAATGAAGACCTAAGAAGAATTAGGTAGAGGTGATCAAGAATGAGTACAATGACATTATTAAAACTTACCGAGATCATCGCCGTTCTCATAATTCTTTTAGTGTTTTCCTTTTTTAATTAGCCTAAACTTTTAATTATGTAATGCTTAACGTTTAAGAGATGTACCCTTAGCTTTTTCATCCTTTACGACGACGACGACGACGACTATTATTATTATTATATTAATTCTTTATCATATTATTTAGTATAGTACTTATTTTATATTTTATTTATTTGTTTTTTCTTGTGAATCATTTAGAAACAGTCTATCTACTAATTAGAGATAAGGCTGCATAATATTGGACCTTTTCAGATCCTACGTTTCAGCGAGATTTTTACTGGATTATTGTTGTTGTTATTATATCCGCAATTAAATTAATAATCACTTAATCCAGTATGAACCCAATGTAATTAATCCCAAATATTTTCATAAATATGACCCCTATGGTTTCCAGTTTATGCAAGAATAACATGAATAATACTTCATTAAGAGTAGAAGAAATCACTGACAGTAGTTCTTAGCATATTGACATAACACAATTCATTAACATTTAATGCAAAATGCATTCCAGAAAAAGAAAAAAGAAATAAAGATCTAGAAATATTAATTCGTAAATATAATTTATATTAGATGGATAGTATTCTATATAGCAATTCACAAATAAAAGGCTTTTTATTCATCTAATTGATATTTTAAAAAATGAGATAGTTAAAATTAAAAATTCAATCTATAAAAAATAAAAAAAGTGAGTAAACAATTGAACTAATGTCGTTAGATAATACCAATGAAATCATAACTAAACTACTAATCAATGGTGAATTTGATCGAGTAGATTAAGGAATTTTTTTGGCATCTTTTCTTATATTGAAATAATAAATTTTTAGTGAGATTATTAAATTCCCTATATAAAGACATAATACACTTTGATCAATATCTTAAATGCTTTCTATGTTGGAAGTACATAAAATATGAACAATCTAACGTCTCAAACCACCATCGAATGGCTACATCTTAATTAATCAATGAACTCTTTAAGAGCATTTAAGTTGTTAGCCAGTTAGCACATGAAGAGTCTTTACAGTGCATGACGATGGTATACAAAAGTTATAAGGTAATTTAGCAACTTAAATCAAGCATGATACTGAGTTTTGTTAAAGTTTTGGACCTTTACAAATCAACTTGATTAAGGCTAAGTTTTTAATGGATTAAAGATTTAACGTATGTTCAAATGAATAAGCTATAGCTAATGGATTTAACATGAGTAAACATTGGATCAGAATAATGTGTTATGAAATTCTATAGGCTTAAATGACTCGTAGTAAATTAATAAAAATGAGAAGAACTTAGATGATGTGACAAATAAAATTACAGAAGATAAAGATCAGTTTTAAAGATAAGAATCACATGAACTCTTATCCTATTCGTTGTGGCGTAGGTAAATGATAGATAATGTCCTATTTGATGAATATGTATTAATGTCATGTCATATAATTAATTCAGTTAAGTTAAGATTTTGAATTGTAACTTACTAATCAAGTTAGAAGTTCCTATAAATCAAATGAAATGACCTGTTTCAATTTTACTATTCTAACTCTCACGTAAATGTGTGGATGAGATGAATTGAAACAGAAATGAAACAACAATACTAAAACAGACGATGGGTTATATAAATTGCTCATTTTGTATACTTCGAGGGACCTTTGTGCTTTTATTGTTGCCGTTAATAGTTTTGTAAGGTCGCGAGAGTTCTCCAATAAGTTAATCACGTGTGGACGGCTGAGTGAAGACCTCTGTAACATAAGCCATTGAATCAGCTCCCAGAGATGACCATTGTCGACCACTTATTCACTCAACTTTACTGAAGAAAGAGTATTATATATACAATTATACACATAGCGTTAAGCCCATTTGGACTATTAATATCATATCAACAAATAAATCATATAATAAACAATGTTGCCCAAGACGGTCACTAACTAATAAAGAACAGAAAAACAAGATTATCTCGAGACTCTGCATGCAAGACTTGGTGGCGGACCGATGAGAACGATGACATAAACAGATTATGGTGTTGTCTCGTTAGATTTCGGTATCGCAAACTATAGTTTTATATTTTTAGGTGTTCGCCACATAATGTATGTACTAAACTCCTTATGATTATGGTCTATCTGTGATTATTGCAACTTAGAAAAAATTATGGTCAATGAATTAAGGGATTTCACTTATGTTTTTCTATTATAATTTTTTTATTTTTATTTTAATTGTTGTTTTTAGTCAAAAACAAAAAAACTTATTGAATGTAATTATAATTTTATAACTGATAATAATTAATATATTATTATATTATATTTTAATTATTAAAACTAATATTATTATTTCCAATTAAATATTAAATATTGTATATTTAAATGATTATCAAACTTGAAAGTATTTTCTATTTTTAAAAATAAATTAATTATAAATTTAAAATAAATTGAATAATTAAATTTATTGTTCATAATTTTATTACTAATTAATGTTAAATAAGTAATTAAATTTATAGTAAACATAATTTTTAAAAAATTTCAATTAAACAAATTATCTTTTATTTCTAAATTTAGAAAACGAAATCCAAAAACCAATAATCACATGGAACCAAATAGGTCCTAAACTTTTGATTGTCAAATATAAAAACTTAATTACCAAAAAAAAAACTCCACTAATAATAGGAACCCTGATAAAAAAAAGATGAGTCTTTCGTAGAATTTTCATGTATTGAAGCAGTGGACACAATGAATAATATTTGTATGTATTAGTTCCCTTTTAATTACGTTAACTTAAATTGTGACAATCGAATACATGATTAGTGTAACATTTAGAGTTTATTTGCTTCAATCACAAGATTTAGACCTATTTAAAGAGAATTAAAATTGTATATAATATATATGTGTATGTGTGTGCTTGTGCTTGTCTGTGTAAATGTTTTATTAATCGGATTGTAAATTAAACCGATAAAACAAAAAGTTTAAGATTTAATAGGTTCAACTGGTATTAGACCGTCATAAAACTGACTAAAGATTGAATAAAATTAAAGAATTTGAAATATGATTAAATTTTTTTCTTCTTCATCGAAAACTTTAAAGTTTAATTAGAAAAGAGATTATAAATGAAAATTAATTGGTTTATAAGAACTTATTAACTATAAAAATCATGATTAATTGATAAATTAATCGATTTCTAATAACAAGAATTATTAAAATAAATCAAATCAAAAAGTAAAAACTAAACTAAAATATTAACCGATTTAAGATTTTTATAGTTAAATCGATCGAACCAGTTGAATTTTTTAATCCTAGATGTATATATTCTAATTTTAAAGATAGTATTTCCTCTCAATAATTACTTGCCCTGGTTCTACGCCTTTATGGACACATACATATAAAATAACATCATGAACTCCACTTCAACTCAGATTCTAAGTTTTCTATTTTATAAAAACCATCAAATGCAGCCCCCATTCTATGCTTATATCCGTGTGCTAACCGTTTAAATAATGCAAAAGTGTGCAGTTTTGATTTGCAAAACCATTACTCTTTCTCTTACCCTTTGTTCACTACCTTCTCGTGAACCCTATTTCTCTCTATAAATACACACCATCACTTCCATTGAAGCTCTCAACCATATATTCTTTAATTTCATCTTTTGTTTCAAGTCTTATAATTAAGTCAAGCTTTTCAAGCCATGTCGAGCATTGGAATGTCCTGTGCTAGAGTTTACTTGATGCAGAAGAACCTTGAGAAGAAGCTGAAGCAGAAAGAAATGGAGGAAGGAGGAGAAAGAGGGACAGTTGGGGTTGAGCAGACAGAAAAGAACCCTAAAAATGTCGTATCTACTACTACTAATACGAGTAAGAGCAATAAGGTTCGTCCCGGTAACTTCACCTCCATAGCTGGGAAGCAATGAAATGCAAGAATGGAATGGAATGGATCGATGGGTTGATCCATCCATTTGGTATACGCAAATTCAACACTCTGGTTTGTACTTGTATTGTTGTGTGTGTGAGGCTTTAGGTTTGTGTCTTGTCATGGTGGATGAATTAGTATTGTAAATTTAAGGTTTTAAATTATGTAATTTAAGGTTTTAAATTATGTATTATAAGTTGCATTACAATTGGGAATAGAAAAAAGAAGTTATAGACATAATTACTAATGAGAATGATAATATAGTAATTAAATTAAGGAGTAAAATAGATACAAGTATTTTTGTGATTTAAGTAATAATATTTAAAATTTTAAAAAATTATTTAAAATTTTCAATTTTTCATTAAAATATCTTCTATTAAAAAGTAACGATGAAATATACGTAATATGAATATCACCAATTAATTGTTTTTTATATGATAATCCAATTTAACTTTTAAAATTAACTGATAACTAATTAAATCTGCTTCAAACAAATAATTTATTATAACTATTTAAATTATTAAAATTTGGGTTGACTCGTTAATTGTTATATCAGTAATATTTACTTAATTTATGTGTGATATTTATGTCACGTACATTTTGTCGTTACTTTATAATAAAAATGTTGAAAATTTGAATACCAAACAAATTTTTGGATAATTTTAAAGATTAAAATTCTTAAATCACATAAATTCTTATCTCTTTTCTCAAGTTGATTTTAATTTATTAAAATTCCTATATCCATATATACAATAAGTTAGTAATTAAATAAGATATTCTTATTAAATGATGAAAGGTCATCTTTCAAGGGATAGTGTTCCAAGATTACAAGAAGTGCTTGAAAAAAGGAGGATCCTCCTCCTCCACTCTCTTTAAAAACAAATTAAATTAAGACAAGCTGTACTTATCACCATCAACTTTATTAATCCATTAGATATTGGCAAATTAGGTTAAGCACTATGATTATATATTACTACTTGCGGTACTTTGATTTTCCGAAATATTCTCTCCATTAGTTAGGGATAAAATTATATAATAATAAGCCTCCCCAAATTTTATATTTACATTTTTACTAAATTATTGTTATTCTTATTATAATTATCGTATTTTAACTGTGCAAGCTTCCGTCGAAGAAATCACTCATTTGAATTTTTTGGTATTTGTATTTATATTTAAAATAAAATTTGGCCGTATATTAGTTCTTCTATTGAACACCAATCAAAATTAGAACATGTTTTAAAATTGAAAATAAACATACCTTACAAGTGTATTGAGAATTTCTATGTTGGGATTGAATCAAAACTGGGATAATTGTTGAAAATGTTGCTCTTACCATCGGTAAAGATCGAATCTTTATAGTGCTGAGGTGTTGATTTCATCCCAAAATCTCAAACCTCACGCGGCCAATCTAATTGGTTCGGATTTTGTATTCACATAGCCCTCCAAGTCTTCTAAGCCTTAGTCTTTTGTCCAATTAATGGAGACCACTTCATCAACTGAAACATTTTCTCGCAGGTAACAGTACTCAATGTGTACGTGTGAACTATGATGCAAAAAAGTGCATATTATAGAGATAGATGCAGAATTAAGATACTGAGATTGACATCCTAGAAAGAAAGGTTCCACCATTTTAGGCTGGGAAAAGTTAAAAGAGTTTTTCTGCAAATACAAAGCCTACTCACATGGACAAATCCAGGGTTCAAATATGTTTTTAAGAAAACTAAAAAGTCACAACTTAAGACAGTCGAAGACCTAAGCTCACCAACAAGCAACATTTCTCTCGATTTGGATAAACCAATTCACTCCTATCCCTCTAACAAACTGGACATCCATGACAAATTCTTAAGACCAATTGCCTAGGCAAGTAATAGCCCGATTCCCTACTATTTGGTATTTCTTCCACGTTCTGCAAGCTTTGTTGCAACCTGCTCTTCAGACAATGGAAGATAGTAGATCCGCGGGGTGGCTTTGGTCTTCTGGAAGAGATCGTCCAGCGTAACAATTGGAGGCTCATGTTTCTCAGGCAGAGGAGTTGGTGGATGAGCAAACCTTTCCTTGGCAAGTGGTGGGTTAGACAGAGGTGGAGGTGGTGGAAGGACAGGCGGGGGTGGAAGTTGCTGCCTGGGTACCTGTTGGCGGGGTGAGGGCTGCGGCTGCAAAGTTGGAGCAGCAGGGACAGTAGGAGTTACAGGTGTCACAGGTGATTGAGGAGGAGCCTCCGCCCGCATCTTTACTTCTTGTGGGTCAACGAAGTCAGCCACCAGTAGGCGTCCACCATTGGGTGGCCATTGTAGGTTGTACACAGCATTTCGAGTTTCTATGGCTTCGTCCACAGATGAGTACTGCATCAACATGATTTTAAAGGTCAATAGAAATCTAGAGTGCCATGCAGACTCATCGAAACACATACATACTGACAACAATGGTGATTATATAGAAAAGGTCAAAGGTACCAAGTCCACAAATCTACCACATTGCAGAGAGAGAGAGAAAGCTTACAGTAACATAGCAATGAGTTTTAATCTGATCCATCCAGAAACTGGTAAAAGTACCAGTTTTTTCAAGAAGTTCTTGGACAGCTTTCAGGGTGAAAGGACGAACAAAACGATCAATCCTGAGAGAATTTGTCGGAGGCTTTTGTGATGGTGGAACTGAAAAGCACAAGAGATAGAGAGCCTTATTAGGTACTAAAACAACTTTTGCTCAAGTTCATTACAATCGAGAAAAAAAAAACTCACCAACTCGCTCCTTGGGCGTATCCTCACGCACAGATGAGTCGGATCGAGAAAAGTTGCGCTGCATGGGTGCGCGCTGAACTGCATCTTTGGGGATTGTGGTGGGTGTGAGATTGGAAGTTTCTGTTTCGGAAGTCTTGATGCTTTCAGAATTCCATCTGCGTTGCCTCTTTAATGGCTCATTTACAACAATTTCTTTATCTGTGAATGACATTCAGTCAAATAAAAAGTTAGTCCTTCAGAACCATATTCTTTGAACATTAAAAACAAGAGAACCCATCTCACTAACAGGAAACGGATGGGAAAAACTGGTAGGTAAAGTGGAAGAACACGTAAATAGAATTAGCTTAAACTTGTGGCATGAATTCAGGACAAGAATATCCAATTCTTCCATGGCAATATACCAAAATTAGAAGTTGTCTCCTGGCAATAAGTCTAACGTCAAAGATGAAATTTAAAGAACACATCAATTATAAAAACATATTTGCCACTAAAATGATCATCGCCTTGTCCAACTTATTAGTGATCATACAATAATTCAAAGACAATTAGGTAATAAATGCAAAATTCATATTTTGACATAGAAGTAAAACCATATCAGCAAATGAAACAAAAAGATCAATAAAGCAGACAATATGAATTAGTAAAATTTGTAAGAATAAGGTTAGGTGGGAAAGGAAATTCAATAATGCAGGCTCACCATTAAGCTTCCTTTTCTCTGTGGGCACAGAAGAGCGAATCTTGTTCTCATCATGTACTTTTTGCTCAGTAGATGAATCCTTTCCAACAACATCAGCAAGATTTTCCTCCTTCCCAGCAATTACTTCATTTTTCTCAGTCTTATCTCCAACTTCATCAGGATTATACTTTGAATCAATTTGCTTACTTTCCAATACATCATCCTCCATAGAATCATCACCAGAGCTTCTGTCTAAATTTAATTTTTCTGAGTCTATGATTTCTACAATATCATTTTTCTTGCTTATATCTGCATTTGAAGCATTGATGGTATCTTTATCTCCAACTGATGGCTTCTTCTCTTGTGGCTCTTCAACATCCATTGGATGTGATTCACCACCAACTGGGACAACATTATCCGATAATGGTTCCACAATCTCTGGTTTAACAACATCTAGTTCTAATTTGACATTATCAGCAATTATATTATCCTTTAGTTCTAATTTTTCATTAATTGACACAGAATCAGTAGAAATAGAATCAGATTTTACTTGAAACCCTAAATTAGGGCTGACCTCAGATACCTGGTTTGCTGTTGTAGAAGTGTCATACATCGCATCCTCCTGTGCAGGCTTCATATCCTCCTTGTCCAGCAGGGACTTGGAAACCTCTTTCTCCATTTGGGGCTTCAAATCCTCACCCTCCAGCTGGATCTTTGTATCCTTATCATCCTGCTGGAGCCTTGAATCATCAATCCCCAAAGTCTCCTGCGTTTCAGAACCATGTGCAATTTGACCACTTAATGTGCAGTCAGAAGTCACATTCCCTTTAACTCCAATGCTGGTATCCAATGCAAACTCAGAAACCACATTATGTGTAACAGTAACACTGGTCTCAACTGTGCTTGTGTTAGCTGCAAGCTCCCCTTCCACTGTATATGAATTAGTTCCACCATCCGTTACAATATCTTCTTGAACTTTGTATCCTTGATCCTCGGCTCCTAGACTATCATTGATGTCAATCTGAAAATCCTGGGCTGTAGTATTATCAACCTTCTCTTTTTCATTAGCATCATCAACTACAACTTCAGCCTTCTTCCTAGCAATAGAAACCGGTTCAGATTGCTTTTCCGCACTTACATGCTGGGGATCCAAATTTATGCCATTGTTTGCATCCCTCATAGCATTTTCCCTCTCAATGCGAAGTGCTTCATCCAAGCGTTTTATTAGATCATCCTTCAAACCTTTAGTTGTTAGTTTCCGTTTCTTTAGCTCCTCCTTCAATTCTGTAACCTTCCACTGATCTATCGGTCGATTGTCTAGAATTGGGTATCGGGACGACATCTTTTCCAACTAATATCACCTTCACAATCCTGCAAACAGCAAATGCAACTCAAATTTATCTACTTACATAAACCATCTAAATCATACAGACATTTTGGAGGATAGGAAGATAAAGGAAAAGATCATGATGAAATCAACTATGAAGTAATGATATGCTGAAATAACTATGATTTCACAAGAGGAAATGCAAAGGTACACAACAATATTATTTGTCAATGGAAAGAACATCTGCAAAATTATCTTCAAAACAAACTTGAATAAGTGGAAAAAATATCATTGAAAACATCTTCAAGGCAAAGAATGGAAGAAAATTCGACAACTCATGCACAACAATGTGATATCTTTTGCGCATGTAACAGGAATCAAACAAAAACCAAATGTCACGGCTTTAATGCTGGAAACCAATGATATTCTGTTCAAAGGCACATGATTTTACCTAATGCTCCATTTGGTTTACCAGATAAACACAAGTCATTCCACCAGAAAATGTCCCCTTTACCAGATAAACACAAGTCATTCCACCAGAAAATATCCCTCCTTTAATGATATGTCTATACTTTTCATATTGAACAAAGCACTGTTACAGTACACATTTTGCAGACTTTCCCTTTTCCAAACAAGCTTTGATATAGAAACTACTAGAAGTATTCACAACCGAGAGCAAGTTAAAATGACAAAAAAGAGTAAACTCATTGAATCACCTGGTATAGCCCAGCTATTACAGAAGAGACATCAAATCGGTTTTAAAAAAATCCCCAAAATACACGACAAGGGAACAGAAACATTGAAATGAAGAGCCAAAACCCAAAGTGTCAAATCGAGAACAAGTCGTAGACCTGAATGTGCGATAATCCTCTGACCTCGATTCCAGGAAACTCACGCACCCACGACGACGACGAAAAGCTCGACAACAGATTTTGTAAAAAACCCTAAATTTCACAACACAAAACCCGACATTAGAGATCGATAAACCAAATGCCCGCGGAGTAAAATAAACTACAAAAAAAACGGCCGCCCAGTGGATAATTTATTTCACAGCGAACCCTCGAATTCGACCCACTGGACCAAACACAATCTTTTTTTTTCTCTAAATTTCCTGGCAAATAAACGAAGAACAAAAACCAACTGAACCAAACAGACTACTGAGACAGTGCGAGAAAACGCAAACGAAGGCTTCTTTATAAAGAGGAAATCAGGAAAAGGATGAAATGGAAAATGGAAAATGGAAAATCGAGGTACTGACAATTCCCAATTGTCCGTATGCGTTAACATTTGGGCGTTAGGGTTTTTGGGTTTTGCCGTTATATTGCGTTAAAATGTCGCCTCAGAACGCATTTTTTATTTATTAATTTAAAAGATAAAATAACACAATACAAATACAATCGGATTTTTAAAAAACTCAATTAATTAAATAATAAAATTTTTAATCGATTAATTAATAACTTTTACTTTTTAACTTTTATGAATTCATAAATTAAAATAAATAAATTAATAATTTATTAATAATATTCTTTAATTAAATTTTAAATTTTTGAATAAATAAATATATTTTAAATTATTTAATCTTTTTTATAATTATTTAATACCAATTAACTTTTTGAAACTCAAAATTCTTATTTTACTGATTTAACTAATTTTTAAAATATTGATAAAAATATAAATTTAATAGTTACAACATAATTAATAATTTTTTAGTTTTATAATAATAAAAAGTATTATATTATACAAAAGAAAATTTTATTTTATGTATAAAAGTATCTTATTAAATTTGTTTATTTTAATATTAATTAAATATTTTGAATTAGAATAAAAATGAAAACATTTGAAGTAATTGTGTACAGAAAGTAAAAAAATCAATTAACTAATTTAATTTAAAATTGTATTTTAAAAATTAACATTAAAATTAATTATGTGTTAAAAAAATTTAACACGTCATCAACTACCAACAGAAAAACATAAAATGTAATAAATAAATAAATAAATAAAACATTATTATTACCATCTTTTGTAGTCTCGACGCTAAGCTACTAGAGATCAGCTCTGTCTCTGTCAGACATTTTATCGAACACTCGAAGCTCTAATCGAATCTCTCGCCCTCCTGTACGTTGCAGAGAAAAGCGATGTTTCGAAGGTATGCGTTCTGTATTTGTTTTTTCTAGTTGAGGTATGCAATTACAGCACCAATTGGTATTAGTTGAATATTTGTGGATTTGTAGGTCGATTTTGGACTTTGCGTCTCGTCGATCGTTTAGGACAATTCCGAGGCAGCCGACGTATCAGGCATGTATTTCATAAGTATCTTAATAATTTTTGAAATTCTTAATCTCGGATTGGAACGTTGAGGGAATATTCATTGAATGCTGTTCTATTTTAAAGCTGTTATTTGTTCCGTGTTTTTGCGTTCTATCTCAGTTTTTGGATTGTGGGTTTTATTTGATTTAGAATGGGAAGTTGGGAAAAGGACGGGAACTGGGTTTGTTGAGTTCCAGCTGATGGGAATGTGTTGTTATTAGCTTCTGCAGTTGGTCAATGCTTTTTGGTGATACTGATATTTAGTTTGCGGTTAATTCGAGCAGACACCGTCGTTCATTTATACAAAGAGACAATTTTCAACTTCCTCCAAGGGCAATGGATCCCTGAAAACTGGTTCTGAAGGTAAAACACCAGAAGCAAAAAGCAATTCAACAAATTTTGTATTGGGGAGTGCCATTGTTGCTGGAGTAGCTCTTTTAGCATATCAATCAGGCTATTTAGACAAAGTTGTTGGTAAAGATCAGCAGGGTTCTCATCATTCAGCTGAACTTGAAATTGACCATAAACAAGTAAAGGAAACTCAAGACTTAGGAGAGCAAGTGGTATCCACGACAAGTGAAGAACCCTCCGCAAAGATTGAAAGCCAAATAGATCTTCCTGGTGTTGGAACTGAAAAGAAGATTGAGACTCTTGTAGATCTTCCTCAAGTTGATACCAAGAAGGATGATGAAAGTCCTAAAGACTCGCCTCATGTTGAAGTTCAAATTGATGTTCCCCACCAGCAAGCTTTTGGTTTAACAGAAGAAGGAAATCAAACTCATGTAGAAGTGGCATCTGATGTGAAAACAGAAGCTGAGGGAATTAATGTCCAGGACAAACATAAATTGGAATCTTCTCATAACACAAGTACCGAAGCTAGTGTACCTGCAGAAAGCCCAGAGGCAAAAACTGATGTATATTCCAATGAGAATGTTCAAGTTAGACAAGTACAACAAGAGGCTAGCTCGGTTCCTGAAGACGATCTTGGACCCACTCAGCATCACACTGCAGAAAAGAGATCAGAGGTAATCTGACAGTTTGTGGATAATTTGGTGCATAAAATTGCTTAGGAAAAGAAAGAAAAAGGAGTATCAGGGCAAAAACTCTCAATATCAATTCTCAATTATAAAGATGTAGTAACAATGAATCCAAACCGTATAACTATAGAGAAAGTCCTAACTGGACTTGAAACTAAGACCTTTTTTTTTCCCCAACAAAAGTTTTGCGAGATCTTGTATTTGATGATCCCAAACTAGAAGCCTTTGTGCAATTGATCCCTTTTTTAAGCTTGAAACGAATCTAGGGAAATCATGGAGTCCATTGTGTTTGCTATGTTGTTTGCACAGTTAACAACTGTGTTTGATATTCTGCCATGGCAGCCTGCGGTTGAGAAAGATAGAGAAGGGGCAAGTCTACTTGATACATATCTTCTTAAGGATAAGGCTGAAGAAAGCTCAGTGACTAAAGACTCTAGTGAGCAGGTAAACAAGCAATCTATGCTTTTTACTTGGCAGATTAATGTTACATTAATAGGAATGCTTAATTGCATGGACAGAAATGTTACAGAAAGGGACTACTGAAATTATCTTCTTTGCAAATGTAGGCAATAGAAGAATCAGATGATGGTTCTATGACAGTTGACGGGAAGCTGGTTCTGAATTTTCTCCAAGCAATTCATGCAGCTGAAAAGAGGCAAGCTGAGTTGGATACCCGCACTTTTGCCGAAGAGAAAAAAACCTTGAAGGTATATTTGTTCCTGGCTTGAACTATTAATAGTCTTGATGTACATTCTGGAATGTAATTTTGTTGTATTCTTTCCTTGGTATGCAAGAAACTTGAGTTAGCATCAGTAGAGGTAATCTGATTCCTGTTGGTGCTTTCTCACACTCTGTGCTTTGGTCATTCTGGTCCTTATTCTATGTTCAGGAGAAGTATGAAAAGGAATTGAGGGATTTGAGGGCTAGAGAATTCATGCGTGCAGAAGAGGCAGCAATCCTTGATAAGGTTTTATAGATCATCTCTTATTACCTTTTTCATTATTGATGAATGGAGTTAAACAGAGTTGACAGGATATGCACATAAATACGAACAGTTAGGCTACTTTTAATCCAACCTCTCCCTGGCAATTTGTACCCTGTAACCAGACTATAACTTCAACCATTTCAGGAACTAAAAAGAGAGCGAGCAAAAGCAACAGCTGCTATCAGAGCACTTCAAGAAAAAATGGAAGAGAAACTTCGCATAGAGCTTGAAAAAAAGGTGTTCATATTTTTTATTTTGCGAAAACAGCACATATCTTTTGGAGCTAGTTGTTTAGTTGCTAATTCAAGTTGTGATTGTAGGACGTCGAAGTCAAAAAGAAACTTGAAACATTGCAGGAGTTGGCAAAAGCAGAACTGTCTGCTGCTATTGCTAGTGAAAAGGCAGCACAAATCGAAAAGATGGCTGAAGCAAACCTCAATGTGCGATATTTTCTTTAAATGAAAATGAGTTATTTTCAACTATATTTGCTTGTTTATGATTCTGAGTAAGATTATTTGTTGCTTAATGTGAACCTTAAGGAGTATTGGTCAACAGGATTTAGATGCTCTTTGTCCTTTATTTTCCCATGCGGAATTGGAACCTTTATGTTGAGATAACTCTGATTGCTTGCTGGTGATGTTGTTTCTTAAAGCCTGAGGTGTTCAGATTGTTTTCTTTTGTAGATAAATGCGTTGTGCATGGCTTTCTATGCAAGATCTGAAGAGACGCGTCAAATCCATTCTGTTCACAAGCTTGCATTGGTAATAGTCTTCATTTTCTTCACTCAATGGCTACATACACGCGCACATATGTGAAGTATCTTACACGTATACTGTGGCTGATTTCATGTTCCCATTTCTGCTAATGATTTTATTTCGTGCTCAGCAAATTGATTTTTTATCTGGATTGTAGGGAGCACTAGCATTGGAAGATGCACTAACAAAGGGGTTACCAATTCAGCAAGAGCTTGATGTTTTAAATCCATATATTGAAGGAATTGATAAAGACTCACTTTTGCATTTGGTCCTCTCGACCCTTCCGGAAGAAGCACGGCATAATGGCACAGATACTCTGCTGCAATTGAATCAAAAGGTAAACAACTTGGCAAACCTAAAGTCGCAGAATTAAATGCTGCCCCCAATAATTGTGATTGTTCATTCGCTTGATGTGTCCTACTTCATCAGAAACTTATGGATCAGATATTGAAATGTTTACTTTAGAGGCAGTATGCTTAGTCATTAATACTTTTGCGCAAAAAAGTGGTATATGTTTAGAAAGAGTTTAGGATATCGATGTACAGAATATGTTTGCTTTCTCGCTAACTAATATCCATTTCGGTTTTAGTTCAACGCCCTGAAGGGACCACTTCGACACTACATTTTGATGCCACCAGGTAGCGGTGGCCTCTTGGCGCATGGTTTGGCTCAGGTTGCATCCTGGCTAAGGGTATGTGATCATAGAAAATTATCTGAATATCTATTTTAGACTTGTACGGGGTACTGTATTGATATAGTTTTTGCAGGTTAAGGAAGTTGACCCATCCGGAGAAGGGATCGAGTCCGTGATTATTAGAGTCGAGAGTTTCCTAGCTGAAGGAAAGCTTGCTGAAGCAGCAGATACTCTCCAAGAAGGTGTCAGAGGCAGCCAAGCAGAAGAAATAGCTGGAGACTGGGTGAAGCGAGCCAGGAACAGAGCCATCATAGAGCAAGCTTTAACCGTACTCCAATCGTATGCAACTTCCATTAGCCTAACCCAATAATACCATTGTTATCACCTTCACCCTTGTGTGATTAAGCTTGCCATGGCTGTACCGGTACTCATTTCCCGGTTAACCCTCCAATCAGATTATTGACACAGGAAATTGAATTCTGAGTTTTTGTTGAGCAACAGAAAAGTGTAGTATCACCCATTAGATTAACCACAATCCCAAATAAGAGAAGTTTTGTTTCTTCATGATCAAAATTCCTTATTCATGTTCTTGAAGATAGTATTATGGTGGGCTGTCCTATTGAGAGTAACTCTGTTCATGAAAGGTACTTTAGTCAACAAGCTAGCATTTCATGGTGTTTCTTCAATTTCATGTATGCCATTCATTTTTCCCATTTCCCAGATGAAAAGAAAAGTTTCTCTTTTCTTTCCATAAAGTTTTCCTGATACTGTATCCAATCTTTATCTCTGTGTCAAATATGTGAGCTTTTTGTTGCCTTCCATGCATAGATGTAATCCGGTTCGGTTTAAAGTCAACGGGACAAGTTTGAAACCGGACTCGGGATTCAAACTTACACAATTTTTTGGAGTCGACCAATCATGACAAATTAGCAAGAGTTTGGGTCATTTTGACTCGGAAGGTAAAAAATTAAACTAGATTTAATCGGTTGGAGTTTTGATATTGTGGATCGATTAAAATTGGATTTGAAAACAATTTTAAGTTATGATTTAAATTTTAAAATAAATTTCAATTTCGAAGCTATTACAAACCCTAGATGAAATTGATAATAATCAAATTACTCTTAAATTTTAATTCATCATGTTCTTGGAGCACAATTAAATAGGGGAATGTATGTATTTGAGATTCCATATTCTAAGGTCGACCAAGTCCATGTGCTTCAAGGCTCTGCCCATGTGAATCTTATTCCCATTTTGATCAATAATTCAAGTCCCTCGTTAAGTGTTAATCAACAATTATAATAAGGTATCGCATTGATTATTATTTTTGGGCTTTGATATCAAGTTAACTAGTCTAACCCGGATCAATGCCTAAATATATTTTTTGTGAACGTTATTTTGAATAAAACGATATTGTTTCTAAATTTTAAATCTAATCAACTTAGCACAATCTTAATCGAACTATAAATTGCCCAAATTTTGGACCGTGCAAATTCAATCAAACTCAAGTTCGAACCGAACTCTGCTAATTATTTTCGGATGAAAATTAGATCTTTTGATCATATGATGCACTGTATGTTGTGAAGTCTCGTCAATGTGTGTTAGTCTATATGCACTGACGGAGGCATTTGGGTCCCAGTGGGGCACTGGCCCCTCAAGATTTTAAAAAATAACAAATATATATATATATTAATCATATAATTTATATAATATATATATATATATATATATATCCACGCCGACTTTATCGTTTATATAGGAAGTTATCTAAACGATAGATCGTTTATATATATATATTATTATATAAATATTATATATATATATATAATTAATTAAAAAATAATTTTTTCTTTTTAATTATATATATATATCAAAACCTTATCAAAAAACCCTATCTTTGAGAGGGTTGCTCTTTTGAAAGATTTTAATGAAAGTGGTTGTCGTCAGTTCCCATCTGCTCTTCAGTGGATTATAGACAATCAGCTCTTGAATAGTTCATCGGGTGACGATTAAAAAAGGTAAGACAAATACAAAAGTGATAATGCGAACAGCGGATTGATTAGTTTTTAATAGAAAAATATATTTTGAAGTTGCTTTTCTTTCGGTTCTAACTAATTTTTTTATTTTACAGTTATGGAAAAATACTTTAAAAAATTAAGACCGACTCTTCAGTCATCATCGTGTGATTTAAATCAGAATGTTAATAAAGCACCTCCAGCATC
>JAOTBA010000203.1:27968651-27992040 GCA_025629845.1 Erythroxylum squamatum
ATTTTATATGCATACTTTTATGAATAATTTGTATTTGTTTTCACCAATTTTTTAAATAATTTTTTATCATATATATTAATATGAATAGGTTCTGGTTACCCTGAGAACCGAACCTGAAAATAGGTTAACCGATCCTATAGGTTTTTTAGGTTCAGGTTCGTGAAATTGCTGAACCTAACATTTAGGTTCAGGTTCAGGTTATTTATGAACAGGTCAGGTTACCCTACCATGAACACCCCTAGTTATAGGTGACCTTCCTAATATCACCTTGCACTATTTCCCACCCAAGGAGCTAAATGATCTGAGTATTGTAGCACCAAACCTAGCTATATTAAAGGAAGGAGCTTAGAGTTAGGAGGCTACACTTGTGAATTTCTTCATAGATCGTAGACCTGCTTTCTCCCCTTATCCAAAAATGGGTTTTGAACCTTTGGAAGGAAGCAATCTCACTGAAGTTCTCCTCTCTGAGGGTAATCTCCTTTTGTTTAATATTTTCTCAAAGGTTGCTGCCATAAAGATAGTTAAAGAACGGCCATGACATATCGCTCAAATTTCCCTATTTTTCCAAGTTTGGCAACTTAAAACCAAGATGGAAAATATTAAAGTCAGTAGTATTTTTTTATGGATAAACATTCACAACATCTCACTAGAATATTGGACACTAAGGGGTTTAGGTTATTGGCCAGCTTTTTTGGGAAACCAATATGTATGGATGAGAACACAACTAAGAGGAAAAGAATTAGTTATGCTAGAATGTGTGTGGTGTGGGAGTGGACATCTCTTATAAGTTTCCCGACCAAATTCTAATCATGAGACTGAGAGAAGACCTACTGGAGGATAATGTTAAAGTTTCATACAAGTGGAGGCCCTCTATTAAAGCTCAAGAGAAGATGTGGAAACCTATTGGAAACATGTTTAAAAATGGAGATTACATTGACCTGATGAGACTGGAGGAGAATGATTTTAACACTTAAAAACAATTCAGATTCTACCTTTAAACAGATCCTTCCAGTAGATGATGGCACCTTTGGGACTTCTAATGCTAATGTAACACCTAAAGACCAAACCAAGGAACTATATATATAAGTTGGAGACACTACATTAGAATATCTTACACTTGCTAGTATAGAATGCTAAAGGATAAAGTGAACCTAGCTAATATGGAGTAGTTTCATACAGCTACAATAAGGAAATCATAAAGGAGCAAAAAGAAAAGCTCCAAAGGTAAACTATTTCAGTATCATTAATCATCCGGAATGTTAGTGGTCTAAATTGTACCAATAAGCTAAATGCTTTAGAGGATTTTGTTTATAAGAACAAGCCTTATATTTGAGGTATTTTTTTAGTTTAATATTAAGCTGGAAAATCTAAATAATTTTAAAAAATTAGGGCCCTACTGGAATTTGGTTACTAACTATCAGCATCATGCATATGGAAGAATTATTGTATGCTATAATACTAGCTTTGTTAAGCTAGAGTTGTTGGACTCAAATGATCAGGTTCTGCATCTGAAGCTATCCTATATCAATGAGAATATATCCTTCTTTGCATCTATTATCTATGGCTTTAACCTAACTTTTCAAAGTTCCTCATTGTGGAATAGCTTGAATATTATAACTGCAACATACTCAGGAGCATTTTTATGTTTGGAGAGTTTAATTCTACTCTATACAAAACCAAAGCTGAAGGAAATTTTAGCTTAAGAAACTTTTTTGATGACTTCAAAAACTATGTTAAAAGTATATGAGTGATTGATCTAAAATAGGAGGTAACCTATTTACATAGTCCAATAAACAATCTTCCAAACTAGTTCATAAGGAAGAAATTAGATAGGGCTTTGGTAAACTATGATTGGGTAAATGTTTTCCTTAAGAGTAAGGTTGTTTTTATGGATCCTCTTAGTATGATCACACCCCTATCAAAATAGAAGGCCTTCTAAAAAATATGCTCCATTCAGGTTTAACAACTATCTAGTTAAGGTTAAGGGATTTCAGGAAGCCATTCTAAAAGGCTTAGAACTACCTGATATTAGTACTAGACAATACATTTGTGTACAAAAATTGAAGGCAATCAAAGGGAAACTGGAAAAACTTAATGCTAGAGTAGGCTTTAATAGAAAGGAAACCATAGATAAAACTAGGGAGGTTTTAACTACTACCCAGACATCAATTGTTACTCATCCTAGTGACCCTAGATTGTTAGAAAAGAAGGAAAATGACTTAGAGAATTTCTTAAGAGTTGTCAAGAATCACTTTTGTCTAATCCAATAAAGATCCAGGATTAACTGGATTAAAAATGTGGATAAACGCATCGAGTTTTTTTCATAACTCTCTAGTTGTAAGGAGAAATCACAACATAATCTCTTCTATTTTTAGTAAAGATGGAAGAATCCTAACAAAGCAGAGTGACTTACTAAGTAAGGCTACTAATTACTTCAAGAACCTAGTTGGTACTAGCTTAGATGCATCTCTATCCTCCAATACGTTAAGCCCATTTATCAAGAAGATAATCTCACACATGGATTCCCTAGAAATAATTAAGACTATTGATGACAGCGAAATTGTAGAAACAAATTTTCAACTTAATGGCAACAAAGCATCTGTGTCAGAGGGATTAAATGAATGTTGTTACCAAAAAAGTTGGAATGAGATTGGTTTTTGTATAAAGCAAGTTGTATTAGAATTCTTTGCTTATGGATCCCTCCTCAAGGAAATAAATAAGACTTTCTTATGCCTAGTTCCTAAATGCTCTAACCCATCACTGTTTGCTGATTTTAAGCATATTGCTAAAATCTTCGCTAATAGGTTTAAAAGAGTACTCAACTCTATAATTAGTGAAAATGAGGGGTGCTTTATAAAGAGTAGAAATATTGGAGATAACATCCAGATTGTCCAGGAACGGTTAAAAGGCTATTCCAGGAGGAATTCCTCACCTAATTGCCTTATAAAATTGAATTTTCACAAAGCTTTTTAATTTTGCTAGTTGGGATTTCCTATTTCACCATATGAGTATCTTGGGTTTTCCTGATACTTTTATTAGTTGGATCAAAGCTTGTATATCTTCCACCTCATTTAATGTTATGGCGAATGGTACTCCCTAAAAAAAATTAAAGGGAAAAGGAGAATAAGGCAAGTGGACCTTTTATTCCCTACCTTTTTATTCTTTCCATAGAGGCTTCGTTCCAACTGATTAACTATAATATAGGGAAAGCTCTCAAGTTTAAATTCCACTTCAAATGCGGAAAGCTTCTTTTAACCAACCTGTGTTTTATTGATGAAATGGTTTTATTTTATGGAGCACACTTGGAATCTATCCAGCTTCAAAAGGATTCTATTTTCCAATTTAAAGCTCTTTCTAGTTTAAGGATTAACCTAAGCAAAAGTCATTACTTTTTATCTAGTAAGGCGAGCACTTTGGATTCTTGCGTTAAATCAATAATTGGTATGACTAGGAAGTTCCCCCTATACTCTATTTAGGTCTTCCCATATCTATAAGAAAATTAAACTTCTCTCAATGTATACCTCTAGTGGAGAAGATCTAGAAAATAATTGGCTCATGGGTGAACAGAAAGCTCTCTTAAACTGGTAGGGTGTAACTTATTAAATTAGTCATAAACTACCTACATATTCATTGAAGCTCACACATTTTCTTTTCTGAAAATCTTACAGAAAGAATCTAAAGAATTTTAAGAAAATTCTAATAGGGGTCAAACTGGACATATAAGTCAACCTAAGGTAAAATGGGCTGAAGTATGTTTGCCCAAGGAAAAAGGTGGTTTGGAGATTCATTCTTTTGAGGACTACAAACAAAATTCTAATATTAACGACGCTGTGATCAATTCTCCCGGAAAAAAACTCCTTTTAGCTAAGATGGATTAACAGCTATTTTCTGAAAGGAAAATAGCACATGGTTTTGGAATGCTAAGCCCTCCTATTCTTACTTCCCAAACCAATTGATAAAGCTGAAGGGTAAAATAGAGAAGTATGTTACTTGCAAATTTGGCAATGACAAGCTAGCTAGCCTTTCGTTTGATAACTGGACTGTCCCTTAATACAAAATCAACTATCTAGGACCTGTTTACCGGGTTTTCCTAAGCAATCTAAAGTTGGAATGGAACCTACCTATAGAAATTAATCATTTAGGCCCCTGTAATGCTCCTAATTACCCATGCCATGCCTCTTTACGCTTCCAGACGAGAATATGTGATGCAGTCTGATAGTGTCCTCTCAAATTCCTCTGGAGCATCAACCTTAACAATTGTTCCTTAAAGCGACGAGTTCTATTTATTCTTTGATTGTTTATTTGAGTTGAGAGAAATTTTATATTAACCCTATGTATTATTTCATGTCCAAGTTTGGTGTCTCATTTTTGGACTACACTGCTTCCCTAAAGTTCACAAAAGCGACCAAGATCTGACAGATTAGCACTGACTCGATGGGCTGGCGTCAAATGTTATAACTGACTAATTTTAGATGGCAAGTTTTCCTTACATACAAGCCTAATGCAATAAGGTAAGTGGCCGTGCTTCTTTGAAGAACGAAGACTCCATTTTCTAGTAAAATACAATTTCAGTATTACTAACAGCTGGAAGACAGGAGATTTTCACCGTCCAATGTGCCACCACCGATGGGATAATAAAATAACTAATCATCAAGTCAATACATTTCTTTATACAGCAAGTTAAAGTTTGCACATATTGCCTTCTCATCTCATCTCATGCAATCTGAAAGCCACGTGTCATCACGTGATCTTTCTGCTGATACAAAACCCAAGTTAAGATCGGGAATGAGAATCCCATGCAGTAGGATACGGTCATGCGCGAATAATAATACAATCCTGGAAACAACCCTTACGCTAATGTAATATGACTAATTTACAAGCACATAGTAACGGTCCGAGGCTCCTAGTCCTACCAACTTTCTTTAATACAGCTTTACAACAACATTTACGCTAATGTAATATGACTAATTTACAAGTACATAGTAATACTCCGTGGCTCCTAGTCCTACCAACTTTCTTTAACACAGCTTTACTTCTAAAACTACCTATCACCAGATGAGTTCCAATCCAATGCCAGGTTAGAACATCTGCATCCTACTATTCTCTAAGGCAGCAGCCAGCAGCTGCTGCTACTTGTTTAGACAGATCAACACCAAAAGCAGGGAAATGAGTACCATCGAAAATATACATCTCCTATCAGAATTTATCTGAACTTGGCACGCTTGGGCATCCTGCTGTGAGGATGAGCTCGAGACTTCCCGAAAGCCTTCATCTTTCTTCTATTCCTGTCCTCCTCACTATCTGACTCGTGACCTTTCTCCCTGTCTGCATTGCTTGCTTCCCTCTCCAACTCCTCCCATGTCTTGCCCTTTTCTTCTTCTGAATCCTCCCCCGAATCCTCCTCCTCCTCGTCTTCTTCAGACTCCACCAGTGATTCACTATCGTTGTCATCATCTACCGAGTCTGACTCAGGCTCCGCATCCGATGGTTCATAACCCTGGTCTGACTCCTCTGTATTATCATATTCCGAATCACTAGCTTCCATGTTCAAAAATTCCCATCCCCCATCATCAATGAAGCTTTGCGGGTCAACCGTGATTGTTTTCAATATCTGCCGCCAGTTCAGATTCAACCTGCTTTCATAATACTTGATATCTGTTGTGTCCAGCCATTCCTCGATGCGATCAAGTGCTGTTGATGGGATAGAATCGATCCTTAGGACATCTCGTTTGAAATCCTTAAACACAATTGTCATATCAAAGTTTTTCTGCCCAAGCCCAACTCTTTCCAGATTTACAATCTCAATCTCACTCAGGGTGACAACAAGGAATGGAGTCTCAACAAGCTCAACCAAGCAGCTTGAAGTAGGAACAATGAAAGATGATGACTTGAAAGGCACACCATGGAAGCCAAGCTCTCTCAAAGGCTGATCAAACTCAAGGTCCATGCTCCTAAATTGGGGCTGGCTCCAAAGATCATTCAATCGATTCACGAAGTTTTGAAAATCCATATTGACCTTATTCTTCCGATCTCTCTCTCTTTGTTCTTCCTCAATCTCATCAGGGTCATAGGCAGACCTCTTTCCGCCCCCCAAAGTTTGAACCACATCCATCACCTCAACATAAAATTGCACATCCTTGGTCTTCTTGTTTCCAACCATGATATGGTTGTGAAGATGGAAGTGGAGGAGAGTGATCATCTCCTTCTCTGCAGGTTGGAAAAATGCATGTTTAATGTTAGCAAACATAATATCCACACGCTCTTCAGCTCTAATTGTAGAGTATCTGAGCCCATTCACATGAGCTTCAAGAGTGCCAGATAACTTCCTTCCACGGCCACCAAAAACAGGACGGACCCAGAGGTCTGTCAACCTTATTGGTTTGAACCTGTTTCCAGCAAGCTGAAGTTTCTCCTGAGTAACCAAGGTTGCCCTCTCAGCCCTCTCAGATTCCCTGGCCATAACATGCCGCCTGAGTGTCTTAATCAGCTGGACCACCTCACTTATGTGCCTTGGGTCCTTGGACCGGAAAGAGACTTCCTTAAGGTAAATAGCACCTTGAAACCTCAATGAATTTGAGTCATGTGGATTGAAGGGGGTCCCAGGGACATTAAACATTATCCGAATATAACAACTTCGGTTGGTATCTTGCTGACTAGAAACAGTCCTTATTGTAGAAACATGGAAAGGCACCATACTCCCATATATGGGTAAAAGCACAGCCTCGTTCTTCTGGTCAATCTTAATCATCAGGTCTCTTGCTTGAGGGATATCGTTCACATTTTTGTAGGCAAACAAATCATTGGAAGTCCTTGCAGCAGCACGATTGTCTCCAATTGCACTTCCTCCACCAGCAAGACGCCGAGCAGTCTCTTCATTCTTTTGACGGGCAAGTTCTGCTTGGTGCTGCCTCCGAAGTTCCTCCTTTGAGATCTCACCGTTGTCAGATCTCAATGTAGTCTTAGACATGAAGTTCTCTGCACCATTTGCGTCAGTTTTAATCTTAGCTTTTTCTTCTTCGTCATCATCCTCATTGAATGTGTAAGCCACATCCTTCATAGCTTTAGAGCTCTTTGAAGTCACAACCTCTGGACTTTGTTCACCTACAATAACTGTATCTGCAAGCAACAGAGAAAAATTTTGGATTTTTGGGTCCTTGGTGTTATTTTGCAAATTCTGGAACCCAAGTGACACGTTGAAAACCATAGCTGGTTTCACTATGCGATCATTCTTAGCATTGATGTTCAGACCAGATTCACGAAACTCCAGACCAATGCCCGTGCCAGTAGATTTTGTCAAATTTGGAACTAAGTGAGGAGCCTCTTTCTCAACAACTGAAAGGGCTGCTTGATAAGCTGTATTAACTTTATTGCCAGGCTTCAGTGCACTAATTGCTGCATCATGTGCCCTAAGAAGAACTTCATAAGTCTTAGTCTGCAAGGGATTGGCATCAATCAAGTATGTCCTAGCAAGATTTGAGCAGTAACTGTTATATCGCGATCCAACTGTGCATACAATCACACTGGCAGAATCATAGTAGAGGTATTCATCATTGCTAGTAGCATTAGGCCTCAGATCAAACTCCCCTCCACTCTGGAAAATTGGGGGGTAACATATATCAACAGCATCTGCCTTCAACTTTGCGTTAGCTCTAGCAGGTTCCATGATGGCTTTCTCTACCTCTTCCATCAACGAAGTATGGGTGACCTTTTCCTCCTCATCAATAACATTCTCAAGCTTTGGAACGACAACATTGTTCATCACACTGAAGTTCAAATATGCAGCTTTCTTCACATTGATGAGCTCATCAGCATCCTTAACAGCAAAAAGGTCAGACAACCCATTGGTAGCATCAGAAAGCTGGAAACCTGAACCCTTTAATTTCTCTTCCCAAGACTTCAAAAGATTCCCTTCAGGAGCCTCTCTAGCCATGTGTCCAACAATGGGGGAGTCCTGCCCATCAGCTTTTGCCTGAGCATGGATGGCTTGAAATATGGCTTCCATTAAAGCACCTCCACCATCACCCTTTGCCTTCACATGCATAAGGACATCCACGCCCACAGCTTTATTAGCATGTTTCTTCACAACTTCTAGGACAGAGATCTTCTTCTGGCTACCCAAAATATGTATCTGCTTCTTCATAAAAACCATTATCGTCTCAGGGAATTCATATCCAAAAAACCAAATATTCAGAGCTGATGATTTAAGGTATCGCAAATCCTCTGATGGAGGTGGTGTTGCTATTGCAACAACATCAGCAGATCCCCACAGGTCAGCCTTGTTTTCCTTCCAATGTGAATAGAGGGCCTTCAATCGTGTTTCAAACTTCTCCACATCAATACTATAAGCATTCTTTGCTGCATGAAGAGGCTGTCTACTTCCACTTCTCTGATCAATCATTGAAACTGAAAACTGTCTGTAACAGTAAAATATAATCAGGACCTATGACCAACGCATCTGCTTTATGAAATTATGTTTCCAAGCATCAACACAACAGGTTTTCATTATAATACAATAGGTACCCTGTCCAATGCTTGAGACATCAGTTGACCAACTCCTAACAAATTCTGGAGAGAGGTGACATGTAACGGAACAAGGGAAGATGTAAATTCATTTTTTCAGCAACGGTAAGTGAAGGCAAAGCACAACTAGGGTTTAGAATTTTACTAAGACTACAAAACCATCAACGTCGGTAAAGACGTGCAAAAACACAGCTCGATCAATCGTAACAAGAACCTTTACCAACAAGCAGAACTAAAAACTCCAATCTATTTATGCAATTTTTTACGTTAACATTTGAACTTTAGGGCTTAAAATGGATCACTACGAAATGCAAAAAAATAGATTGAAAACTTCACCGCTAGCTTGAAATTAAAAAGAAAAAAAATAAAATTGATAAAAAATAAAATACAAGGACATCTAATTAAATCCAAATTTAGGGTTCCGCTAGCACAAAACACTTCTACAACTAGAAAACACGTTTAAAAAGGATAAAAACTCAACTCTATCTGCTCTGTACTGGAGGACAGTGCCAGCGTACAATGAAGAAACAAATACGTAGAGACTCCGTCTTGACAGGGCGACTCGCAGCTGGGCTAAGTTATAACGAAGCAGTAGAAACTTCATGTGAAAAAGTCGAAAAAATAGCCAAGAATTTGTTTTGAAAAAAGAAAGAAAGAAGGGCGAACGATTGGGAATACTTACAGAAATCACCAAGCACAGGGACTTGAGAGAGAAGAAACAATCAAGAAAAAACAGTAGGAAAAGTACAATGGAGGAGGAAATGAAAGTGAAGTGAGGTAGGAGATGGTGCAATTTATTTCTTTTTATTCGTAGAATAAGCTGGGCATTGTCGTAATTCAACTGTTTCTAAAACATTTCTTGAAAACAGAATTGATTTAGCTTTTCTTGGAAATTCCTTTCAACAACTTGTTTATGGGTTCCCAAATCTTAATTTACGGGGTTCACATCGGTCACAACTCACAATCGTTTAGTTTAATTCTATTTTTATTTATATGTTCAGTTATCTTTTAAATAAAAACAAAATTCTATTTAATTATTAACATTAATATAATTATATTATTACATAGTAAAAAAATTAAAGATAATTTTTTAATTAAATAATATTATTTTAACCTCTTACATAATGTTTATTAATGAATTATTTATAAAAATATTTTATTTTTATTAAGATAAATAATTTAAAGTTAATTTTTCTTTTAAATATATTATAATTATTAAATCAAATTTTATTTGCAATGTATACATTTTAAAGATAATTTAAATTTAATTATATTTATTAATACTATCAAAATTAAATTTATTTAATATTTTATTTTTATTAACATAAATAATTTAAAATTAAATTTTCTTTTAAATATATTATAATTATTAAATTAAATTTTATTTGAAATTTATATATTTTAAAGATATTTTAAATTTAACTATATTTATTAATAATTATAAATTTATTTAATTTAATTACAAAAATTAAATAAAATTAATAAGTAAATTTAAATTATTCATGATTCATATTAATAATTAATTTTAGTTAATTAAATATATAATATTAAATTAAATTGTTCATAATTTTAATTATATTAAAAAATAGAAACAAAAATTAATTTGTTTTCCAAAATTGAAAAAAAACAAAATTAAATATAAACTAAAAATAGAAATAGAAATAAACTGAACTTTAATTTTTCTGTTAAGCAATGCAAGGGGTAAGGCCTGAGGTCAATTGAGATCAGGTTTCGAAGATGCGACATCGTAAGGGATGCATTAACGGTTTCGTCTAATTATCGATGCGAAAGAGAAATGGAGTGATTAAATGGCGGGAAATAGTTGAGAGGGTGGCTTGTGTAGCGGGTAATTATGCATTTGTTCATTACTGTAATACTAATAGGTTATTCACTATATAACATTTTAACTCAGGAGTAAAGAGATTTCAGATAATTTCTAATTAACTGAGTTTGATACAGGATAATTATTGAACTCTATAATTAAATCACATCCTTAGATTGGCTTGCTAACCACACTTTTATCAGTTACCATGGGATGGTTTGTTCCGTTCTTTCTACTCTTTGGGTAGTACCGGAAAAGAAAAAGGATCTAAATAAATTACCAAATCTTCTGGGCAAAACTTATATATCAACTATGATTCAAAACGACCCTATACATATTAATCAGTTCAGCTTTCATATACATACATATATATATATAAGCAGGATTCAAAAGACTCATGCTAAGAGATGGAGAAAATATGGTAAATCGTTTCATAACTTAAAAGCAAGTTAAAGTAGGGTTGAGCAGAGTCACAAAAGGAAGAAGAGAAAACGTTTATTATTGCAAATCAACCTGAATCATCCGCTATTAATCCGATACTATCCACTTCATGCCCTGTGACAAAGAGAAATGGCTTTGATCCTCGACTCCGGCTCAAATTTGCCTTAATGGAGTTGAAGCGAATAACATTTAATCGCCTTCGGTATTTGTCTCTGACTCCATTCTCATCTTATCTTTTAATTTTCTATTAAAATAAACCACCCAACTTAAAATAGCAATGTCCCCTAGATTCCAAATTGAGTTTTTTCTATTAAAAAAATTTGATTCGGTGTAGTGCAATGCCGCCACAAAATTAAATCCTAAGAATTTACAAAAATAACTTGATTAAACAAACATCGTCAATATGCGCTAAATCATATATAAGGATCTGACTTCTCAAAGAACTATATATATAACTCACTCCACGAACAAAGTTCTTTGAGAAGTCAGATCATTGAATTGCCAACTCCAACTGGAATTAGGAGAATAAGTACTAAAAGGAACAAAGAAATATGAATAAACATGAAACTCGGAAAAAAAAACGGGGGAAAAACAAATAACAGAGAGAAGAAGAAAAAAAAGAGAGAAATGGAACTCTCAAGCCAGTATTTTGTAGTACATCCCCAAGCTCCACAGGCTCACTCCCCAGCCATCATATCTCAAAGCCATCCTACCAAGAAAACATTAAACCAAAAAGAGAAGAACACGAATAGGTTTTAAGTACTCCAAAAGAAAAGGGAAAAAGTTTCACTCACTAGATAGGGTATCTGAAACAAGGTTAGACCGTTGTCATGTACAAGGTTCTCTACGGTTGCTCTTGTTGATTCTTACAAGAAGCTCCAATGGTGCTTTTTACATGGTGGCAAGACCACTAATTTTGCCATCAACAGCCTCTCCCTTTCCCCCCGACTCCCATCCACTCATAATATGTAAATGTTAATACCCAAGTTAGGAGCATCTGCTTATCATAAGCAAACATTCCAGTCATTACAAGATCCTTCAAAACCTTTCGTACCTCATCAACTCCCGTTTGCTAACCACTGACTATTGGGCACCACTGACTATTGGGCTTGAAATTCCACAGAATACTGATTAGACATTGCCAATCCTAACAGATCAGCAAGCACTTACTTTTCTCCCTATCATCAATCCCTGAAAGATCCTTCCCCTTTTCCTTGCTCCCCATCACCTAGATAGTCTTTTCATATGTAATTGCACCTTCATTTCATACAAAATAGCCCCTCACTTATTGGTGTTCCCCTTTCTATCTCAACTTCTCCACACCCATCTCTCATTTAAATGGACATGCAGCACAAAAGTCAAATTCAAGCAAACTGTTACCGTAATCCAACTATTTTCAATTACAATGTGCAGACATAAATTACAATAGCCTGTTACTGTCTCCGAAGAAAAGGCCTAAAACCCAGGGAATGTCCAAGAGTAGCAATAAATATAGGGCAACAGTATTAGAAACAAAAGTTTAACATAGCATGCAATGGAAGTTGGACATCTAAAATGACTCTAGGCAGAAATTATTCCATTGACTTAAAAAAAATCAAATCACCAAAAGAACCGTCATTTTCAAAGATCTGTCTGTATGAAAGGCATTAGAAGAATCATGCAGAACTTGGACAATTAAAGAAAATATTACCTGATGAAATCCAAATACTTGCACTCCTCATTACTTCAAAGTGAGTCAGGCAATCTGCTAAATTGAACACCGTGCAACTTCAAAAAATGCATCCAAGCAACCTCTTGTTTCACTTGACCACAGAAGTAGCTTCAATAATCAAAGATAACACCTTGGGAAGGAAGGAAGAAGGAAAAGACAGAAGGAAAAGAAAAAAAAAAGAAAAAGGAGAAAGATGGCTAGAGTAAGGATGAAGTTTTGGTATACATTTGCACAAGTTAAAATAAGTAGTGTCAAAGGTATTGAATCCACTTCATTTATCAACAGGCCTTAAATGATTCTAAGTAGAAAGCCCAACGCACATCCCATTGCAATGACTGCACACCTTCCATTCTATAAGAAAACTATTAACACTGCCAAAACTGATTTCAAGTAGCTCCATTGGAAACACCAGTACAATCTGCATGAATTTGCGATGTGACTGACCCAGGACATAAATAAACATGGACCTATAATCATGCTACCACATATCCCAGAAGCTGTCACGTTGAACAAGGATGAAAGCATTGACAAAGTAAACAGAAAAAAAAGGGCAAGGATGACTTAAATAATATGGGTGATATATAGAAAAACCAACATAATCTTTATTACTTTCTAACATTGCATATGATCGCAGCCAAGCATTTAAACTTCACATACATAAAATTGATTATATACACATCCCTCTATATGTGACATCGAACCGTTTTCTGGTGGAAATGTATGGTTTCAAGTATGAATTCATATCCAAAGAAAAAGAATTAAAAAAGCACCTCAAACAATAATTCAGTAAAGACTGCCATCACAAAGTTCATGATTATAACAACAAAGGAATGGTGCAACATACATCTAGCAGTTTTGGAAGCTTGCTACAAAGACTGAATTGATGCAGATAACAGCAGAACACCTCTTGAAACATTTAACCCATATCTATTTCATGACATTCCTTAGACTAGTTCCAATCTGCTACAAGTAGACCTGCAAAGTTTTAAGGAAAGGAAAAAGGAAAAAAAAAATGTCGTTCATGCTCATGAGAAGCAAAGAACTGACAGAAAAATCCATGCACCAAAGAAACATTGAGAGATCTTAAGTTCATGTCAGATAGTGCACAACTTTAAATTCATGGATCTCAATGAACTTCTAAGAGTAGAATGAGATTCTCAAATTCAGGCTGCTAGGGCCACAACTCTGATCCGCCAGATGTGAAACAATAATCTCTTTTTCATCTTTAGTTGAGATACTTCAATTAACTCCTTGCTCATGCCAATGCTGCCAAGCTTATTCATCTGAGCTGACTGTTTGAGATTCATTCTCTTCTTCCAATCCTGCAAAAATAGAAAGATACAAAACAAGTGAATGCTGAATGAAAGAACAACAGATGAGATGTTTTCTTCCCACATAAGTTGTTATGTCCAATCAATTAAAGCTCTGGATATTTAGCTTTTATTAATGAAACTAATTTAGGCACTTGACATCTGAGACAGATTTGTTCCTGATACTTTGGTTATTAACCACATCAATATTTTCCATTGGTCCCCTCAAATCATAACCCTCAAGTTTTGAAGTACATACTTCCTCCTTGCCAGTATCAGTTGAATATTTAACAAAAGTACCTTGTTCTTTGAAGACATCTTTAGACTTGCCATATCTGCGGTCAGAATGCATCAAATTCTCATCATTTTTTACAACTTTCTCGTCCTTTAGGTGATATGTTCGCTCGACAGATTTTGATCTAGAATTTCTTCTCTTTTTATATTTACTATCCACTATATCTCTTGAAGATCTGCATTGCTCATCCTCAGTTGACACTGATCGTCGCCTGCTACTATGTTTTGACCTTTCACTAATAGTCTCATCTTTCCTATTATCAGAGCTGTACTTGCTCCCAGGAGATACTGATCTGGAGAGCCTCCTGTGCTTTGATTTCCTGTCCTCTCCACTCCTTCGGGATGACCTACCTTCTCCATGATTCTTACTGTCAATAGATAAAGACCTGGACCTTCTCCTATCTCGATGTTTAGACTTTCTGTCTCGTCCTCCATCTCCTTTCTCCCTCGAATGTTGTCTTCTTTCCACAGATTTTGATCTGGACCTCTTTCTATCACAATGTTTAACTCTTTCACCCTTGGCTTTTGCAACTTTCTCATGTGACTGTTGTTTAACTTCCACAGCTTTTGCCCTGGACCGCCTCCTATGGCTTGGTTCATCTTCATCCAAATTCAGGGAATCCATGCTTCTTTGATATTTTCTCTCCTTAGATAATGACCTGGATCTCCCTCTCTCATGTTGCTTTGACTTTTCATTCTCAGTTTCATTTAAGTGCTCCACCGATTTGGACCTAGAGAGTTTCTTATCACTACCATTTCGAGGTGATGACCTACTTTCACTATGACGCCTAGGTGATCTTGAAGATCCATGCAATGATTTCCCTGACCTATGTGGTGAACTTTCTTTCCGAGGTTTTGGTGAGCTTGAATCAGGCCTACGGTATTTTCTCAATCGAGGGCTGACACTCCTACTTCTCCTTGAAAGAGATGAATGGTGATCAGGTGACCTATCCCGTCTTCTAGATCTATTACTATCACCCCTAATATCTCTATATGACCGCCGTTCACTCTCATATCTTGAATGATGATGATACCTGACTGGTGACCTAGACCTACGATCTATACGGCGACGAGATGGAGGTGAGTAAGAACGAGACCTTCGCCTGTGTCGATAGCTAACTGGTGACCTTGACTTGGACCTTGACTTGGCTCGAGATATTGATGGAGACCTTCAATCGAAGTTCAATACATTAGTAGATTACGAAAATGCACAAAGGATTGCATTTACTTTACTTCCATAATTATCATGAAGATGCAAGTAAGTATGATACAATAACAATAACATATGCTTGCAAATTTTTGTGGGTTTATAAAAAACGTAAATGGAAATATTGGTGTCATAATATTGAATTAAATATGGACAAATTCATTGAAGCAGCAAGGTTCTAAATAATAGGTTATCTACCATCTCAGATCTCATGCCTATGAACATGAAACACCAAATTAATGTTGTGATAAGATCTCTTCACACCCCCAAACACAACTTATCACTTATTCTGAATTTCGTGGACCATAAACATTCCATTTGAATTTTTGCAGAGAACAAAAATTCTAAAGAAAAGGTTTCCAACAAATTGAAAAAGCAATTGCACAAACGCATACATAACAGGAATAGCTTTTCTTCCCCAAGACCCATATCAAAAATTCAGCATAAGATCATTGTTTTCCTTTTCCACACACAAGACAGACTAGTAATCACAACTTCAGCAAAATCAGTACTTCTTATGGCAAGACAGGAGACCATGGAAATATACCTTGATTTTTCTTTCTTTTCGACCTCATCTACAACAAGCCCGTCAGCTTTCAACTTCTGACTTATTTCTGCAGCTCTAGCAGCTGCTAACTCAGTTGCAGATTTCATGGAAGCAGCTCGGTTAGCAGCTTGCTGTTGATTCATAGTTTGTTGCATAAGCAAAGCCTGTTGAAACTGCATCTGCTGCATCGCAACAGCTTGTTGCATTAATGGCAGAGAAGATGAAGCCAATGAAGCAGTTGAAAGTGGCTTCTGAGGAAGTGATTTAGCCATTTCAACATTTAGTGGTCGACCCCCAACATCCATATTGTTCAATGCTAAAGCAGCAGTTGCTTCTTCAGGTTTTGAGTATTCTATGTACGCAAAATGCTTTGAATCAGTGATTGTACATCCAACAACTGTGCCACAAAAGCTGAACAATTGTTTCAGTTGCTCTGCAGTCAGAAGCGGGCTAAGATTGCTCACTTGGAGTGTCTTTTTCAGTTGATCTTCCTTTCCAGGTTTGTCAGGTGAGCCTAGAAAAAGGGGAAACAAGTACAGAAACCATGAAAAAAGTACAGCATGCTCAAAAATGTTATACTAAAAGTAACAGCATCAGTAGATGAAGAGTAGCAGCCGCATGAACAAGCTAACTATTCAAACAAGAGCAAATACCAGAAGAATCTTTTGCAGACTGAGCTTGTGCCTGTAATTGAGCAGCATGAGCTTGAAGCGCTTGAGCAGCAACAATAGCCTGAGCAGCAGCCATTGCAGCTGCAGAAGGTGCCATAGGCATCTGACTAAGATTCCCCATCGACGTTAGTGCACTCAATGCGGTCATCAGCAAATTGTGTGGTGGATGATTGAGCTTGCAATCAGTTTTTGCACACCGACCATTAAGGTAATCTCTACAAACTTCCCCAAGAGATGCCCCGATTCCAGGCAAAATAACTCCGCCTGAAGCACCAGGAACACTTCCCGGAGTCAGTCCTAGTAACCCCGGGAAAGCCCCGGAAACAGAGCCAGAATAATTGGGCATGTTGGGCATAGTCTGATTGACTAGATTAGGAAATGTTGATACAGGAGCCATACCCAGAACTCCACTCGTGGTAGTACCTGAGAGAACATCCGACAGTAAATATTATGAGATCTAAACCAACATGTACCCAAAGTTCTCCAGAAACATATAAAAAAATATACTAGGTGTCCGGTGGAACAATCATTCACATTATTCACATTTCCCGTACAACCTAAAGACTATAAAAATAATTCATATCCAACTTGGAACTCTTAAACTATTAAATGCTTAACCAGAAAACAAATACCACGTAAGATGTTACAATTTACAACAGAGAACACTCACCTTGACTGAAGAACACAGGGAATGGACTCCCCATTATGGGTTTCCCATTACACTCAATACTCAACATATAATTACCCCTCTTGGGAACAACATAGTTAACAGTATAAGTCCCATCCCCCATATCCTTCACAATCCCGTCTTGCTCCGTTCCACCGACACCCACTCCCGGCGCCACTTTAACCTTAATCACAGCTCCACCATGCGGAACCTTTCTTCCGTCGGCGTCTTTCGTCACCACCACAAACGTTGATGCCGCGCAGGCAGTCCCGCCGGCAATGCCTGCTCCGGCCGCTGTGCACCTAGCAGGGTCCACAGGGCCCACAGGTTTGTTTTCCAAATCATCATCGTCGGCCTCCTCTTCCTCCGACTCGGAATCTAAAGGCTTTTCGGGATTGTTCGTCGCCAACGATTTGAAAGTCGCCTCGAATGCTGCTTTTGCGGCGGCTGCTTTCTCGGCTTCGCTCTTAATCTTCGCTTCCTCCGCTTGCTTCATCCATATCGGCTTTGCGCCGCCAGTACTGGTTCCGCCGCCGTTAGTGCCGTTGTTGTTATTGTTGCGATCAGCCATAGGGCGAAACTCAATATTTTTCAGAAAGAAAACCGTAGAAATCTTGAGACTAACGAAGATTAATGAAGCTCAAACTCGCTAAAGGATTCAACTGGTCAAAGTTTCTTCATCACATTCATAATGACGATCGGATTGAAACAGGCCGATGCGGAATCGCCAAATGGTAACCAACTGAAACCCTAGCTGAATAACAACGCGTCCTGTTTGGCTACGGAGAAAAGCCGGGCTTTCGAGGGAATGGAATAAAAAGTTCACAGTTGACAAAATTACCCCTGAGAAAACGGAGTGAAGGACTCGACAGTTCCTTTTTTTTATATATATACAAAGGAATAAAAGCAAAACTTAAATTGGGGTTAAAACCTCACACATATCTTCAAAGAGGATAGCAAGACATCCCGAAGGAGGAGACCGCAAATTAGTAAATCCAAAGCTAAAAGACTGCAGTAGAAGCCAACCAATCAGCGCAACAATTTCCTTCACGAAAGACATAGCAGAGACGAACCGTCTAGGATTTAGCTAATAGAACCTAAATAGCCTTTACCAAGGAAGTAGTATAGGAAGACCTCGACCCTGAGGAGGAAAGAATGTTAATGACTACTAAGAAATCAACTTTTAGCTCAACTCGTTGATAACTCATATCCTAAGCCAGATTCAACCTCGAATAAATACCCTATAACTCAGCATCTAGGGGCGAGCAAAAGCTAATATGATGGATGAACCCTCCCAACCAAACATCAGAACTATCGCGAAGGAGACCACCGGCAGAAGCATTCCAACTTGACATTGGCTTCACCCCATCCGTGTTCAACCGAATCCATCCCTCACTCGGTTTGGCCCAACCAATATGCTTAATGCTACTAGCGTCATGACCGATAATAGCTCAAGAAGTAACCGTACTTGCTTTCACAACTCAAGTCGCATAATCTAGAACAATAGTCTTGCTAGTGACCGACCAAGAGAAATTATCCTCAAATAAACTTTTGTTTCGCCAAAGCCACAGGTACTAGCAGGAAACGCCAAATATAATTGACCACCTTAAACCACTAACCTCTACGTGATTGTAGAGATTCAAGATCAGCCATGATGAAGTGTTAGGATTAAAGAAATCCGCAAGGTCCACTTCAGATGAAAACTGCGTCCAAAATGGGCGCACTCTAGGACAATCTCTAATAACATGCAAACAAGATTCATGATTGCCACAATAGTGACACCTGTCATCATCAGAAAGATGTCTATAAGTACGCTACTGATTATTTAAGAGTTTTCCTTTTGCAAATAGCCCTAAAAACGATCTGATACGTTGCAGACCTTGCCATTTCCAAATCAAAGACCGCAATCTACTATTGCCTTCATCGCCAATATTTTCAATTAACTCATACGCAGATGATGTTGAAAAGGACCCATTTTGGTTTGGATCCCACACCACACGATCTTCATCAAACTCAGGCCTCGGAGCCATAATGCTTGCAATTGTCATGCACACTGCCGACGGAAGGAGGTTCTAAAACTTCTACCAATGCCAACACCCCTCTATGTCCACAAGCTCTCTCACCTTTGCATACAAAATACTGTCAGGGATAGGATTAATAACCAAGAGAGCTAGGGGCCCCCCATCGCCAACCTAATTGTCTAACCAAAATCTGATACAATTTTCGTTACCTACTCGCCACCTTGCACCAGCAAGAACAAATTTTCAGGTGGTAGAAATACCTCTCCAAACTGAAGAGGCTCCTCTACTCTCCAAGACCTCAGGAATATTCAAAGTATCAAAGTGGTATTTTGTTGAAGGATATGTACCCAAAGTCCAGAAGGATTAGATATTAACTCCCAGCCAAGTTTAGTGAGTAAAGCATCATTAGTAGAATGAATTCTCCGAATACCAAGGCCCCAGAATTCTTTGGTTTGCACATTGCCTCCCAACTCACAAGATTAACCTTCCTTTGACTCTCCTTAGATCCCCAAATGAAATTGCGCATAATCTTCTCAAGATCATCACAAAACTGCCTTGGTAACCGCACTGTTTGCATGGTATAGATAGGTAGCGACGCAAGAACAGATTGTGTCAGTGTGACCCTACCTACAAGGGAAAGAAAGCGAGCACCCCAACTTGCTAGTTTATGTTGAGCTTTATCAAGGATGCATTGGTACGTATGCCTCGTCGATCTTTCATGAATTAATGGCAACCCAACTCATCTTCTGTCAACCTCGGAAAGGCTCCAACAATAGGAAAATGGATCATCATACTTTTGTCTCCCAAGAAAAGCTTTTGAAAGTAATCCTTAGCAAAGTCAAGAAGTAACATAGGATCGGTAATCATGTTTCCATGATCATCCTTTAGCATTTCTACCTTCAATCTCTTCCTCTTTGTCATAGTCACTGTATGGTAATATTTAGTGTTACAGTCTCCATGAGCTAACCACATACTACGGGATTGTTGGTGCCAAAATAATTCCTCTTCACACAG
Source organism: Erythroxylum squamatum (assembly GCA_025629845.1). Taxonomy (NCBI): domain Eukaryota; kingdom Viridiplantae; phylum Streptophyta; class Magnoliopsida; order Malpighiales; family Erythroxylaceae; genus Erythroxylum; species Erythroxylum squamatum. Next base: position 27,988,877 of record JAOTBA010000203.1, read on the forward strand.
GACCTGGATGAGATCATCACGAAGCTTCTCTTCCAAGTCCAAGAGAGAATCAGAGTCATTCCTTTCTATCACTTGTTGAATACCTTTCAATCGAGCAATAAGTCTCTTTTTATGATAGAAAATGTTGCCAAAATCAGTTGTGTTCCAATCCCTTAATTTTTCTGCAAAGCTAGCAATAGATGCACATAAATGATTCAGGTTTGGATGCCAATTCTCTTCCACGAAATTAGAAAAGTTCTCATTAGCCAACCAGGCCTACTGAAATCGAAAGCTCCTAGTACCCTTACACTCCGCTGTTGCCCTATTAAATTTAACAAGCAAACGCCTATGGTCTGATCCAAGAAATGGCAAGTGAGAATTTGTTGTTTCTGGGAAGGAGTCCAGCCAGGAAGACGAGCACAGTGCCCTATCCAATCTCGCTTGGACAGTTCCCCGCCGCCATGTAAATTTTGGTCCCATATAGCCAAGATCATATAGACAACAAGAATGAACACAATCCTGAAATGCCTTGCTAATAACAGGCGTTGCTTTAGAACCTGCCTGTTTATCAGAGACGTCCAATTTTTCATTAAAATCTCCTCCTACTAACCATTCCTTTGAATTATGTCTCGCTATCTGCTTTAGTCCTTCCCATAGGTACCTTTGGAGATGATATTGAGGGTTAGCATATAGTGTAGTAAAAAGGAAGTTTAAGCTAGCATACCTAATATTGGTATGAATGAATTGCCGATGAGCTACCAATATTGTAACCTCCATAATTGATTTCTACAAAATCCAAATCCCTCCTGCAAAATCATTTGCCTCCACACCAGAAGAGTAATCAAACCCAAGATTACCAATTACTACATTAGCTCGCGATCCACTAATTTTAGTTTCGACAAACACTACCGTAGATGGATTATACATACGAATATGATTCTTTAAAATAGGCTGAAAATCATCACCTCCAACCCCTTGATAGTTCCAAATAAAAATAGACATAAAATAGAAAGCAAAATAATAGGAAGGGTACTCACTTAACACTGAGTATTACCCTTAGACCCTACATGCTCACCTGTCGCGCTATATCCTGGAATCTGAGGTATCACTTCCTCAACTGAGCCGTGATCCCCTTGATCTGCATCCATCCATACCTCCCCTTTCTTAGGGTCTGGCAGTTTTAAAGGAGGTAAAGAATAAGAAGCAGTGCACCCCTTTGGAGAAGAACCATCCAAATCCGCCATCTGATCACCACAGTCCATAATTTCTTCAGTCCTGAGCATAGAAGAGGTCTCATCGCACACTATCTCCTTATGGGAAGAAATTTTAACTGCTGCATGTTTTGCTTGGGTACGTTGCATGGGTTGCACCCGCTCAGTAGGCTCGGAAGTAAATTTTCGAGTAGGTTGTGGCACACTATGTTCCCCTTGGTCCAAACCTGACCTAACCCCCGATTTTCCTTTGTTAGCAATATTGGATTTAGCTTTAGGCCCATTAGAAGTAGACCCTTGTCTATGATAAGACCGCCTAGCATCCTCCAATTGATTGCCTAAATCTATTCTGGTGCACATGGTTTGGCCCTTATCCCCCCAGCTGGAGGCCTATCATTAATGATGCCTAAGATCTTGCTATTATTCAAAATCGAAAACCGAGATCCTCGGGCCCCATTTGTTCCCATTAATGTGAGAATCTCTCTGATCAAGATCCCTGACTTTCAAGTAACGTGTGCGTCGTTGGACCTGAATCCATGGTCCGTAAACTTCTTTGGACTTATCCTTCACCAGAATCTCATTAGCTACTGGAGCATCCTTTTTAGCCTTCGCCACTCCTTGCTCATTGGTATGAGTAGGTTGTTGCTTCTCTCTTTGAGCATTAAGTTGTACTTGACAAGTCATCGAGTCATGCCCCACAATGCCACACGAATAACAAATCTGTGGTAATCCCTCATAAGCAACCTTAATCTCTTCGCCATCTAATTCCACATGAGAACAAAGGGGAGCACTAAGATCAACATCCACTGCCACTCTCGCAAACTTGCCTCTCTCAGCATTCTTGGTGGTATCATAAATCTTAATAGTATGGCTAACCAGGTTACCAAGGGCCGTAAGAATCATTGGATGGTACCGAGAAATAGGCAATTTAAGGAAACGAATCAAAAGAACAGCCCTAGACAACTTACTTTGCGAAGGACGAAATTGGGGGTGTCAACATTGGACTACGAGCACATGCCCTAGAATCACCCAGGGACCCTGTGTTAGGGCATGAACGAAATCGTCTTCGCCAATAAAACTAGCCAAAAAATAATCATTGTCCAAATCCACTACTTTCATAGGGCCAGAAGGCTTCCATATTGATCTCAAGCGGGAAGAAAGCATTTTGTACCTAATTTTTCTACCAAGGAGTTTAACAATGATCGCCCTCTCCTACTATTTATCTAATCTAGATTTAAAAGCGGAAGATAGCTCCAGGCCATTGCCAGAGTCCCCATTCACCTTTGTGATATCTCCTTCCTCAAATTCAACAGGATCATCCTCAGGCTATTCAATCTCAACCTCCTCCTTTTCCGATGGAACTCCCGTAACCGCTGCACTATAACTAGGTTTAGATCGCAAGGGTGGAGGCTCCTCCTTCCTAAAACGTTTACGAATCTTAGGAAGTAACAAAGAGAATTCCTTCATTGATTGGCTAAAAGCCTCAGGTTTACCGTAAAAATTTAAAATCTTTCGAATTTTTAATTCAATTTTTAACTTTTTAATTTGATTTATTTTAATAATTTTTAATATATATTTAATAATTAGGAATGAAAACATAAGAATAGGTATTTAAATTATATTTCTTAATTTTTACTTGTTTGATTGCTAATAATGGATAAGATAAGAATTGAAAATCTAGAATAATTTTTAAATAATTCTAAATTTTTATTTACATGTACATAAAATAAGAAATTAAGAATAACAAAATAAACAATTGCAAACATAACTTTTTTCCTTCTCTTTTTCTCTATGTTTCTTCTCTCTATTTCATAATTTAATATTAGTTTATTTATTTAGACAATACATCATTTTGATTGATTTTTATTAAGATATTATTATCAACATTGCACATTACTGATGGCGTGTCAAACCAGCAAAAATAAATTCCTACTCTAGAACACTTAAGCGAGTAAAGTGGTGAATAGGGTCGAA
>JAOTBA010000203.1:28094823-28110466 GCA_025629845.1 Erythroxylum squamatum
TCAATAAAATGTCTCTTGCATTATCTCTTCCTTGTTCTACTTTATTCTAGTTACTTTCACATTCTAAAATTTCAACAAAGCTGCCCCACTAGGTGCATTTGCAGAGAGCATATTCCAATGGTTTTCACAATCCAAGACTTATTGAAACAGTTGATGTAGGGATCTCAAGACCTTGACTTGGAAAATAGGATACTTGTTGTCAAGTCTAGCTAGTAACTTCGTGGAACACACTGCACCACATCTTAAGGTATCGAACTGACAAGGCAAGTCAGCCTGATTCTACACGCCATTGCTCTTATTATCAGTTCTATTAGTGTCCTTATGCTTTAGTTCTGAGAAAGTTCCCATTATCTTTCCTTTAACTAAGTTGTTAACCTCATGGCTTTAGTGTCAGTGTCGTGTTTGCTGTTTCAATGGCTACTTTGTGTGCATGCAAGGTCTCAACTGAACCAATCCAATGTCATAGACTTGGGTTCTTCACTCAATCCAAAAACTCTTCCCAGTTCATGGCTCTCCCCTTCTCGACAATTTGCTTTTGGATTCTATCCACAAGGCAATGGATTTGCTGTTGGAATATGGATGATCGGTGAGCCTGGAACCACTGTCGTTGTCTGGACAGCTAATCGGGATGATCACCCAGTTTCAGAAAATGCAAAGCTAGAGTTAACCAGAGATGGTAGACTGATCCTTGGAATGGAGCAAGGTGAAACGAAACCAATTGCCAACATATCAAATCCTGCAGATTCAGCCTCTATGCTTGATTCTGGTAACTTCGTGCTATATTGCAATGGTACGATCATCTGGCAGACCTTTGATTGTCCAACTGACACATTATTAGAAGGCCAGAATCTGACTGCTGGCAATCATTTGGTTTCTAGCATATCGAGCTCAGACCACTCAAGCGGACGGTTTCAGCTCAGTATGCAAACTGACGGTAACCTTGTTGCCTACCCAATTATGTCTCACGAACCAGTTGATGCTTACTGGAGTACTGAAACTTTTGATACAAGCTATGTACAATTGATTCTTGCATCTCTAGATAGAAGGTGCTTTCTTTACTTAAGAGGACAAAGTGATCGGACCAGATATTTGGTGAATTGCTCTAATCCCACAGAGAAGGAGACGATCATATATCGGGCAACATTGGATGCTGATGGGATTTTCAGGCTGTTTTCTCACCATTTTGAGAACAACGCCGTCTCAAGCGTGTCTACGGAGTGGACCATATTGCAGGACCAATGCGATGTCAATGGTGCCTGTGGCTTCAACAGTTACTGCTATAGCAGTGGAGGCAAAAGCAACTGCTATTGCTATCCAGGTTACTTTCCTGTTGAGCAGAGTGGGAACTGGAGTTGCTACGGTAATCACAGTGAAGACATTTGCATGAAAGACGGCAAACTATCTTACAATATGACTTCCATGGAGAATATGTTGTTGGCTGATTTTGCTTACTCTTATTCATCATTAGGACCACAAGAGTGTGGCATTTCATGTGGGGAAGATTGTGATTGTTGGGCTGCTGTACATGAAAATTATAGATGTGGAAAGTTTAGGCGTCCACTAAGATATGGAAGAAGAAGACACGGTTTAAACAGATCAGCTACAACCTTCGTGAAGCTGATATTGCCGAGTACTCCATCAAATAGCCTCCCATCATCACCTATTGTAACAAAAGAAGATTCGAGTCTAGTTAAGATTCTTGCAATAACCTTAGGCGCTGTCGCGTTCTTTTGTTTTGCCCTTCTAGTATTCAGTTTCCTTATGTACTACAATGGAGTTAATAGTTACAGAAAGCTTTCAGGAACAGGAAATTCAGAGAAGACAGAAGACTTCGCTCAACGTGCATTTTCCTATAGGGAACTTCAGAAATCAACGAATGATTTCAAAGAGGAGCTGGGAATGGGAAGTTATGGAGCAGTTTACAAAGGAACTTTGCCAGGGAGTAACAAGACTATTGCTGTGAAAAGACTTGAGAAAGTAGTTGAAGAAGGGGAGAGAGAATTTCGAGCTGAAATGACCGCCATTGGAAGAACCCATCACAGGAACTTGGTTCGTTTGCTTGGATTTTGCGTGGAGGGGTCTAAAATGCTTCTTGTATACGAGTACATGAGCAATGGATCACTAGCAGAAGTCCTGGGGGAAGCTGAAAAGCGACCAGCTTGGAAGGAAAGAGTCAGAATTGCAATGGAAGTAGCTAGAGGCATACTCTACTTACACGAAGAGTGTGAGGTCCGTATCATTCACTGCAATCTGAAACCACAGAACATACTCATGGATGAAACTGGGACGCCAAAGATTTCTGATTTCGGGTTGGCAAAGCTACTACTACCTAACGAACCAAGCAACCCCGACAGATTTACTGGAACAAGATCGTATCTCGCGCCAGAATGGCAGATGAATGCTATTGTATCAGTAAAAGCTGACATCTACAGTTTTGGAGTTATCCTGCTGGAGATTGTTTGCTGCACAACAATGAACATTTCCATAACAGCAGTGAAAACGCTTTCCTGTTGGATACATGAAAGCTTCATGACTAGACAGTTGAACAAGCTCGTGGAAGCTGACGATGAAATAGATCATAAAACCCTGGAAAGAATGGTGAAAGTGGGACTATGGTGCATACAAGAAGATCCAGTTTTGCGGCCTACAATGAAGAGTGTGATCCTGATGCTGGAAGGAATCATGGATGTTCCTGTTCCTCCATTTCCATCTCTTTCCCTCTAGATCAAATACGTCCTCAACTATCTTTGGTATGAAATGTGTTCATATTATTAATGGATGTTCTTTGACTATAACCAAAATTAAATGTTATTATAATTACAAATTACAAGCGTAATTAAAAAACAATCATAATTATAATAAATTACACTAATAATTATATTCAACAATTTAAAACCTTGCTTATAATACAAACTTCCAATATTTAATTTTATTACTTAATAGCCCAATGACTTCACCCAATTTAATTAATTTCGCATATCTAGTAATTTAATTATTTAAAAATCAACTTCTAGCTAATAAATTTTATTCATTTTTTAATAACTTTAACTTTTATTTACATTTATGATTTTAATGCTTTTATAAAATTAAATAAAAATTGTATTAATAAAAGGCTCCTAGAGGAGCTACAAAATACACCACAAATCCCAAGGAAATAAAGCATTTGTCAGTACCATGGTCCCCTACTCAACTTCCAGCAGCTAAGATATTTAAAGAGTAATATAAGCACTGTCTTAATATGTTACCACAGTTCCTTTCTCAGCGTCGTTGCTTCTGCTGTCAATTTAGTTTCTCATGTCTCAACCCTTGTTTCTTGGTTATTTGGTTACCAGCTCTCGAATGTATTTGACCTGCATTCTAAGCTTCGATGTTATGGCCATATTTCCTGTGGTCCTTGTATCTCTATGGTTGACTTGAATGTTTGAATATCTTCTGATTCTTCTCTCTTTCATAAACCATATACGTTAGAGAAAAAAGTAAGCTTGACGAGAGTGTAATCTTCTGCTGTTAAGGAAGAATTTGTAGACCTTGTCCGAAGTTTAATTGGACCTTGGCCAAGCTATATTATTATTATTATTATATATATATATATATATAAAATTAATTTAAACTTTAAATTTAATGTTGTTTATACTTTGATATATTAGGGCTTTGAGCTTCAGTTAAATTGAGCAGTCGAAACTTTAATTCAAAACTCAAAAATTTAAATAAAAAGTGTAAGTTCTACTTGAACCTAGTCAAATCGACTTGTCTTTTTTAGTTTGTGTATTTATTTACTTATTTTATTTTTATTGTGTTCTTTATGTTTTTGTTAATCTTTACCATTGTATTATGTATTGCACTATATTTTTTATATTTTTATTTATATGCATTTTTTATATTTTATATTATCATTATTCTGTATAACATGTGGATCTATCGGAAATAGCCTTTTTATTAATTATGGATAAGTTTGCGTACCACTGGACCTCCTTATATCCCAACGTTTTAGCGAGACTCTCACTAGGCGTATTGATCCCATAAGGTTTATTGCATGTTTTGTAGAAACGACATTTGATATGAATGAGTTGAGTTCGTTTATTGAAAAGCTTTTTGATTTGCCCTCTAAAGTGATTTCAAAGTAATCCAACACCATTCCTCTTATTTCTTCTTGTCGTCGAACTCTTTTCTCTGTTGTCTTTAATAAGGTAAGTTATATTTGAAAATTTAAATGGATGTGGTTTCGCAAAAATTTGGTTCTGTCACAGTTGTTTTGAACTGCATTTGTGGTTACTTGATATAAAGCAACTGTATCAGCAATTTATAAATTTTCTAGCACAAACGAAAACATAAAAATTAAACGTGAAATAAACAAATCAATAAATCAACACCCTAGATTTGGTAGCATAGTTCAGCACACTTTGCCTACGTTTGCAGGACCCTCATCCAGCTTAATTACTTTCACCAAAGAACAACAATAGTTTTACTCAAGGCATCATAGAGCCGACTCACTCTGCCCTTGACACTATCCTTCGTCCTCATAACTCATAAAAATATTTCACTCTCAATAACACTACCACCTCGTGCTAACCTCAATAGAGGATTTTCTCAACAGTATTTGATAATAAAGAATGAAAATAAAATAATTCAAGTAATAGAAACAATAAAAGGCATAAACAAAGACACTTGAGAAAGAAAACAACTTCCCTAACAATGTAGCTTCGTTAACGAAAGAATAAGAAGTTGTCCACTGAAAATTTGTTACGAAGCTTCAATATTGTCACTAGAAAATCCCATGCACATCAATAGAAAAATCACTAATCAAACAAACATTTCATTACCGAAACGTTGCAAACGATGGAGCTTCAACCACACGAAAAACTTCTGGATTTTTCCATAAAAACATGCACATTAACAGCCCAAAAAGGTCACACCAAAATTAGAGAAAATGCAGTTGCCAGATTAGGTGAAATGCCCATAAACTCAGCTGCTAAAAAAATCCACGATGGCCCAAAAATCCCAACTACCTTGTCACAAGATACCTATATATCGTTTATTCACCTAAAACCAATAACAATGCAGCCTCACACGTTATATAAATCATAGCGCCAATACAGCTACAAAAATCACACACAACTGCTGAGGTTTTGCGCATGAACAACACTACAAAGACAACTCAGAAAATATCATGCACCAGATACAAAACACAACTGCCCAATAATGATGGATATATTGTGTAATGTTAACAAAAATAGAGAAAACATAGCTGCTATATGTTCATCAATTGAATAATTAAGCCCCAAAAAATATAGTTGCATGCACACAAAAAAACTTATGCATGTTTTTCCTTTAAAAGAAAGATTATACAGCTGTCAAAAAATTCACGTTATACATATGAAACACAGCAACAAATATTACTCAAAATCAACAAAATTGTAATTGCCAAAGATAAGGAAAGAGAGAGAGAGAAGAAAGACGTAGTCTATTTATACTGGACTCTCATATAAAAATTGCAGTGAAATTAAAAGTCTATCTTTAATTGAAGTTCAAGTGGATTATGTTAGATTATAGATAGACATCATGTTTCTTTCTGTTGTAGTAAGGTAGGCTTGCATGAATGATTTTTTGTTGGTGTCTTGATTGGTTGATTGAGCGTGTATGGGCAAATCATGTTATTGTTGTGTGGAGTATACTGTGAGATAGCTAAAGGAGTGTGGTTGTGTGCATGATTTTCTTGTCAAAAACATTCCTATGTGCGTGACCCAGCTTTTGCACTTGAAACGTTAGTGATTTGGTAAAGATTTTGGCTGGGCGTTTATTTGATATGGTGTGTGTAATCTTGCTTCTGCTATATATACACGTGAGTTACTTGGTAATGTTTTTGTTTAGGTGGTCATGGTAAGTGTATGCGTAAAAGGTGAACTTGAGATTTGATTCTTTTGATGTGGGCTGAATTGAGGGAGGCTTGCGTATATTTCTTGGTTTGTGTTTTAGTGTAATTTTATTGATGGTGAATGGGCAAATCACATGGCTTTAGTGTTCAAAAAATTGGGAGATAGCTGAAAGTATATTGTTGTGTACGTGAACCATCGTGTTTGAAAGGTATTATAGTGGGTTGAAGGAAAGTGTTAGTAAACTGCAGATTTTGTGATAGTTGTTGCGTGATTTCTTCCTTGCCTAGTTTTGGTTTTGTCTTTGTCTTGTTTGGGCTTGTCACAGGTGAATGATAATTGTTGACTGATTTCTTTGTGGCTGCAACATATTGGAGTGGGTTGTTTGTGTGGGTTGTCATACTTGGTATCTTCATCCTGCTGCTGTGAATTAATAATGGAATTTACGTGAATCAACCCATAATGTTTGGTGACAACTTTCAGATCTATTTCAGTGAAGCTGAACCTATCAGGAAGTTGTTCTTCTTTTCTTTCTCAAGTGTCTTTGTTTATGTTAAATTTTGTTTAATCATTTGAGTTGTTTATTTTTTTTCGTTATCATTAAACATTCTTTGAGAAAATCCTCTGTTGAGGTTACTTCGAGATGATAGTACTATTGGGTGTGAAATTCATTCACGGGTTGTAAGGACTAGGGATAGTGTCAAGGGTTGAGTGATGTTTGCTCAGTAAAGCCTTGTATAAAACTATTGTCGTCAGTGAAAGAATTAAGCTAGGTGAGGGCCCTGCAGATGTAGACAAAGTGTGTTGAACTACGTTAACAAATTTTAGTGTTGATTTGTTATTTCACTTTTGATTGTTTAATTTTTCTAGTTTTTGATTGTGTTAGAAAGGACTACCACAAAATCTAAAAGTTTACAAAATCATTACAACCTATGGTTTTTCAATTGGTATCAGAGTAGGTCACTGAATCAAAACTTGGTACAGCAAGTTAGAGCAGATCCGTGTTTCGCAATTATAGCTATAATAGAAGGGTAATCAATCATTAGGTCACCGTTGTTATATGGTTCAAATTATCCTACGTAAAAATCACAGATGAGAGTATTCATTCAGGTACAAGGAACAGGAGCATAGAACTCGGTTTTAAATGGTTGGACACATCTAGTGACAACTGATGAAAAGGGAGAAGCAGTGCTTAAAGATGCATATGCGTGAACAAGGGCTGAAGAAGAGAGAGCGATTGAAAATTCTCAAGCCTTGCACGCCATCTTTAGTGTCATTGATGAAGGTCGCTTTTCAGTGATATCAGCTTGTGAATCGGCAAAAGAAGCCTGGGACACTTTGCAGACTATACATGAGGGATCGAAATCTATGATAGTCTCAAAACTTCAGATGTTGGTTATGAGATTTGAAGAGCTGAAGATGGATAAGAGTGAAACTACTGGAGCGCCCATAAGAGATTGCGTGATATAGCAAATTAAGCACATCAACTAGAGAAGAAGTACTCTAACCTAAAACTGGTTAAGAAGAAGTACTTTAACCTAAGGTTCATATCGAAAATTGTAGCAATCAAGGAAGCTCGTGATATTAATGAATTGTCATTGGATAAGGTAATTAGAATTCTTAATAATTTTGAGATGAATTTGTTACGAGGGAAACAAAAGAGGAGCAAAGAATTGGCATTGCAAGCCAAGATTGATAAAGTTGTGAATGACTTCGAAGATGAATCCAATGAGAACGAGAATATGAAGTTATTGACAAGAAATTTCATCAAGTGGTTAAAGAAAGTGAAAAAGGATAGATTCGAGTTTAGACAAAACGGTGGGAGTTCATCAAACAACAACTTCAAACAACAAGCTAAAACTCAAAAGGGTGAAAGAAAAGTGAAGAAAATTCAATGTCATGAGTGTCAAGGCCTCAGACATGTGCAAGCAAAATGTGCTAACACCTTGAAGAAGAGAAAAGGGAAGTCTTATACAAGCACTTGGAGTAAGAATGAATCTGAAAGTGAGTATGGTAGTGAAGAAGTTGTGAATAGTATTGCGTTAGTTGCTTTATACAGCAAAAGTCCAGTTGCTTGCTTAACAACAACCAAGAAGGAAGTAACCGATGATGAAAACGTAAGTAAATCAGAAAATTCTAGGAAAAATGTAGACGAATCAACTCAAAGCTCAATTTTGGACTATGATAGTGATGACAGTGGTTCAGATGGCAAAAAGGAGAATATTTACGAATCTTATGAATTAATGTATGCAAATGGGTGCAAACATGCAAGAAAAATGAAAAACTAAAGAAGGAAAACCTCTCCATGAAGAACATCATTCAAGTTTTGGAGAAGTTGTTGTTTATTATAAATGAGCTTGATGAAATGAAATTGAAGCTAGTCAGTATGAAAAAGGGAATAAGAATGTTAAATAGAGGTACCGAAAAGCTAGAAAAGTTATTAAAAATTGGTAAGATTAAAGGAGATCTTCAATGCATTGGCTATAAAGGTGAATGTTCTAAGTCGAATGATGAGATAATTGGTGCGACCAAATCTGTCCAAGGAGAAATCTCAATTAAAAATCAGAGGTTCATACCTACATATCACTTTTGTGGAGTAATCAGACACATAAGACCGAAATGTTACAAGTTGTTACAAATGATATTTCAAAGGGGTCAAAACTAAAAATCTAGACACACTTCATTAAATTTCCAGCAGCAACCTATGTTACCAAAACATACTTAGGTTAGAAATGGTCAATTACAAGCAAAAAGACTTAGTGAAGGGAAAATAAAAAATTGTCCAGATTAACAGTTAGTTGCTGCTTTTGAAGAAACTGTTCAGACTAAGGATAAGTCAGTTGCAGAAGAAATCAACCAGACAGTTAATGACAGAGATAATGTGACAAGTAATAAGACTAGGTTTGAATTTCTTCGAGAGGTACATGGATTGTGTGCTTTAAAATTTTGAAATATATTGAATTTTTTGTTGTTAAAAAAACAAAAAAAGAGGTTCAAAGGAGTTATCTTTTAGGCTTTCTGAGTTTTTACTTATGAGTTTTCTAAGGTTTAGTTGATTGATGTGTTCGTGAGGCTCAGCTTGATGATTTGTAAATTCTGTTTTTGGATTTTGATTTCTGTAGTTATGTCAAGAATATATTGATGCTTAATTGGAGATCTATAGGAAGAATCGAGTTTTCTATGATTCGAAAGTTTCAAGTTTTATCTTGGTTTCTCTCTATATCGTGGGTTGTGATTAAGTTTGAATATGGTTCTTTGAATGAATTTTGGTGGTTTATGAATTTGATTGGTCTTATGAAGATGGAATTGAAGTGAGTAATGATATGTTGGCATATATATTAACTGGTAGTAAATTGTCATCTTGGCTTTCTGCTATTGAACTATGTGCTTATGATTCTTTCGCTGCACTTGCTACTGATTTTTATACTTCCTTATTTGCTGAGATTGATCGCATTGAAGGCATTCTTCGTTTCGACATTGTTTTGTCCTAAGGGGGAGATATCAGATTGCTTTTGGTTAATGTTCCATTCAGAAGGAGATTTCAAAGTATATGCACAACTATTCATCTTATTTTTTTGCATCTTTTTGTCCCAATGGGAAAAATTTTGGATGATTTGATTATTTTTTTCTTTGATGTTTCTTGAACTTGATGATATGTGAACTTGAATGTCATTTGGAAGTTATTCAGAATTAAAAGGGAGTTCTCATAGTTTGTGAATTCAATGTTATACATCCAATTATCTCCTTTTAGGGGGAGCTTTGACTATGTTACAAATAATGCCGAAAAGGGAGAGATTGTTAATATACATATTATGTATCTTATTATTAATTTTGACATTATTTGGTATTTGGATTTGATTAGTTTCAAATCCTGATTGAGATGGGATTTGATAATGGTTATCTTCTGTTTAATTTGATTATGGTAGCAAAGTTGTGGTGGGATTCATGTATCATTTTTGGTGTGAATATCATAAATGACAATTTCTGGAAGCTAAAATCTCACAGGCCATCTTGGACAAGATTGGTAGCTGATTGAATGGAGAAAGAAATCTATCTGGTGAAAAATCCTTGAGTATTACATGAAAATATAGCTGAATGGATCTTCTACCAAAACACTTCTTCTTGGTCTTGTGTTGTTGACATTTTTGGGGTTGCAACTGTGTTTTGTTTTTGTTCTTGCATGAATCAGCTAGGTAATTTTAATCTACACTTCAACGTCATTCAAGTTACATTGGCTGGTTGAGTCTTTGTCCGTGGGTCTTCCTTATGCAGTTGTTGTTGAAGTTTTTCTAGCTACGGTGTATGTCTTCTGCTGTGACTGGTTTTGGGCTCGTGTGTCGTTGATATCTTCACAGTTGGGTCTTGCCGTGATTTCCTTTTTGGGTTTGTCGTTGATGTGCTTCACAACTGGTCTTCTTTTATTTTACATTGTTGATGGATTTTCTGCTAAAAGCTCTTAAATATGTGGTTGTTGATTGGATTAGAGTGCAGCACTGCTAATTTTATGTTTATAATTAATCCATCTTGTTGTTGGTTTTTCTGTCAAGGATGACGTCTATGCGGGCTGCTGGTTGTTGTGAGTAATCCAGAGATTGTACGTGCATGATTCTTGAGTTTTTTTTGCTTTTGTTGGCTGCACGATTTTTGGGAATTCCAGCTGTGAGTTTTCAGCTTTGTGATTCTTAAGTGGATTGAAGGACTGATGTACTGATTTTATGTTAATAAGAATTCCATCTTAGTGTTGCGACTTTTATTAATTGATTGGTTATGGGTAACTCACAACTGGGTTGTTTTGTGGATTGTGTTTATCTTCTACTAAAGGTTGGTTGTTGATTGCTATTGAAGTGGTTACTACTCCGTGAGTTGGTATTGAAATTTGAGTGAATCAGCCCATAGGGTGTGGTGACAACTTTCAGGTCTATTTCAGTGGAGCTGAAACTATCGAGAAGTTGTCCTTCTTTTCTTTCTCAAGTGTTTTCGTTTATGTTGAATGTTGTTTAATCACTTGAGTTGTTTAGTTTGTTTCGTTATTATTAAACATTATTTGAGAAAATTCTCTATTGAAGTTAGTACGAGGCGGTCGTACTATTGGGTGTAAAATTCTTTCACAGGTTGTGAGGACGAGAGATAGTGTCAAGGGTTGAGTAATGTCAGCTTAGTAAAGCCTTGTATAAATCACACCAAATAAATCACATCTAAAATTTACTCCTTTCTTTTTAGATATAGTAATAGAACAGTGCCTTGGATAGAAAATTTTAAAAATTCTTATTAAAAATTAAATTTCACAATACTTATTAATAATTCAAGAAATTAAATTATTTAAAATGTTCAATCAATTAATGATAGTCAGGAATGTTAGCTCAAGGTTTATTATTAATGATTTTGATGGGGCCCTTATAATATTTCAAATTCAAATTAAATTTATTTCCTTATATAGCTAATGATATATTTTTCAAAAGGAAATAAAATCATATGATAAATGCTTCATTTCTTGCAGAAACCTTCTTTATAAACTTACCTGATTTATTAGAAATGATTCCAAAATATTTGGAAGGATCTTACAAATCACAATCAGCTCTGTGATATGATCATTTATCTTAACATCTGGATACTGGAAGATTTTATCAAATATGATATTGAAGATTCAAAGTCAATTCAAGATATAAGACAAACAACGGCTAGTTAAAGAAGATGTCTATTTAAGAAAAAGCCACTGCACTTGCGAATGGGGGATATATGCCAGACCTTCGAAATACATCAATAACATCAATACTCTTTAAGTCATATTGTTATCAAATCTCTTGTGCTTTAAAAAGTGAAAATTCTTCTTGAGAGAAATCATTGAAGCTTATATTGAGCAAATCACATTTTCATTTGTTAGGAGTTTGTAGAGGCTAGCTAAATACTATTAGTTTAGAAGGTCATAGAATTTTGCAAAATATGTACTCGTGAGTTTGAAGAGGCTCGTCAAATTACTACTTAAGATTTTAGTAAAACACTCAAGTTGGATACTTGGGAATTAGACATAGGCTTGGGTTATAAGCGAACTAGTATAAATCGACTGCGTCATTCCTCTCTCTCTTTAGCTTTAAAATTACCGCATTATATTGTGTATGTGTGATTTATTTTAGCAAGAGGCTCATTCACTTTTATAATAGGTTCGTTATGTTTTTAACTTGTAATAGATTCCTTTCAGTTTTAACAAACGCCTTTTGTTTTAAATTGTTTTGACAGAATTTATCGTTTGACAGGCTCCTACTGTCTAATAGGCTCCTGTCATTTAACTAACTTTTATTATCTAACAGGCTCCCATTATTTTAAACTTTAATAGGCCCCTGTCTTTTATCTCTTGCGTCTATTTGCTTTATCAAAGGTCCATTTAACAATAAAATAAAGTGGATTCCAAAACAATGAGAATATTTTTATCAAAACAATAATTTTAAGAAAATAAAAATAAATAATTGATAAAATAAATATTTTTAAAAAGTTCAAAATTTTAAATCTTATCCTTCTTTAAATTTTATTTTTATCGTATATTTTTCAAGTTATATGAACTTGAATATTTTTAAATTTTAATAAGTTAATATGGTAAATTAGATTAATTATATAAATGTATGTAGACAAATTACGAAGCTAGTAGGCAATTATATAGACACGATAAGGACTTGCTGTGTTCGTCCCTTCGGTAGCAAATGGTAGGTAATCATGGACTGAGAGGAGAAAGAAGACTTAGAAAAATAAGTAAATGGTAGGGTAAGGGTTTGAGAAGTCATGGACCGAGAGGAGAAAGAAGACTATAAAAAATAAGTAAATGGTAGGTTGAAAAGTCATGGATTGAGAGGAGAAAGAAGACTTAGAAAAATAAGTAAGTGGTAGGTTGAAAAGTCATGGATTGAGAGGAGAAAGAAGACTTAGAATAGGGTAAGGTTCGAAAAGTCATGGACCGAGAGGAGAAAGAAGACTTAGAAAAATAAGTAGATGGTAGGGCAAGGTTTCAAAAAGTCATGGACTGAGAGGAGAAAGAAGACTCGGAAAAAATAACTAATAAGGAATTGGATATATACCAATTAGTTTTATGTAATTTCTGAAGTATCAGAATCGACGGCGCGGAGTGAGTAAAAGCGTGGGGAGCTAAGTAAATTTTAAGCGTGAACGAATGCATTTGAATAAAGTAACTCGACTGATTGATTGGTCATCTCATTCTATCAAAAGATTAAAGAGACTGCAGTCAAAAGAGAAGTTAATAGAACCAACATTACTTTGTGTTTAATGAAAGATTAAGGTTCTTAATGAAGTTCCATATAATCTTCTGATAACTTTTCTTTATTGCATAGGAATAAAGTATTCAAAAGCCCGAGCTGTTTTTCCCTCAATGCCCCCTTGACTTTTACCCTTCCTCTCTTGCGCCTCTGACAGCTCCGGGTCCTTTCGTCATTTCCGTTCAGCCTCGGGCTCCCAGTCGTCTGCTCCGGCGATGGGAGACCCATCTTCCTCCTCAGATCCGTTTCCCCCTTTGCCTTCTTCTTCCTCTGTTGGTGCTCTGGGTGTGGCGGCACTGGTGAATGACCGTCCCCAGCTAGGTCCTGGGACGACCGTCGAGCCTCCCCTGTCCACCGTGGCTAGCGCTTCTCCCCTGAAGGCTGGATCTGGAGGTGGTGCCTGGAGAGTGCGTACTGGTTCGCTTCAGCCTCGAGGTAAGCTCTCCTACCATTCGAATGTGATTCAGGATGGGGTCGTCTCCCCTCCTGTGGAGTTGCTCCGTGCAGGAGCTCGTGCTTGGGCTACTGCTTTAGTTGGTTTCTTCTGGTCCAAACGCCTAGCTTTTCCGGTGGTGAGTGCTTGGGCTAAGGCCAGATGGGGTAGCAAAGGCTTTGAGAAGGTAATGCTCATGGAGGATGGTCGATTTTTATTCAAGTTTTCCCAGCAGTCGGACATCACTGAGATCCTTGAACTTGGGCCTTGGCACATCGGCGATCAACCTCTTTTCTTGCAGCAGTGGTCGCCTGGAATGGGTCTGGACAGAGGCTCTGTAGGTGTCATTCCTCTTTGGGTGCAATTTCACGGATTGCCTATGGAATACTGGACGGTTGAGGGCTTGAGCCATTTGGCAAGTGGCATCGGTAAGCCTATTTGTATGGACTCTCAGACTGCTAAAATGGATAGAATCGGTTATGCTAAAATCTGCATTGAGGTGCCAAAGGACGCTGCTCTGCCGGAGTCTGCTTATTAGGCGATTGGATGAACATGGTGAGTTGGTCAGTCACTGGATAACTGTCTCCTACCCTTGGAAGCCTAGTGCGGCCGTGGAGAAGCAATGGGTTGCAACAGGGCGTAACTTCAGGCAGCTGTGCTTCCGGTTAGATCCTCTGAAGTAAGCCAGGACAAAGATCAGGTGCATATGCCAGACCCGCCAATGGCTAGTCGTGATGTAGAACAGGCGGTGGTTAGTCGGGATGTAGAATAGGCTGATGGGTTGAAACTTAATTCTATGGAAGTAGTTCCAGAGTCCCACAGGGTAGCTTCGGGTAGTGACTTGGAGGACCGTTTGGATCAGGCAGATTTGAACAGTCCGGGTAGTGCTCCTCTGCCTTTACCTATTGAGGCATCCAGTCCCCTCACCCCCCTCGGTGGAGCTGTCCAACTACTGCCAGCTCTTCCAATTTCTCCGGGAACTAGTATAGAGCTGCGGGGAGGGACACTCATGGCTCTTGCGGACAGCAGCCCCATTCATGCACCAACAGCTGATGCTAGCTTAGAAGATGGGAAAATCGAGCAGACCTTGACTAAACAGCCTAAACGGACGACGGTTAAGAAGAAAGCCAAGAAGAAAAAGCATAAAGGGGTGATGTCCCTCGAATGCTTATTCTAATGATGACCATTC
Source organism: Erythroxylum squamatum (assembly GCA_025629845.1). NCBI lineage: Eukaryota > Viridiplantae > Streptophyta > Magnoliopsida > Malpighiales > Erythroxylaceae > Erythroxylum > Erythroxylum squamatum. Next base: position 28,109,575 of record JAOTBA010000203.1, read on the forward strand.
TCGTGTGGAACACTAGGGGGTTCAATGACCCCTCCAAAAAGATGATGGTCAAGCAACTTGTAGATACCACTAACCCTGTTTTGGTAGGTTTGTTGGAGACCAAAATAAAAGCTCCAGCTGATAGGAAAGGTTATTCTTTTTTGGGTTCTCAATGGCATTTCATCTCTAATCATGCTCACCACTACAATGGCAGAATTCTCTGCTGGTACAATTCCTCTAAAATTGAAGTCCAGGCGATCAATATGGGAGCCCAATTTATGCACTTGCAGTGTAAGGAACGTGGCAAGGATCTCTTTACTGTTACTTTGATTTATGCCTCCAACTTTGCATTCCAACGGACTGATTTGTGGACTGAGTTGTTGGATTTTCATGCGAGGGTGCAGGGACCGTGGGTGGTTGCTGGGGATTTCAACTGCTGTCTTAACTCCTCCGAAGTTGAGGGTGGAGTTGGTTTCCATGGAGGAGCTAGTGGGGAGCTACAACAGTTTTTGTTTAACTCCGGTTTAACTGATCTTCGAGGTAGCGGCAGGTGGTTCACTTGGGAGAACAAGCAAAAGGGAAATCTGTTTATCCGAAGGAAACTTGATCGAGCTTTGATTAATCACCACTGGCTTTCATCTTTCCCATTTGACTCAGTGGAATTTGGTGATCCAGTGCTTTCGGATCATACACCTATTATCATTCACCATCGGTTTGACTATCAAAGATGCGGAGCTCCTTTCCGATTTTTCAATGGTTTACTACGTGTGGAGGGTTTCATGGCTATGATTTCCCAAATTTGGGGTATGGAGATTCACGGTTTTAAGTGTTAAGTCAAAAAAGACTTCACGTATCAAATAATTTTGATGACAAACAAATGAAGATAATATGAAAAGCAGACAAAGAAGAAAAA
>JAOTBA010000203.1:28127946-28142518 GCA_025629845.1 Erythroxylum squamatum
ACATTCTACAAGTCATGGATTTCACCGTTATTTCTACACTGAGATCTCATCTCATTAAAATATTCTCTTCATCATCGCTATTTTTTTAATTTATTTTTGGACTCCAGTTTTAAAATGAATTTTTAAACATATTTTAGTTTAAATTGATTGAATACATATAAAAGTGTTTGTATAAATCATCAAAAGATGATAATGATAAAACTAATACACGCAAGAGGGGGTGAATTATGTGTGATTTAAAAAAAATTCTCACAAGTTACTTTCAATTCCTATGAAAACATGGGTCTGTTAAAGATTAAAATAATAAGAGCCTATCAAATAATACTAGCCTGTTAAAATGAATGAAACTGTTAGCAAGTTGAAAACAAAAGAAACCTATTATAAAAGTGAAGGAGCCTCTTGTTGAAATAAGCACGCACAATATAATGCGAAAATATAAAAGATAAGAAGAAAGAAAGAAGACGGACGCAGTCAATTTATACTGATTCGGTTTACAGCTTAAGCGTACGTTCAATCCTCAATTATTCAACTTGAGTGTTTCACTATAAAATCAAGTAGTAATTTGATGAGTCTCTCCAAGTTCACAAGTTAATATTTTTAAAGGTTTTTCAACCTTTCACACTAGTATTTCACTAGCCTCTACAAGTTCTCAAATAAAAATGAAGTTTGCTTGATATGAGTTTCATTAATTTCTCTCAACATAATTTCACTTTTTAACGACAAGAGAATTTTTGTACAAAGATATCATTTTCAAGAATATATATGCTTTTGACAATATAGCTTCACAAGCTTATGTATAGTTTCGTTCGTGTTCACAAGTTGCATTGGCTCTCCCTTAAATAATCAATTTCTTTAACTTGTCATTTCTTCATTTTGCATCCTTAGTTGAACTGGATCTGAATAACCTCGATATCATTTTTGCCAAAATTTGTTTTTCCAATAATCATGTAACTAATATACGGCTTTTATAATTAGTATAATCTTTTTGGATAAACTATTTTTAATTAGGTAAGTTCATAGTAAAAGTTCCTAGAAGAAATCATATTTTTTATTATTTTATTTTCTTTTAAAAATAAGATCGTTAACCCATTCACATGTTAATTTTGGCGATTCATATATGATGAAATTATGAAATTAAAAAAAGGGAAGGTTAAAAAGATTGTAGATTTATATGATTCTAATAGAATTTATTAATGAAAATTGGTCTTTTCATATTCTTTTAGAGGTTAATATACATGTGATATGCAACCAACTCTTCGATGATACCTCAGTCAAAAAATAAGATTAAAATATTAGAGTAATCAAATGAAAATAAATATTTAAAATCACTAATGAAATCATAGAAATAATTTCTTTTTTCCAAAATGTAAAGCTATTGGTGTTGTTTGGTGAAGAGCTTATTATGGGATTCAAACTATAAATTATATGGGACATAAAATAGTCTAACACTTATGATGAAGAACACTTTTAGATTAAACCCTAAAGAGACTTGACTCTCATTATCATATAATCTCCATTATGATGACAGATGTATAAATTTAATTGAGGACTTATCATATTAGAATAAAAAACAATAAACGCAATATGATAATGAAATTATTTGTCCTGTTATTAATTAAAATTAATAATCACAAAATTAAGGTTTTCAATCCATTATATAACGATTAGGTCATGGGTATAACATGCTTATGTAACTCAGAAGAATCTTTGAATGACAAGAAATCAACTATGATGATTGAGATGATAAACGCAAAAAAGATGTGATCTTTATGGGCATGTGTCAAGAAATGGTGTCTCTTCCGCTTTGAACAAGAACTCCAGGTGTCCACCGAAAAAGGCAGCCCTCTGGGCATTTCAATTGGCATCTTCCCTAACTTTCCCGGGAAAACGAGAGCGATTGAGGGAAAATTGAGAGTGAAAAGAGTTTTAGTTTCTGCTGTCTCTAATCATTTTCCCTCCTGAAGCTTCCTCAAGACGGAAACGTTTAAGAGGCAAAAAGTAGAAAACTGAATTGTGGTGGTTTCGATCGTCTGTGTGTAAATTTAGCTTCAAGTCCTTGCAACCGACTTAGGGACCAATGGTTCAATGGGCCGCACAGGGACTAGGCTTACTAAAAAGAGGTCTTTTTTATGAACAATTTTATTCTTGAATAATATTTATTTGTATTTCAAATAGTATTAAACTATATATTATTTAACTATTTTGCAAATCTTATGCCTCTTAAGAATATATAAATATTAAAATTTCAACTTTTAAATGAATAATTAGAAAGTATTTAACGTTTAATTTAAAATCATCGGATCACTATATAACTTGCTCATGATTGTGATAAATTTGAATTTTGTTTGTGTGTACATATTCCATCAAAAAATATTTAATACTTTTTAAATATATTTTATTTTTGTATATTTATATATCTAAAATAGTGATGCATTGAGACTTAAAAGTTTTAATAAGAATAAATTATATGAAACTTGAATTTTAAAATATAAAAATAAAATGAAAATATCAAATTATCAAAATTGTCAATAGATTTAATCCTCCAAGGCAGGTTAACTACAAATTTTACAAATGATATTGAAGTTCAAGTCTAACTCAATTCAATTTGGCTAAATGTTGGATTATATTTAAATTTTTTAAAATTTAAGATTTTTAATTTAAATTCTAAAAATTATAAAAAACGATGTCTTTTTGAATAAAACGATATCGCTTTTGAATCGCACAAGTCTGATCGGACTCAAACTTAACCGAATGCCTCAGATTTGATCAAACTTTGGGCCGATTCTGAGTTCGACCAAAAATTTTTAACACAAAACTCAAGTTTAGACAATTTTGACAAGCTCACCCCAACCCATTACCAAGGATAATACTTTCAATTCAATAACCAACTATTCCTTGCTTAGGAATTGAATTAGACACTAACATTACTTTTGTATTCTTCAAGTAAATGTCCGTTTCATTAAACTGGAAAGGAATGAATAAGAGAAGATGAGAGAAATACATGAATCAGAGAAATGAAATGAGAGCTTCAAAATGTCCATCAGTTGCTCACATTATAGTAATACACCGATCATTTCATAACATAAATGTGGCATTCGACCCTTGTGAAATATAAAAAAGTGAAGACACAGGGTTGAGAGATTCCATCATTCATATTTTCTTTTTGCATGCATCTATTGAAGAAACCATACCTCTTATTTCAATTACTCTCAAACCTTCCAGTTCTCCTGATTCATCTGTCACTTTTCGTTTTTTTGTGTTCATAAAATATACATATCCAGAACCCCTGATATATATTTCTCTTTTTTTTTGTTTTTTTTGCATATATGTTTCTTTCCGGTTGATAGGATTTGTTGGATCTGAAGGCCTCTGCTAAAAGCTCCGTTGAAGAGAAGTCTGGTTTGGAACTCGAAGATAATAGGGAACCAGACCAAAGCAGCCACTGATGCAAAGACGACTAGACCCATCATGTACTGGTACCTTCTGGCTAGTCCACATTTTCATACCTTTTACTATTTGTTTATTCTTGAAAATTGAGAAGAGTAAGGCTCAAAAGCTTAATATAATATAATATTGAAATTTGAAGTTTCATATATAGTTGATTCAGACCGGTAAAGAGCGGATAAAAGATCAGTACCTCAACCTTGTACAGATGGTTAAGAGAGGAAAAGAAGAGAGGTTAAATAAACTAGCTTGTTTTTATTATGTCGTATATACAGTACAAAGCTAGATTTCAGAATATATACAACTGTCAAGTCAGAAACTAAAACACTAGTATGTACAAGCTAAACGACATCACTGTACTAACTAGCTAACTTAACATCCCCCCCTCAAGTTGGAGGTTGGTGAACATCAACCAAACCCAACTTGGACAAAAGGGAAGTAAAAAGTGGAGCAGCCAATGCCTTTGTAAATAAATCAGCCAACTGATGTTGAGAGGATACATGAGCAGGAGCAATGAAACCCAACTTGAATTGATCATGAACAACATGGCAATCAATATCAAGATGCTTAGTACGTTCATGAAACACCGGATTGGCAGTAATATGAAGTGCAGCCTGATTATCACACCACAAAGGAATTGGACAGGAAAAGGAAATCTGTAAATCTTTCAACAAATAGGAAATCCACAACAGCTCACAAACAGTGGAAGCCATACTCCAATACTCAGCTTCAGCCGAAGATCTAGAAACCGTAGCCTGTTTCTTAATCTTCCAAGAAACCAAAGAAGTGCCCAAAAAAACACAAAAACCCGAAACTGACCGACGAGTAGCCAAACACGACCCCCAATCAGCATCACAATAAGCAACAAGAGAACAGGGAGAAGAAGCAACAGGCATAGAGGAATCAGAAGAAGCAGGAAAAAATAAACCCTTAGAAGGGCAACCCTTCAAGTATCGCAATAGATGCATAGCAGCATCCCAATGAGCCTAAGAGGGAGCATTTACAAACTGACTCAATTGCTGAACTGCAAAAGTAATATCAGGCCGTGTAAAGCCCAAATACAACAGCCGACCAACCAACCTACGGTATTGTCCTACATCCTCCAAGAGTGAACCAGAATCAGCCGAGAACTTCAACCCCTTAGGCAATGGGGTAACCACAGGTTTAGCACCAGTCAATCCCGCATCAGATAACAAATCAAGCACATACTTGTGCTGATTAACATATAAACCATTGGAAGACCTAGCAATCTCCAAGCCCAAAAAATATTTGGCCGGACCAAGATCCTTAACAGAAAAGGCTGAAGCTAAAAACTGTTTAACATCAGCCAATACATCCACAGAAGGCCCAGTCAACAAGATATCATCCACATAGATAAGCAAAGCCACAAAATGAATACCAGATGACTTAATAAACAAACAGTGATCATGCGGAGATTGAATAAAACCATAAGAAAGCAAACGCTTAGTGAATTCACAATTCCACTGACGAGAAGCTTGCTTCAAACCATACAATGATCTATTGAGCTTGCAAACCTAATTAGGACCAGCAGCAGTATGCCCATCTGGAGGAAGCATATAAACTTCCTCATCAATATGCCCATGCAAAAAGGCATTATTAACATCTAATTGATGTATAGGCCAGGAAAATTGAGCAGCTACAGCCAACAATATACGTACCGTGACAGTTTTTGCAACAGGAGAAAAACTATCAGTGAAATCAACACCTTCAACTTGATGATACCCCTTGGCCACTAACCTGGCCTTATATCGATCAACAGTCCCATCAGGCTTAAGCTTGACCTTAAAAACCCATCGGGAACCAATGGCCTTCTTACCAGCTGGTAAAGAAGTCAAGTCCCAAGTATGATTAGATTCCAAGGCAGCTAACTCCAGCTGCATGGCCTTTATCCAATGATCATGAACCTTAGCCTGATGATAAGATTGAGGTTCCTCAACAACAGAAACATTAGCTAGAAAAGACATGTATGTGGAGGAAAGATGAGGAGTAGGAATAAAAGGGAAAGTAGGGATTGAATAGCCAGAGGAACTAACAACAGAAGTAGGAAATTGGTTTGTAGTGGTATGAGAGACAAAATCATTAAGCCAAGTAGGTTTAGTTATGACTCTTGTACTCCTACGCAGAGCAGGAGTAGGAACAATGGGACATGACAAAGAAGAAGAAGGAAGATTAGGGGAAGAATGAACAGTGGGGAAAGGAGAGACAGTAGGAACAGAAGAATGTGCATCCAAAACATCAGAATATGAATCAGAAGAAACTAAAGGAAGTGGAACATCCACGGGGGCAGTGGATAATGATTTATAAGGATAAGTAGTTTCATGAAAAACTACATCTCTAGAAACCAGAAAAGAACCAGAAGTGATATCAAATAACTTGTAGCCTTTTTGCCCTACACTATATCCCAAGAAAACACATTTGGAAGCTCTCGGATCAAACTTATCTTTATGAGGTTTTACATTTGTAGCAAAACACAAGCAACCAAAAGATTTCAAGTGATCATATGTAGGAGGAAAACCATACAAAATCTCACAAGGAGATTTCCACTTGAGTAGTGGGGTGGGAAGCCTATTGATGAGATAAGTAGCAGTAAGAATTGATTCACCCCAAAAAGGTTTAGGTAAGGCAGCCTGAAACATTAGAGCTCTAGCTATTTGCAATAAATGTTTGTGTTTCCTCTCCACAATCCCATTCTGTTGAGGTGTATAGACACAAGACCTATGATGTAAAATACCCAAATCTGTAAACAATTTCTGGCATTCTCCACTCAAAAATTCTGCCCCATTATCTATTCGGATTACCTGAACAAATTTCTGAAATTGGGTCTTAACCATCTTAAAAAACCTGTCTAAACACCCAAGAACTTGACATTTATGTGTCATAAAATAAGTCCAAGTTGCCCTACTAAAGTTATCCACTACTGTTAAAAAGAATTTTCCCCCAGAAAGAGTATGTTGACTATAGGGTCCCCAAATATCAACATGAATCAACTGAAAAATGGAAATAGTATGAATGGCACTATGAGGAAACTACAACCGATGTTGCTTTGCAAGTGGACAAACATCACACACATCAAACTCCCCAACATTTTTATTATCAACAGGAATAACATGTCGAAGTACAGTATCTGAAACATGTCCTAAGCGTTTATGCCAAAGTTTGTACATGGACATAGACTGTACATTATTATCAACACTTGCAATACTACACAATGAATGTTTTGCTACTATATCTTCCTTAAAAGAATCCTTATCAAGGATATACAACTTGCCTATAACCTTTCCTACTGCCAAAATGCGATCAGTCTTCAGGTCCTGCAAAATGCAGTGATTTGGAAAAAATGTAAAGGTAATGGAGGATGAATTGGCAAGTTTGTTCACAGAGAGCAAATTAAATTTGAAAGTAGGAATATGCAAGGTATCGGTCAAGATAATGCCATTTGGTAACACAACATCACCAATGTAATGGACCCGATTCTGAGTACCATCAGGAAGAAAAACAGGAATGTATTTGGCAGGAATAACAAGTTTGTTTAACAAAGAAACATCCACACACATGTGATTAGAAGCTCCTGTATCTATTATCCAAGAATTTGAATCTATATCATCAAGACTAGAAAGGGCTAATATAGGAAGTGTACCTACAAAATCTGACATATGTGCAAGGTTCACCATGAGAGGATCAGGAAGAGCTTTGTTCTTAACTAGCTTCAGCAACTCTTGCTTAATCAATTCAGAGAGTGGAGGATTAGTAGTATTGATAGAACTGTCCATAACTGATGCACTGCTATCTACAGTGAATGAATCATTTACTGCATTAGCAGTATGGGATTTCCCAGTCCCTTTCCCTCTTTTGTTTTGCAACTCTTTGTACCAATCGGGTATACCAGTAAGTTTAAAGCAATTCTCCTTTACATGTCCATTCTTCTTACAATAGTTACAAAACAAATCACTCTTATCACCATTTCCCCCTTTTTGTTTGGACTGTTTTCCTCCCCCATCTACAGCTCTTTTACCACCACCAGTATTTGCCAACATTGTAGTATGATCTATGCCTTCACCAAAAACCATCTGAACTTCTCTTTGTTTTTCTACCCTCAACACCATAGAATATGCCTTATTAACAGAGGGTAGAGGTTCCATAACCAGTATCTGGTTCCTAACATGATCATAGCCTTCATTTAATCCCATCAGAAATTGCATCAACTGGTTCAGTGAAGTTAAATCAGCTAAAGCTTTAGGTGCTCCACAGATGCATTGTGCTGCCGCCCCACAAGTGCATTGCGGGATAGGCATGAGACACCAAAGCTCATCCCACAACTTCTTTAAACTAGTGAAATATTTTGCTACAGACATATTACCTTGAGATGCAACACTAATCTGCCTCTGTAAGTGATATACTAAAGGCCCATTGCTCTTCCCAAACCGTTCAACCAAATCGGACCACAGTTCCTGGGCAGAATTGGTGTAGATAAAAGCTTCAACTATCTCCTTAGATATCGAATTTAAGATCCAGGATCTAACCATATAGTCAGTCCTAATCCACCGATCACATTCCACTGAGCCTGGACTAGGTTTCGGAAAAGTTCCATCTATAAACCCTAATTTCATCTTAGCACCTAGGGCAATTTTCACAGACCTACTCCAGCTCAAAAAATTGCTCCCATTCAGTACCGCAGTAACTAAACTCATACCTGGATAATCTGAGCCTTGGAGATACACCTGATTTTCTTCATGCATACCTCGTAATCGTGGGTCAAGAGTTGAGCCAGTGGGGGATTTCGCAGAGACACCTTCCATTGCCGCAAAAATCACAAGCTGCAGTCACCGTCGTAGATGCCGAGTCCAAATCGCGAAACCCTAACCTCTCGACTCTCGATTCGTCAAGCCAAAGCTTCTTTCTTCACCACCGAAGAAACTACAGCTACCGAAGACCTCCAACACACTCCTCTGTGCTGTATTTAGCTCCAATCGACCTTCAGAAACGATCAATCACCAGGATCGTTACTGCTCTGATACCATGAACAGACGGTTAAGAGAAGAAAGAAGAGAGGGTAAATAAACTAGCTTCATTTTATTATATCGTATATACAGTACAAAGCTAGATTTCAGAATATATACAACTGTACAAGACAGAAACTAAACACTAGTATTTACAAGCTAAAACGACAACACTGTACAAAGTAGCTAACTTAACAATTAGCTATGTATTAGATCGAATTTTTTTAAATATTCTAAAATTTTAACTAATTTATTAAGTTGGAATCTAACTTAATTCGAATTGATCCGATGACTATAGCATCGTATGTATAGCCTAGATATTCAATTTGGTATTACTTGAAGATTTGGATACATTTATCTTAGTGATGGGTTGATTCATTGTTACAGTAAGTTCTTATTAACTCTAGGACACTTTAGTGATGGTGCATCTTGCCACTGCCCACTGGCGGTCTCTCTCACGCCTATGAGATTCTGTAGGTATTGGATATGGTAGCAGTGCTGGTACTTCTAGCCACCCTATTTGTGTAAATCTTGAAAGCTTTGGTTGGCAAACTTTTTGTGATGGTGCTTTGTTTCAAATTGAAGATGCCACCGGGAGTGGCGTGGTATTTGAAGATGGTGAAGAGAGGTTTCTTCAAGCTTTATCAAGTCACTCTGTCGGCTGTAAATCTCTGGCAACGGCTGAAGCCTTGGCCCACTACCCTTCCGGTGGTTACATTTTTATTGATTGTCAAGTGTTATTTTATGCCCTTAATTCTCAATCCTTAGACTTCTCTGAGTTTAGTATTATTGTGTTGGACTGTAAGAAGTTATTAGAGTTGCATCTGGATATCCAAGTTAGATGGATACGCCGCATTATGAATGGCACTGCTCACTCTCTTGCTCGACCATCCATTCAATTTTCACCCTTGTGTATTCAGGGAACTATTCCGACAGTTCTCCACTCTCATTATTCTTAATCCAAGTGTGGGATCTTCTACTTTCAAAAAAAAAAAAAGTTTAGTATATGTATCGCAAGGCCTAGAATATATCAGGTTTTAGTTATCAGATCAGCTGAGAATTCAGGTCCTGAGAAGAGTAGTCCAACTCTCTATGCATATCTAGACAACATGCTCAAGGTAAGAATCTGATGCAATTGCTTTGCCAGATTGAAAAGTCTTCCACTCATGAGAACTTTTTGTGCATGCTGTGGTTGAGAAATTTGAAGTATAATGCTGCAGCATATGTTCATAACACATGTACAGTTGTGCTCCTCAGGACACAGATTAGTTTGTACATAAAGATGTCCTACTTGAGTAATCTCGTTCAAACAGGAGTTCCAGTTCAGCATGTCCTAATTACATTTAGTCTCCATGTTCTCCAAGACAAGCATATGTTCTCTCCCACCAATGGATTCATAAACATTCTCTTCAAGTATTCCGTTTTAGATATGTCAGGAGCATCTTTGGAATCTGAATCTTTCATAGGGAGTGCAGGGTTTCCATTTTCTGTTGCATTCATGATTTTATTTACCATCTCCAGAACTTCACTCGATTTGGGCGTGCTTTAGCCTGTCGTGCCAGGCATCAATTAGCTATAGCAGCAAGTTTTTATGCAGACTTCAGATTATAATTTCCCTCAAGTCTAGGGTCCAAAATCAAATTGAACCTTTTTGCATCAGTCAGGTGTGGTCTAACCCACTCCAAGAGCTTTTGTTCATTCTTCGGGCAGTTCCGATCCAACGGACGCCTGCCAGTGATAAGCTTGTATAGATAAACCCCGTATGATATGTTCACTTTTAGACGTGAGATGACCAGTTTGTAAGTACTCTGGAGCAGCATATCCGATAGTCCCAACTACCTGCTTGAGAAGCACATAAGCCAGTTCATCAATGAGTTCAAAATTGATCTCATTATGTACCACTACATATATGATTTAAAATGATAAAGAGCATTTAGATTTTGGAATATACCGCTGTTGAAACATGACTTAGTCTACCTGAAGGTCCCAACCTAGCCAAACCAAAGTCAGGACAATTTTGCATTCCATTTATCATCAAAAGTATGTCGGAAGATTTGAAGTCTCTGAAGATAATCTGCATGGTTTAGATCACAAATAGTAGAAAAAGGTAATACAATTATTGAACGAACTTCCATTATCAAAGTTCGGGACTGCAACAAACCTAAAGGAGAGAGGAAGGGCAGAAGAAAAATAAGTTGATCAAGGTCAATATGTTAAGAGGTAACAGACCAACTTCTGAACATATCTTTAAATACAAGTACATGAGAAGACATAGATACAGCTTTGATATTCCTAATGTTTATTACTACCAGTATTTAGGATAAAGGACTATAATATCTTACAGTCCCATGAAGACCTTGCTGGCAAGCAAAAATGGTGGCCACCGGATTAACTTGAGACCAGGATCTGATGTGTATGGAACAAGCAACAGATCCATCTCCCTGGATCAGATGAAACCACAATTCGGTCTCAGCAGCTACAAGACATGAAAAGTAAATTAGGCGTAAAAATGAGCAATCTAGCAGCATTGCTGTGCCTTTCTTGTCACTGATATGGTCCTCTTCTCGGAAACTACATATCACTTCATTCCATAACTGAGCAAATTTTGCAGCTTCGCTTCTCTTGTTTGCCGTGACCTAAAGAGACGCAATAATAACACTTAGCTGTGTATCATATATGTTGCTCCTGTAAACAAAGTACTCCAAAACATGGTGTAAACCTCAGAAAATTTCTTTGAAAATGAGAATCCTTTCTTCTGTTTCTTATCTGAAGGTACCAAATATGTGTTAAATGAATCGGGTAAGGGCTGGAATGTCCATATCTGTGAGAAGAACGTAATTTACATTTCATTATCTTAAACCAAAGATGACAGTGGACACAAAATTTCCTATAACGACTTTTTTTCCACTACTAATACCAGGGAGAATATCGTATAATCAATAGCCAACATGCCTGGCACTTAACAAAATAGAGAAGTTTCAACTCAGTGATATTTAGAAGATGAGCAGAGTAGCACTCAAAACCAACCATATGGTTCAAGACGCTTTAGTTGTTATCCGTAATATCTTTTAAGATCATGATTGACTTTCTACTACCGAAAACTCCAAAACGATTTTGGTACGTTTGGAAAGAAATGGTCTGACATGATGACTTGGAACTAAACCTTTTTTAACTGGATTGGATAATCTGATGCCCAAATTTCATGCATGCACAACAGCTCCCAATTATGAGTGCTGAGAAAGAGCATTTGATGTTCGAAGAAAGATAAAATGATCCACATTACTAACAAATCACATACTAATCTAAAACACGAAACAAGAAATAAGAGATGCCAAGAGAGAAACTGTAAATTACCTTTCCTAGGCGATCAATGGCCCAATAAAACCACCATATATGGGTGAAAAGATAGCATACCATATTTGAGTATCCATGAAATAGACCAACATCGATGTTCCAGATATGTTATAGCTGATCTTGGAAATACTGAAAAGGCTTCCTATGTGAGTAGTTTGATCAAAACGATCTGTACTGATTGGAACATGGAAATAAAGTAGTGGGAGACACAGCAGGGTGATTGGTGTCCAGAGTGAGACAATCGCTCCATAATTGTGTTTAGCTGCATTTAGAATTCATCTGTTAACATAAGTTGGAAACTAGTTGACAAGCATGAAAGGAAATAAGATCAACCAAATACCGGTTGGAAAAAACTCATGCCACTTAATAGTTTACATGCTTTATGGCCATTATATCCTTAGTTGGTTTCGCCAGAGGTTTTATCTGGAAACAGAGGAATCAGAAAGGATGACGATGTAGTTGACGATATTTATGGACCATAAGTGAACTTAAACATTTCTTAACTTTCAGATGGTAGTCAAGAATGGAAAAGCTTTGTACGCATCAAAATAAGATATCGTGAGAAATATTGAAATGCCTTCTGTAATCTAAAGATTGGAGAGAACTAGGCAGTAATTTCAGCAAAAATTGCAGCATAGAACTTAAGACAATGGTACGAGTAAACGGAGAAGAATGACGGTGTCAATTGGTTTAACTGAAGGTGTTAATTGATCATAGAAGACTTCTAGAAAGGAAAGCAGAGGACAGCAGAAGGGAAGAAAAATAGAGAACTAGAGAAGTCTAAGAACACAGAGTCCTAATAGAATCTGATCTGCCCTCCTATACCTGTGACAACCATAAAGGAATTTGAGGATAAGCCAGTCTGAGTTTTCAATCCACCTCCGAAGCATTGGAAAGATAAACAAACCAGCCGCCAATGTATTAAGACTGAGATATACCACCACAGCTACGAGGTATTTAGGAGGGCAAAATATCCATGAGCAGAACAGAAGCTCTGAAGTGCGACAATGGTGTGCATATCATAGAGAAAACATACCTTCTGAATTACACGATAAATAGGTGTTACAACCTTCCTTAGAAAGGCCTCATGATCTCCACCATAGGAGGGCTTAATATTTTCTCCGGTAACAAAGCTGACATTTCCAGTCAACAGGCCATGGAGTTCGTATGCCATCTGAATGGACAAAGACGTCATTATTAGCAATTAAATCAGTGGAAGGCAAATGAGGCAAATTTATGATGAAATTATTTGTACATACATTGTGGAAGATTTAACATAGACATTCTGGCATGAAGCGAACATTAGCAGCCTTACCCCCGATAAGAAGATATAGACCCATATGAAGTATCTTTCTCTGCTGAATTTCTTGTTGAGATTGAGGAAGACTACATGGAGCAAAATTTGTGGATTTCGGTATGACGAACTATATGCATGTGAACAGATTCAAAGATTCAACAAGCAGTATAAATGCAGAAACTATCACTCACCGCAAACTGTGTTTTCGTCCTAGTCGTTGGCTCAGACACAAGGACAAATTAACTCCACCAACATACATGCTCATTTCAGTTACACTTACTTCTGATAACTCTCGCAAAGATTAAACAAAATCTTTACTCAATTTGTTTCAACAAAAAAAGGCAATATCTTCAGCTGACCTTTGAGACCTGAAAACCCATACTCCCCTTACAGTTACTCTATCAAGGAATCCATCCATAAGAAATCAAGGAATAAGCCATAAACTTAAAAGGATTATCATTTTGAGATGGGGCACAATTACTTATCAAACAAGGCCAAAGTAGCATTCATTCATTCATTCATCCATTCATCACTTCTTGAATTTCTAAAAGCCCCACTTATAATGTTAACACAACATCAAAAGCTTTTAACAGCAATTCGTAGCTACTACTACCGCTACTGTCCAACTTTTGAGAAAAGGGTAAATGTCAAGTACTGAGGAGACAAAAGAAAATGCAATAAAGAACTTACAATAGTGGCAGTGCATCTCATGGAAACCAAGAGAGAACTCTTCCCAGTTTGCTCACAGGGAAATTTTATTGAAGCTCGAATTCTAACTCCATCGCCATCTCCACGAACACCTTTGGTAAGAACATCGCCTGTTTCTCCCCTTTTTCTGATACGGGACAATTGATACAAAAGTAAAGATAATAAATAAAATATGTAAAGATAATAAATAATTTATATTTTATGTAACTATTATTAATAATTAAAAGTTTATAAGATAAAAATATATCAAATGAAATAACTCTATTTTAATCACAATATATTTTGATAATTTTTAATTAAAAATAATTTTATGTTTAATTTAAAAAATAATCTTGTCATAAATATATTGATAATATAGATTAGTTAACATAATATTAAAAAAATAGAAAATAGAAAATTTGTATTAATACATTTGATTTTATAATTATTAAAATAACGTAATTTATAGATTAAAACAAATAGTTTATATATTAAAAACATACAATTAATTGAGACGGAATAAACAAAGAATTAGAAAGTACCTTTATCAATCCAAAGATGAGGTATGTGAGAAAGTTTGTCTTTTTGGGTATCTTGTTCAAGAACATCACAGCCATTTATATCCAATTTTTGAAGTCTGGTGGTGATGGGTAGCGACAGTAAATTGTACGGCAATGTCTTCAACTTTGGGCAATAGTTGATCCAGAGTTCTTGAAGTGATGGCATAATTGTAATTGTCTTATTATTAATTCTCTCCATCAACCACTCATCA
>JAOTBA010000203.1:28149412-28159484 GCA_025629845.1 Erythroxylum squamatum
TAAACGTGGTTGAATATACCTTCGCATCACCGACCGAATAAATGACCGTCGCTAAATTTCTCCGACGGACCTGTTCTGGCGGATTCCGTCGTTATATAAATACCGACACCAAATTGCCGTCGTAAATTCCGTCGCTATATTGAGACCGAAAATTTCGGTCGGTATTTTTACCTTCGGGACAATTACCGACTGAATGTTTCGGGCACCAAATTCCGTCGGTATTTACTTTTACCGACAGAAAATGTTATTTTACCGACGGTTTTTTCCGTCGGTGAATTGCTAATTTCTTGTAGTGTTTGGATGTCCAGCTTATGCACATGTTAGTGGAGGGAAGTTAGAACCCAGATTAATCAAGTGTGTCTTTCTTGGATACACTCCAAGAGTTAAAGGGTATAGATTGTGAAATCCACAAACCTCCAAAGTTTTCACATCCAGAAATGTTGTGATTGATGAGGCATCTATGCTACATCAAAAGGGAGAGTTGATTGTTCCCAATGTTGTTGACAATAATAATGAGAAGAATGAGGTTGGAAGTAAGGTGAAGCTCCAAATGTATTCTAAGAGCCATGATTAGGATGTTAAAGATACTCAAGTTGAGTTGGAGTGACAAGCCAATACGAATAATGTTCAACCATCTCGTTCTATTGTTATTGATCATCCCTGTCATTTCAATCAAGGTGTACCTTGACAGAGTTTGATTGAGGAAGCAGACTTTGTTGGGTTTGCTTTTGTAACTGCTGAGCAGCCATAAAGTTGTTTTGAGCCTGCTAGTTATAAGGATGCAAATACCTGTCCAAATTCTAATAAATGGGTTGTGGCTATGTAGGAAGAATGGAATCACTTTAAAAGAATGACACTTGGATTCTAGCAAAATTACCAAAAGGTAAAAGAGCGATCAAGTGTAAATGGGTGTTCAAGAAAAAGGAAATAATTTTCGAAAATGAAGAACTAAGGTATAAAGCTATACTTGTTGCTAAAGAATTTAGTCAGGTATCAGGAGTTGACTTTAATGACATTTATTCACCCGTTCTAAAACATGGTTCTATTTGGTTATTTCTTGGTCTTGTTTCATCTAATGACCTTGAATTGGAGCAACTAGATGTTAAAATAACATTCCTGCATGTTAATTTAGAAGAAGAAATTTACATGCTGCAACCCGAAGGTTTTCAGGTTGAGGGCAAGGATGACCATGTTTGTAAACTCTAAAGTTGTATGGTCACAAGCAATCGCCTCGACAGTGGTATAAACATTTTGATACGTTTATTTAAAATCTTGGTTTTAAGAGAAGCAGTTATGACTCTTGTGTTTACATGAGATCAGTCGGCGATGGTTCCTTCATGTATTTACTACTTTATGTGGATGACATACTCATCGCAGCTAGAAGAAAGTCAGAAATTGCCAAGATTAAGGCATAATTAAGTGCATAATTTGAAATGAAGGATTTAGGTGCAGCAAAATGCATCTTAGGTATGGAGATTTGGCATGATCGTAAGGCTAAGAAGCTTTATCTTTCTCAGGAGGGTTATATACATAAAGTTCTAGAGAGGTTTGGTATGTGCAAAGCCAAACCAGTTACTACACCTTTTGCTACACACTTTAAATTGTCGCCATGACAATGTCTGATCTCAGATGAAGAAATTGAGAAAATGGAAAAGACACCATATACTAGTGATGTTGGGAGCATTATGTACGTAATGGTTTGCACACACCCCGACTTAGCCCATGTCGTTAGCGTGGTGAGTCGTTACATGGCTAATCCAGGGAAGGAGCATTGGCAGGCAGTGAGGTGGATATTAAGGTATCTCAAAGGTACGTCTACAACTTGTCTTGAGTTTGGAAATTCTATACCTAGATTGGTCAAATATGTAGATTCAGATTTTGCAGGTGATCTTGATACTCGATGATCCACGTCTGGATACATTTTTACTTTTGGTGGTTATGCTATAAGTTGGATAGCTTGTTTGCAAGCTACAATAGCTCTTTTGACTACAGAAGATGAATATATGGCAATCACTGAAGCAATGAAGGAAGCAATTTGGCTGAGAAGTATCTATACAGCGCTTACTCAAGATGATCGTAGATCAGAGATATATTGTGATAGCCAGAGTGCTATTTTCTTAACAAAAGATAACATGTTCCACGAGCGCACTAAACACATTGATGTCAAATATCACTTTGTTCGAGAAGTCATTGCAAAAGGTGATATTATGGTCATGAAGGTTAGTACGATAGATAATGCTGCTGATATGATGACAAAGACTCTTCCTGGATCCAAGTTCCAACACTGCTTGGACTTGGTAAACTTATTCCTTGAGTATCGTTCAATTTGGAGGTGGCTATGAAGTTTGAACAAAGAGGTTACAATTCAGTCTACTCAATTTCGTTTCAAGGTGGAGAATTATTTGTTTGCAACAAAATTAATGCAAGGTGGAGATTGTTATGTTTGCCTCAATTTTGCATGTTAGCCTTCATCCCACATTGTTTGTGGAAATAGGCCTTAAGTATTTGGTCTCTTATATATATATGGTCCTTGTCTCATATTGGCTAGATAGCATAAGCTTTTTGTCTTTATCTCCTATATAAGGAGTCTAGTAGTGGCTTTTAGAAAATAACTTTTAGAAAATAAGTTACTACTTGGTGGAGGCTAGTAATATAAGTGTTTAGCCACCCTATTTATAAAAGAGCTTTTGTACTCCTCCTTCATAGTGAAGATTTTTCTGCCTTGCCGCCAATGTTTTTCCCCGTGTTGTGGTTTTCCTCGTAAGTTCCTGTATACCTTTTACTTTATGCTTGCATTTAAAAATCTTGCTTCCGTTGGGTGTTATTTAGTGTTGTTTTCTATCTGCTTTCTTTGTCAATATAATTCCTTTAGGCTGTAGCCATCATAACAATTTACATTTACTATGTCAACTGAAAATTCAGATTGTGTAAGATAATACTTTTGTAGACAATAATCCTTTTTCTTTCATTCGTACTTTATTCCATTGTATTATTCCATTTATATAGATACGAAGACAAATTTTAGGAAGCTATATATGGAGACACTACATTAGCATCTCCGGTATAAAGGGAGCCACTTCAAATAGGTTCATTACTCCGGCCCTAAATAAGATTAATCCAGCATGAGCTTATATCTAAGGCGTCAAAGGGATGTTGTAGAAGAGCTATCTGGTGTTGTAGAAGAGCTATCAGTATGAGCTAACTCATTACAATAGTATCAAAATTATAACGAGTTAAGTCAATAATTAAAGGCAATTCAGATGATGTTGTAGAAGAGCTATCTGGTGATGTATATGGCACAGATAAGGATTTATCAATGATAGGTGTTATGGTAAGACTAGGTAACGCGAATGGATGGATTATGGGTGGTGTGGGTGTGTTGGGTGAGGAAATAAAATGGGCATCAATAGTGGGTGTGGCATGGGGTTAAGATGATGTTGATGTATGGAATGTATGTAGGGTAGATGATGTTGTCCCTGTAGTAAAAGGTGTTTTCGGGAAGCTAGAATTGGTTAAGGTGGAATTGGTTAAGGTAGTTACATTAGGCAAGGATTGAAGTAATGGTGGTGAGCAAGAAGTGTGAGTAAATCGTGATGGTAAAGAAAATAGTGGCCGGTGAAGAATAGTGAACACTAGAACTCGTCATGGAAGATTTGGAAAAAGGAAACTTTTATTCATCAAAAACAACATGACATGAAATAACAAACTTTTTATATTCAAGATCAAGACAATAGATTATATCTAAAAAGTCAAAATTTAAGTATGTTTAAAGAAGGATACTCATAAATTATTTTAAATAAATATATTTATTTATGGTAAATTATTAATTAATAACTTTTTAAGTGTCCTTTTTAAAACATATTTCTTCAAATTTTAAACATCACTCTTTACATTACTATTAAATTATCTTAAACGAAATTAGTTATTTATACTAAATTACTAATTAATAACTTTTTTAGTTTTTTTCTTTAAATGTACTTCTTTAAAATTTAAGCATCACTCCTTAAAAAAACTCTTAAATTATCCTAAACAAATTTCTTTATCTATACTAAATTATTAATTAATAAATTTTTTAGTCTCCTTCTTTCTAATTCTTTAAATTTTAAATATTACTCATTAAAATATTCTAAAATTATTTTAAACAAATTTACTAAATTATTAACTAATAATTTTTAGCATTTTTTTTAAATAAACTTTTTAAAATTTAAATAATTTTTTATTTTGATCAACAAATATTAATATTCTTAATATCCCAAAATAATTAAAATTATACCTTCTCATTTTTAAGTTTTACTATTTATTTTAAATGTGATATAAAATATAATATAATAAATTTTTATTATTCATAAAAAGTAAATTTTATTCACAATTCTTCAAAAACCAACGTCTATCACTGTCACTGGCCCATTTCTCTGCCTGCGACACATTCAAAACGACAAAAATAATACAATGTCCAGTCCACTTATCAAATTAAATCATCTGTATCGGTGTATTGATTTAATCTTGTTTCCTTAAATCTCATCCATATATTTATATAAGTTTTTTATAAATGTGTGGATGAGATTTAATAGAGTATTATAAGAATATCATAACTGGAATAGAATATCTAATTCTCCTACCTATTGCCTTTTACGTCTCTCGCATAGTCTCAAACAATCAATTCCCATTTGAAGTATTTAAGAAAAATAGCAACAGGACAGATGACTTTGGACTTCTGGTGATCCTTTGTTTTCTGTACAGAACGCGACTCTTCTTCTAAATTTCTCTTCTCTCCTTGTGTTTCGTTTGCTCTCTGTCTCTTTGGGTTTTGTATTTTTTCTTTGCATGCTGGGAAGGTTCCTTGTTACATATTTGATCTCCATTTGCGATGTTGCATGTTAGTGAAGATTTCAACTTGCTCTCGTGATTGAACTGTAGTGGGTATGTAATTTCTTTGTTATTATTCTCATATACTACCCAATTATTCTAGTGCTTTATTTCTCTGTTTGGTTTCATGATTCTTTAAATCTTTTTTTTAATGTTTGTTTAGTGGACTAGTAGACTGTAGACGGATTAGGGAAGATTCCCGGTGACTTCATGAAACAGATCATGAAGTCACCGGGAATCTTGCTCAAAAAATGAGTGAATAAATTCTAATTTTACTTTTCAATGATTTTTTTTTGGACATTACTTTTCAATGATTAAGACAAACGTAGTTGCATGCCACATGCATATAACCTATAGCAGGATATTGAAGGACGCACTTTTCTTGACAATTCAAACTCGAATATGAATCTTTGGTCAATAAAGTTAAGCATAATAATTTTGAGGGTCAAATATAGTACAACCATTATCTGCTTTCTCTCCCTATTTTCCAAGTCTTCTTTTTTATCGTTAATCTAAGTCATTGTAACAAAACTTGTCTACGAATTATTTCTAAAATAAATAAGACGATAAGATATAATTTGATTGATAAGAATAACATCACATTATAAAAATAGTATATTATTATTATTATTATTATTATTATTATTATTATTATTATTGAGGTGAGACTACTAAATTGGAAGGTAGCCTGACGGAACAAAGAAAGACTAAAAACCAATATCGCTAACATAATTTATTATAAGAATGGACTATATGGTTTTAATTATTGAGAATTCAAAAAATTTAAAATTATTAATGTCTATATAATTTATTTATAAATAATTACATAATTAATGATTCATATATAATTTATGAGATAAATAATTCAAGTGAATATATATATAACTTAATTTTTCAATTAAATCACACTTTATCGTGTTAATCACTTTAAAAATAGTTCGTAAGTAAAAATATCCACAAAATAATAATAAATGACTAATATGAAACAAAAGGACCTTTTTAATTATTGCCGTATTGATCACTTTGAAAATAATTCATAACTAAAAGTGTCTACAAAGATAAAGATTAGATGGGCTTACAAGAAAAGAGACTTAGAAAAATTAATGAGAAAAAACAGAAAATGGTTTGTACCGTCCAATTGTTTTTGACCGAAGATCCATATTTTAACTTGAATGATGAAGAAAAGTTGGTCTTGCCATATCCTTTTTATAGGTTGATATGTACGTGATAAGCAACTAACACTTCAATCAATGAATAAAAAAATTAAAAGTTAGAGTAACTAAATGAAATTATATAATTAATGTACATTAATTGATAGAAATATTTTTTATTTTTTCCAAAATGTAAGATTAATAATTGTCTGTATGAGAAGACTCGTAACCTTTTATTCTAAGGTTCTTTTACTTGAAACTTCTGGTTTTTTTTTTATTTATTTACAAGAAAACTTAGACTAAAATTCAAAATAAAACATAACAATTATAAATTTCATGAACTCCTTTAATTTTTCAAATCGTAATAACTAAGATTACTAGCATTTTAATGGTGATCATTCATTATATGGAGAAATTTTGAAATTAAAAAAAGTCCATAACTATCAGTTTTATGGACTCCTTTAAAATTTGAAATAACTAAAACTACAGGAATATAAGAGACTTCATCTATCTATGTATAAGAGACTTCATCTATTATACGAAGAAAATTTGAAATTAGAAAGGCAAAAATATGATATCAATGTTCAAAAATAAATGATTTTGTTGTTAAAAAATTATTAATGTGTATATATATATATATATATATATATTCTTCACTCAAATCATTTATTTCGCATTTTAATGTGTTGATCACTTACAGAGGAAAAGGTGCATACATATTTGTAGTAACAGGAAAAGAAAAAAAGAAAAAGAAAAACTTTGAAAAATTAGAGAAGAAAATAGAAAATTTGCTCTACTCTCTACCGCATCTTTGACGTTCTTAACCCAACGATCCACATAATAGTTTGGATGGTAAAAAAGACTTGGCCTCCTCGTTTAATTATAGCTTGATATGTCCGTGATATAAAAAAATGATATTAAAATTAAAGTAATCAAGTACAAATAAATGATTAATGTCAACGAGCTCATATACGAAAAATATTTTTAAATTTTTTTGATAATATTAGTATTTTATTTATGAGAATACTTATAAATTTATCTAATGCTTTTCTGGTTGAAGTATGTATTCTATATACTCTTTTACTTCTCTAAATGAAAATAATTAAAATCACGAGGATATAACTAATTAAGAGTCAGACTTTTGGTTCCTTTTCTTCCATATATATAAATAAGAGCTGATTCAGGTTTACCATAATTGCATCCATTCCATTCCTCAACAAAGCGAGCCTCATCGGACCTTCCAGCATTACATAAACCACCATTACGTAAAGTAGTGAAGGTAATGGCATTAAAATGGCTTTACTATACTCGAATCCGAGCGTAGTCAAATCGACGTTTACTCATTAAATTCGGACCGAATCCATACCTTTTTGCCAAGCCTAGCAACAATATTACTTGGAATATATGATTAGCTTCCATCGCTCAACAAGTCCATTTAATGTCATATGGTGATCCCACAGTTTAACCACAGTTCAAATGAATGCAATGATATACCTTAATTTTGCTGCAAAGAATCACAGGACCAACTTGAACATAGTTTAACCGACCAGGAGATAAACAAGAAGATAGAAAGTGCGGATGAAAGAAAATGTATGCAGTGTCAGGCAGAAAAGGCTCTACATTTTCTGTCATGTATACAATTATAAACTGTTTATCTACAGAATAAAGTAAGGGTTAAAGGCCAATCAGTAATAAACCTTCAATCCATATTAAGCCTTAGTGATCATATCATATTATACAGCTATATACATATAACCGTTGAGCTATATAGCATGAGAGCACTTCTTAAAAAACCATAATGCTTGCTGTACATATATGCAAATATGGAGATGGTCCTTCCGATAACACATGCCGGTAGTTTCTAGTATTCAGGCATTAGTTGATTTGTACATTGGACCTACCAACTTGACTGAGCTGAAAGTCTTTCACCATCTCTTTGTAACCCCGGTGCTCTTCCAGTGCATCGGCTGTTGTCTTTGAAGCGACAAGTCGTGAAGATATGAAGATGGCTGATCTACTGGCATTGCCATTGAAGATATCTGATTCTAGTCTTCAATGTTCCTACTTTTGGAACTTGATTCTTGGGGCAAGTCAACTGAAGTGGAGAAGTCTAGGCGTTGAGGCGGCGCTTTCTTCAGCATATGTACAAGAGCACCAACAACAGTAAAATAGCATCAAGTTCGTAAGATTACCTGCTACCTGGATCTGAAACATAACATCAAATGGGCAAGGAAATTCACAGAAATCATAATCATCCTGTGTTAAGATAAAATACCCTCGGATCGCATACCGGTTGAATTTAATAGTCCGACAAATAATAACGAAAATAAAGATAGACAAAAAATAAATGAGACAGAACACACAGATTTACGTGGTTCGGTCAATGTGACCTACGTCCACGGCCGGAGGGTGAGCAATTTTTGTTAATATGTGGAGAATAGTACAAAGGCTGGAACAAAAGGCTCAGAAGTATACAGAGAGGATAGAGGATTTCAGGAAAGAATGAATTAATTTCCTCTAAACCTGCCACCTTATTTATAGCTGATGTCCTGGAGAATCGCCATCCAAAATCTTCAAGGTTGCAGCCATATTTGTTGAAAGAATGAACCAGCCGAATTTGTTGAATGCATGAACCAGCCGAATTGTTGAATTTGCATGCAACCAACCAAGTTGAATTTGTTGAACACATGAAGACGCCCACCAACTTTGAAACTGTTGGACCCCGTCTCCGAGGCCCAACATTCGGACCCACACAGCATAGAGGACCCAAAATCGAACACATATCGATCACAAATAGAGGAAAACTCAATTAGAAAAATTTGGATTGGCTTTTTAATAAATTTGTTCCCTCGGTTCTAACGATTCTAACGCCACTGAAAACGCTCAATTTGGGTTAGAAATGAAGAAGTTATGATTAAAATACTATCTTAAAGATAACAGTGAAAACTGACCCTCTACCGACTTCATGGCAAAATTTGAAAATCTAGGAGACTAAATTGCCACTTGGTTCCTTCATAGAACTTGGAGAATTATGTCTCTAGATTAATTTAAAACAAGAATCGCCTCGATCCGAGCTCCGTAGCTCCGGATATTGCAAAATTAGTAAAGTATATTTAGACTTTGGCAACCGATCGCCATACTTTGTTTCAAACCATCTTTTTAAATTTAAAAGCAATACTGATAAATCAAG
Organism: Erythroxylum squamatum; assembly: GCA_025629845.1. Classification (NCBI taxonomy): domain Eukaryota; kingdom Viridiplantae; phylum Streptophyta; class Magnoliopsida; order Malpighiales; family Erythroxylaceae; genus Erythroxylum; species Erythroxylum squamatum. The sequence goes on from JAOTBA010000203.1 coordinate 28,158,620, forward strand.
TGTAGAAAGATAGGAAATTGTCTTAGAAAACCATCGCTTCAAAAATGAGGTCAATCGGGGGTCTACACAAAAAGTTATGGCCAGAAGAAGCAAGAGGGGTCGGTCGGCCAGGAACCGACCCCAACTGACGAGCTCCAAGCGCCCAAGGGCGCTCGGCGCTCGCATGCCGAACGCCTGGGCGCTCGCATGCGCGAGCGCCTGGGCGTCTCGCCCACTGACCCGACCATCCGACTTCTAACTCTCATAACTTTTGACTCCGAGCTCCAAATTTGACAAAATTTGAGTCTATTTCATAGAGAAAAAGGAGATCTACCATTTTGAAGAAGGACTCAAAAGCAAACTCGGCCCCTACAGGGGTCAAAACTGACTCGGAGATTCTGTCTGCAATTTTGCAAAGTTGACAGCATTTGCATTTAATTCAACAACACACACCTACCCATTTAACACATCATAAATAGCTCATTACACATCATGAACAAGCTCTACAGCTCGTCTAATACTCTCAAGGAGTCTCAATAATCCCATTCAACTTGTGTCAACCCAGAATTTGGCTGAATGTCCAAAATACCCCACAATTGACCATATGAACACATCAGCCCAGAATTTGCAAAACTTCAACAGCTCATAAACCTATACAAATTTCCAGCAAGCTCTCCCAAGGCAGAAACCCAACAGCAACTCAATAATTAAAAAGACTCACACTCATACCCTTTTCAAGGTCGCACACAGATTGCAAATCAACACAAACACATGATACTAGAGAGTACTAGAGCTCTCAATCTCTTTTAAACATAACCAAATGTGCATACACAGCTTTAGTTACATATCGGCATGATCATCAAGAATCAAGTACAAAATACAAAAT
>JAOTBA010000203.1:28200080-28233120 GCA_025629845.1 Erythroxylum squamatum
ACCTATAATGATGAAAAAGATAAATGAGAATGAATAGTATATAATATGATATATTAACAAAACAAAAGACATATTTTTACCTTAAGTAGATTTTCCCAACATTCATTTGTAGCATTAACTTCACCAGTAAAAGAGTTATAACCGATTCCTGTTTCTTTGAATAAGTTCTTGAAATTCTTCAATCTAGCCCTTAGTCCATTATACTTATTCTTCAATTGAATATCAGTAAACTCCTTATTGAACTTTGTTTGAAGCCCTGCTTTAATATTCTTCCAACCAGATTTCGAAAAGGTAGTAGTCGTTCGATTTCCCTTCTTCACTTCTTCAACCATCAAGGAGATTAAATATATCTTTATAGTGTCATTCCATAACCCATCTTTTTCATTTACTTCCATACAATCATTGTCATCATTCATATTGTTCAAGCATTCCATAACTAAATGTAATAACATATAAGTGACATCAATCACAATAATATTTACAAAGTAGTAAATGCTAAATATAGTTTAAAATAAACATGTGACAATATATTGTATTCCACACTAAAAAAAACACCGGTTCTCTACATTAACAAGAGATATTACGTGAAGACAATAAATTTATGTGGCAAAGTAAGTTCACTTCTATAAAAATAAGAATACACGTGAAGACAAGAGGACAAGAATAGGCTTCAAACTCACGTACAAATGTAAAAACCAACGGCTCTCTACACTAAACCACTCCAAAAGCCATAACTCAGCAGTCTAACCGACATATACTTTGTGTATCTAGAAACGAATTCCTTGAACCAACCAATCTTTTTGTGAAAAAATGAAACACGTTATCAAGTACAACAAGTACAAATAATAAAGTATTTGTTGCAAGGCACGTAAATAGAAATGCATTTAATGTTTCAATAGTATCTTATGTAGAAATGCATTTAATGCATGAAAGGCACGCAAATAGTTGTCACCCACCATTTTTTTCATGCAACAGATACGTGCCTTTCATGCTTACAACAGTATCTGTTATGTAGAAATGCATTTAATGCATGAAAGGCACGTACTGTTGCATGAAAGTCACGTAAATAGATGCATTTTAATGCCAGATACAGAAAGCCTATCACCCACCATTATTTTCATGCAATTCTCGTTCTTTTTATCGAAAGCCACATCTTCCAGATGCAAAAAATGTATATGTGAAAACATGATTTGCATGAAGACGTTATTCCAACATTTTTCCCTAGACGAAATTCTTGACTTATATCATATTGTTTCTCAACAGAAGCCATGTTGCAGCTAGTACTTAAAACACATTTTTCTCTTCTTGTTGCTCTTAGTTATGTTAACTAGCCAGAACCCATCTGACTCTTCTGCTACAAGTAGAACCCCACAATAACAGCATAATGAAACAGTCACTGCTGAGTATTACTACGTTCTAGCTCCAGAAACTGAAAAGAAAGAGCTTCTCTCGCCCGAGTATCCTTTTCCATCAACTGTTCACGAACTGGCACCTGAACCAGTTGTAGAAAGCAAACATGCACTGGTTGATAGCACAATGGCTGCACCAATATCAATGCCTCCAGTACTGTTATTTTCATCTTTAGAGAATGAGTTCAACGTGGTGCTTCTCGATGGTACGGATGGTGTCCAGGCTCCTACTTGACCCCCAACACTGATTCATTACCAACTCCACAATGCTAGGATCCAAAAATATTATGTAGAAGTTTTTGGATCAACCTGCCAGTGCCATGTCCTTTTTCTGATCAATCTTTCTTCAGAAAACCATCATCAACTGCCCACCACTATAACCACCTTTGAATCTTAATCAAGACAACTTATCATTCTAGCAGTGACAAGACTCTAATCCACAAGAGATACGAAAGCACACCCAGATAACAAATACGTGAAACAGAATAATAAAGATACAGTATAGTAACAAGCAACAAAAATAAACACAAACTTGGAGTAACCCAGAAAAATTGCAGCAAGAAGATGCTGAAGTCGGCGCAGAAAGAAAACTTATTTTTATGAAAAAACAACAGGTTTTTGTGTGTTAGGAAACATATATTTTCTGTTGTGAAATATTACCGAAACGTAATTTTTCTGTTTCCGTAAAATGGTTGTAGTTTTTTTATTTTTGAAAACGGTATAATAAAACAATAAAGAACCAAACGTATTTTAAGAGGAAGTTTCATTTTTTATACAAACCACAACAAGAAACAAGGAAAAAACGAAAACAAACGGGGCCTAAGTATAAAGTTAAACCCATAAAAATAAAGTAATATATTCATTCAATCGCTGTCTGTCTCTGCCGTTGATTTGTCGTAACATGTCTGACTCATTCTAAATGTCTATTGTGGTTGTTTTCTTTCATTTATAATTGAAATGGGAATATATTTCAACCACCGTAAATCTTCAATTTCGACCATTTATTTTATATTTTTGAACTGTAACATTAATCATCTTTGACCAATGCGGTGGTTGTTGCACTTTAACATCTTATTTCTTCCCCAATTTCATCCAAGTGATTTCCCAACTTTCCTGCTATATCATAATTCCCAATTTTATATTTTAAACCACTACTTATTATGTTTTTAATGCATTTTATCCATGTCAACTACTATAGTTAACTTGGAGTTTTCCTATGAAAAGCTTCAATTCATTTTCAAACTTATTTAATCGATTGATCCATAAATTCAAACGATTTTGTAAATTTATTATTTTGGGGAGGTTGATACAGTGAGGATTATAAATTACTGTCCAATTTATTTCTCTATAGGTTCAAATTTTATTATTTTCCGACCTTGTGGAGAGGGGGTTTATACATCTTATATTAATTATGATCATATCTATACTTGTTTAAGTGGATTAAGTTAATACTTTAAAAAAAAGATGAATAACGAGCTTCTGGCACAACAAGCTTAGAAATTATATCTTAAAGATTTTAGCTATTTTTCACGCTTGCAATGATGCTATTATGTAGGTTCTTAGCTAGCAAGAGTTCTTTGATCTAGCTTAGAGTGTTTTATGCCAGTATATACTTTTCAGTTGTTGTCCCCTTGTATAAACAACTTTTTCTTTCTCTCCATATTGAGTAAATTATAGAGATAAAGGCAGTTTTGAAGACTATTCCATCTTGGTTGATATACTTTGCTTTGTTGATTGCTTATGGGAGCACTATACTCCATTCATACAAGGGACAACACACCATCAAAGTGTGTACTACTCTATTCTAAATAACTCTCAAGTACCTGTATAGGAAAAATAGGTGGTTTCTATCACCACCTTCTCCTTACATAGAAGACATATAAGATCATAATTTTCAAACCATCTATCCTTTTGATCCAATCCCATTCTTTGTCTTCAAATTAAATCATACCAAGGAGCATATTGCAAAATAAGTCTATATATTTTGTAGCATGATGCATTGTTGTAAGATCTAGAGTTATTAGCTATCCAAATGATTTTATCTTCTCTGTACAAGTAAGTAAGGTGAGGTAGGTAGTTTGTGAGGCATGAAGAGCCTTTGAAGTTACAACACGAAGCCCCATTCTATATAACTAAACAAACTCTAGTATTCAGAGGGATTTTAGTGAAGAGATGTGTTCATCTTGATTAGAGGGTAGTATTCACTCTAGTTATCAAACCAAAAGCAGGATGTTTCTCCACCACCCAATCTATGCTTGATCTAAGGATAGATGTATTCTCTCGGCTTGAGCATATGTGCAAAGCTTTATGATTGCTCTCTACTTAGTTCCAACTGCTAAATATTTAGTTCCCTTATATAGAACTTATTAATCCGTTTAGCCCAAAGTGTTTTTTTTTATCCATGATCAATCTCCACACACTCCTAGTCAGCAACACTTTCTGCATAAGTGTTATCGAAAAAATTCCCAGTCCTCCCTCTCTTTTTAGAATGGAGACTTCCACCCATCTAAACTTAGCCCCCTTGTTATTCTCAGCTTTTTTTTACCATTGGAATCCTTTAACACATTTTTCAATATCCTTTATAACTTTCTTAGGTAAGACAAGAATGGCACTCCAATGTATATGCAAGCTTCTGAGTATAGAAATAATGAGAGTCAATCTAGTTGCAAAAGAAAGGAAACTGTTTTTCATAAGGGTTAATTATTGATTTAAAAGCTTCAATCAGAGTGATACAATCACCATATTTTGGTTTAGAAGTGGTAATAGGGATACCAAGATATTTGAAAGGAGGAGCTTGAATATGCAATCTTGCTATTTTGCTCAGTTCCACTTGATTCTGGACACAACAAAAACATATGTACTGCTTTTGGTGAAATTGACTTCCAAGCCAAAACAATTAGTAAACACCTATAAATTCCTATGATGATTCCTATGGATTGTATATCTGCCCCATATAATAGCCTTAAATCTTCTGCAAAAGCCATGTGGCTAATCTTTAGCTCTCTGCATTTCTGATGAAAGTTAAAATTTTCCATTGTTACGAATGAGAGTGTTCAATAGTCTTGAAAGTGCTTCAACAACCAAAGTCAAAAAGTAAGGGCAAAGTAGATCCCCTTGTTTTACTCCTTTGGTGTTTTTAAATGATTTATTATGGACTCCATTGATAAAAATGATGACAGTTGTTGTAGTTATGCATTCATTAATCCATTGCCCAATCTATGATGGAAATCTAAAAGCATGAAGGAAATTTCAATGAAATCCCATCTAATAGTGTCAAAGGATTTGAAGAAATCTATCTTAAGTATATAACTTTTCAATGATCTTCCATTTGAGTAATCCTTCATCAACTCTTGAATTAGCAAGATATTTCCTTTTATATATATTTTTGGGATGAGAGCCCTTTAAGCCGGATTAATGAGATCTTTCATTGTTAACTTCAATATGATTGTAATAAGCTTAAAGATGACCTTATAAACTTTGTTAAATTAAGAGATCGATATGTAATCCAACATTAAGGAGGGATTCTTTCTTTTTTCAGTGTTAAGCATATATAAGATATGTTCATTTCCTTAAGCATTCTTAAAGACTTGAAGAATTCTTGTATTGCTTCTGTAAGCAATCCACCTGTAATATCTTATGTCTCTTTAAAGAAATATGCATTGTAATCATCTGGACCAGGTGCCTTAGAGGGATGAAGACTAAAAAGAGCTTCACTTATCTCTTGCTAAAATAAAAGAGCTTCAATAGAATCCCTCATTTCCTAGCTAATTATACCCTTTATAACCCTACTAAAATCCCAACCTTTATTACTGTTATTGTAATTTGATCCCATCAACTTAATGAAGCATTCTAGAGTAACCGCTTCTATCTTGTTCTGATCTATGCACTCTACCCTATTCATATCTTTCAGCACAAATATTTTGTTTCAATTTCTTCTGGCTAAGATTATGGAATGGAATAATTTTGTGTTTGCATCTCCTTCTCACAACTAATTAATTCTTGACTTTTGCTTGATAATTGAATTATGTAGATAAAAGCATTATTATATTCCTTCAATCTCCATGTCTCCAAATATCTAAAGGCCGTATCATAGGGGTGCCTATGACAATTTTCCTATGCAATCCTTAAATTGTGCTTAGCATCAACAATACTTTAAGTGTTTTCCTTGGCAAATTCTTTAATTATAGATTTCACATTTTGAAGCTTCCTCATAAGTTGATATGTTTTGTAACCTCTAACTTCTTTAGTCCAGTTTTTGCAAACAATCTCCTAGAATCTCTTTTTGTAAGGACATTAAAGAATCTGAAGGGAACTTTAGTTGAATTATAAGGACAAATCTTCAATATTTCAATCTGCAAGTGGTTTACGCTAACATTGTCCCAAAACGCACATATGAATTCGAGAATTCAGTGAGCCACTTTTGGTTAACCATAGCTTTATCTAGTTTTTTTCGTGATAAGTAGGTCACCCTGTTGCTTATTTTTCCAGGTGAATAGGTGGCCTATATCTCAAATCCACTAATCCTGTATATTGTATAAGTTCTCTACTAGCTCCATTATGTTTAATTCTTCCTCTTCTACTTCAAAATTAGAAAGTGTACAGTTAAAGTCATCTGTCACTATCCATGGCATGACTTTTCCTGCATTGACGGTTTTGATGTCCTTCCATAGTCTTGGTTTTTAGAATATGAAATTAGAAGCATATATAACTAAAAAATCAAACTAAGTGTTAACACCTTGAATCTTCCATGATTTGGTTAGATTCTCAAGATGGTTGTATCAAAGCTTTGTATGGATTATAAGCAATGATGATCTTATTATTATATGGTGAGTATGATTCGAGAATATTTTTCATTATGAGCCCAAAAACTAAGACGTTCTATAAATGAGGCATCTTTATTTTTGTTTCAATCAGACCAATAATCAGTGGCTTCTTCTTTAAGATAACCTCTTTTATAGATTTTCTTTTAATAGGATCATTTAGCCCTCTTACATTCCATATTAAAATTGTCATAGAGTCATATAGGAGGTAAGAACCCTTTAGTCTGCCTTCATTCCTAATCTTCTTCTTGGCTTAAGGTTGGATCCATTTCCTATTCTTTCTGGTATGTAGGTTCCTCAGTATCTTCTTCGCTAAATAGGCTAGCAGTACCATTCTCATTTTCTCCCACCTGCTTATTTTGTTCAATATTGTTGTCTATGTTAGAAGTTGTCTCTAGTCTTCTAGGATTCTCCATTACAGTCTCTTGTATTAGTGCATTAGCTTCCTTATTCACTTGGTCTGTAATCATTTCATTACTCAAAGTGTTAATGTCAGGAGGGATATCCAGCCCAATTAACTCAGTGTATCTACCAGTACTAAATGTTTTCCCTATTAGCTTCCATATCTTATTGAAAATTTTTGGTTTCCAAGGTTAGGAGATGGCTATTTTGGTTCTCACTGGTTCACCATCCTCTCCTAGCTTCTTTACGGGGATAGTCTCTGGAAATTCAGCATTCCTTTTTACTTCCATACGTATTTTTTCATGTCAAGTTCTTTCCATGCTTGTTGTTTGAGTGTCCATACTAATTGGTTTGCCTATAGAGCTAGTTAAGAAGCTAAGCCCTTCAATAGTCTCAAATTCTAGAGTCATATTGTGGAAATTAACCCAGATTGAGATGTTGTCTATGTTACCTTTATCAAGTTCAACTCCAGGCCTCCTTTACTATAGGAACATAGGTTGTCCCCTAACATGCCAAGGCCCCTGTTCCGAAATCTCATTAAGGCATGCTTGAGTACTAAATTTAAACATACATATGTCATCATCCGTAAGCATTGTTCTCTTTAGTCCCTTCTTACTCCAATTATTAGCAACCTATGTTTGCACTAGTAAGAAAGTTGTTCTAAATCTCCAAAAAAAGCTAACCAGTGAGAAGACCAAACTACTGCTCTAGCCTTAAATAAATTCTCAGGTGGAGTGAGTACCCCATCCACCATAACTCGATCATACTGCTTGAGTTTATACTTAGTTTGCTGAGTAACTAGTACTTTCTTCTGGGTACCTAAGAAGTAAGTAGGGTATTAAGCTTGTCCAATCCTCTACACTGAAGTATCCCCAGTAATTAAACTATATGAGTGGAGATCCAGCTATAAAAATTCCTCCAAACTGAGGTTTTTTCCCTCCTTCCTTGGAAAGCTTAAGTCCCTCTGAAAAAGATCATGGTTTGCAGGTTCGTGTTCTGGTCATCCATCATTTTGAGACCCTGCCTAGGGTTACCTCCAGTCGGATGCATCAAAGTAGCAAGGTACTTGTGACATATGATAACTTGTCAAAAAAAGGAAAGACATATGGTTATTATGGTAAATTATTTAGACAAAAGTTGAAATCCTTCTCTCTAAGCTTATGAGAGATTAATTTTTTTTATTGAACCTTTAATTTAAGAATGTTTGATTAAATTAATAGTTAGTAGATAAAAGATGCTTCATTACATCCAATTTGATAAAAGGAAAAAAAAGGAATTTTTGTTATGGCAATATATGTTTGGATCTAATATAGTATGGTCATTACAACACAGTCGCGATAGGTTTTTTGTAGATTAAAAAAAGACTACAATATAACACTTTATAGGCATTGAACATGGTTAATAATCATATCATATCAATAAAATACATATTCATGACATAAAATTTTCTCTATTTTCTAAATGCATCATTTTTATAAAATTACATCTCTCCCTATCCCCCTCTCACTAGAGATAATTGATCATTCATTTTTGGCTTCACTTAACCATTTACACCACAAGGTTAAGTAATTTATTATATAGTATAATTAATTTCTCATGCTGCAAAATAGAAGTAATATATGTAGCTTAATCTTTTGATCATATTTAGAGGTATTTTACTGCCAGTTGTACATTAACCAAGATTAAAATTTTGAATAAACTGATAGTCCATGTCAAGAAAATAGACTAACTTAATTTGTGTTTTATTTTTATATATAGTTGTTTTTTGAAAGTAAATTAATAAATTTAGTAAGTAGTAAAGTGGTTCAAACTAAAGTATAATTGCAACATAATGCCTTCCCAACAAACGAATCTATTCATAACAAAGAATTGAGATACAATATCAACCACCTTTAGTCAACATATAGATAAGTAACAACAAGAAAATCCAATAACTACCATTGAAGAAATACGTAGAATTCACTAGGAGAATAGGCAATCAAAACTTAATCACCCATATTAAAGGAAGTGAAAATTGTTTAATTCAATGGAAAGCTAAAGTGGGGTGGACTTGTCTTGAAAGACTTTTAATTTTTTCTCCATCCATAATGCATGTATCTCATAACTCAAAACTAGTTTAAATGCTAGGAAATTGTCCTTATACTTGTATCTAAAAAGCTAACCTAATTTATAAACTGAGACCAGTTCTAATGAATAGCTAAAGTTTGCAAAATTTGATTCACTTCTCCAAAACAAATTAGAGAAGTTGTATTTGAGAAGCAAATGGTTATAACTCTCCTGAACTAAGTTATAGAGCTTGCAATCTTTGGAAGTCCTTTTAACCCTATACATTCTATGCAACTTCTGATTGATGGCTAACCACAAAGTAGATGGAGGAATTAGTTAGATGAAGCAGCATGTTTGACCTAGACTTTAAAAGGATTAAAAGCACCTAAAATTCTACCTAAAAATTGTTGACAGCGATTCAAAAATATAGGCTAATGCTACTAAAAATCTATTTGATCAAATCAATCTTATTATCCTTGATCTTTGTCTTCAAAAGACTTATAAGACAAAAGAATTTAAAGGGCAAGTAGTTATAGATCATCAATTATTTTTAGGTTAATTCAATCCCCCCACATTCCAAGCACGAATAATTGGGAAAAGGAGGAGCCATTAGGCCCCTTTTTCTTTAAGTTTTACCTGGTTTTCTCTTGGTGGAAACACTTAAAGAGGCTTCCATAATTGGCCCTGGATCAGATGCCACAACAAAATTGCCTAGATTAGGAAACTTATGAATATCCTTGATCATCTCTGAATGATTGGGGGAGATGCTTTTGGAGAATCAAGTAGGTGTCTAATCGTAAGAAAAGATGGGACATGTGCCATACTACTATAATGTGAGGGAATATGATCTAAAAAAGCTAATATGCTAAAACTACTTCTGCTATTACCTTAGGAGATTGATGAGGAGATGAGGTTCTCTATCTGCTCTAGGTTAAAGGAAACCAAAATAATCTTTCTTAGAGTAGGAGCTTTAGAATCCATTGTCTTAGGTATTAAAAGACGCTTTACCTTTTCTAATGCCAACAAATGAGGTACCACAAGAGAATTCTAGGATAGGAGTTCTTCCAAAAAGTTAAGTCTTGAATTTTCTACTAGTTTCCATTGCTTCCTACCAAGAGTGAGTGCAAGCTTCTAGTCATAACTAACCTAAATGTCTTCTTTAACTAGTTGTTCATAATAATTAAGCTTCATAATCTTAAGAGTGTATGTAAGTATAAAGCTTATATCAACCTCAATGCACACTCTCGCAAACCCCACCCTTTTAAGCCTAGTCGTGAATCATCTAAACAAAAAGGACACTTAATAAAGCTAGCCACATAACTCAGATCCTTTATGTTCCAATACTTCAAGGAAATGTAATGAAATCTAACTAAGAGAGGGATGTGCTTAATCTTCACACTTTTAAGTTCTAAACCTACTCTCTATCTAACCAAGAAAAGTAACTTGCTATGTATATATCAAGTTCTTAAATCTAGAATTTTTATTTAGATTTTTTTACCTATAAATATAAAGAGGAAAAACTCTTCTTCATTAATGAGAACATCATTAAGATTGAGTTTCTCCAATTCACAATAACCCACTTTTGCACAAAAGAAAAGGGCAAGCCTTTTGTTCATAAAGAAGCCAAATAAAGTGTTCACCATTATTAGGCTTATAGCTTCAGTAGATCAAAGGGAGGTGATATAACACAAGAGGAGGAAGTATAAGGTATTGAGATAATAAATATGAGGTTTTGAAGACTAGAGCAAGCTTTAACTGCCTAACTCCAACTCTTTTTAGTGAGACATAAAAGTGGATTAGCAAGTGGAGTGTGAACAGAGATTAAGTTCAACTTAGGTGGAGGAGTAGCCCTAGAGCCTAGAGGAGAGGGAAAAGAAGAAGAACCCATTTAGGATGCTAGATTCACTAGATTTAGTTACTAGTAGGGAATCCATTTGTATTATATTCTTCTTTCATTTGAAGGTCAAGTATTCATTATTCACCATTCAATGTTATTTAACTCACATTTTCTTACTTCAATATATATTTATTTACTCATTCATTTGATTTTCTAGATGGTTGTTTCCTTTCTTTAAAAGAAAAAAACATTAAAGTTGTTGGACACCTTGCCCTCGCAAGACACGTGCCCGATGTCCTAAGTGACATCTGAACACGCATCCCACAAGGATGGCGTGCTCACACCAGTCAGTTACCAAAATCACAAATTGACTTCTTCAGATAATTGTAGCTCTATGTCTCTAGTTTATTTGAAACAAGAACCATTTCATTTGGAGCTCTATAGATCAAGATATGATTAAAAAGCCAAAGTATGTTCATAACCAATTCATGTTCTTCCAATCGATTCCCTCACTTTTTTTCCATCAATCCTTTTCAAATCAACACCAAAGGCTATCAATTTTTATGGAGAGATAGAGAAATGTGTTAGGAATCTATGGGTTCAAGAATCAAGTCATTTGGAGGTCGGATGACAAAGTTATGGCCAAAAGAATCAAACATGTTTAGGTTTAGGAAACCCTTCAGGTGCACAATCGTGACGAGTCACGATTGTGACTTCCTATGAAAAGTCACGATCATGACTTTTCAAAATTTTTCCGGAGTCATGATCGTGACGAGTTTGAAAAATTTTAGTCACGATCGTGACTTTCCATTTTCTTCATCAGACCTGTTGTTTTTAAAAGAGCATAACTTTCACTAGAGATATCGGATTAGGTCATTCTAGGACTGTTTCGAAGAAGACTTCTATACCTACAACATCCATAAAGACCCTAAAGAAATGTTTTGCCTCTAAAAAGGGTCAAAATTACAAATTAATGTAGTTGACCCGTATATACATCCTATGCAGCATCACCAACTTATAATGATCATATCTCTCAACTCCGATATCTAAAAATTTCATGCTTTATATCGTTGGAAAGCTAGAAAGATAAGCTACCAGTTCCAAGAAGAAAACTTTGTCTAATTCAGCCTAGATTAATACAGTTTTTTTCCTGAAGTCAGAACACAAATTTTACCTTATGAAAGACTTGAAAATGCAATGTACAACTTGGAAGGTCATAAGCAAAATGCAATCATATTTCATTAACGTCAAAAGATAAGAGTTTACAAAGTTTTAATGGGAATTTTGAGCCACAATACAACATTTTGCAAAATCCCAAAATACAAAAGATACTTGAACAAATAATACTTGAAATGCGACCAAAGCCTTGTGTTTACAAAATCTAGCTTAAAATACAAAAATATACATAATCGGAGTGATGCCTTGACTCTCTTTCACTCGATCTCTTGCTCATCACCTAGAGATGGGAAGGAATGAGGGTGAGCTTAAAAGCTCGGAGGTAACAAGTTGATAACGGAGAACAAGCAACACCATTGAAAATCCTCACTGTCATAAAAATTTTGCATCAAATCCATAAAACACATATTTCCCAAATTCTCAACTTGTCAAAACATATCGTAAGCACATAAGTCACATATGCATCAAATTGTCATCCAATCATAAACACATAAGTAATTCAGAATGGTTTGGGTAGGTCTATAAATAGAACGTACTAACACATTCCCATATAATGGTTTTGTGTAGTCGTAAACAGAACGTACTATCGCAATCCCACATACTGGTTTTGCGTAGTCGTAAACATGAGGGAGTCCATGAAGGAGCTCCACGTCACTAGCGGGCAGGCGAGAGAAACCTTTAATAGAGTCGAAGTGTACTTGACATAACAGAATGGACCACCCCAAACCGACATAATCATGCATTTCACAACTTGTAAACATGTTGCCCAAAATGACACATTTCTGAAACATGATTTCATAAACATTATATCTTTTCAAAAATCATTTTCATATTCTTTCCATAAATCATCAACACAATTCATATACCAAACATATAGCAATTTCTCAACTCATTCAAGAAGCAATAAATGTAATATTTATAACACAATTGAAAACATTTAACTTTCTTGATTTGAAAAATGTTCATGGCTCATAAATTCCTCCATAAACATGTAACACTTTTCTCATAGCATTTAAATAGCAATAATTGCACATTTATAAAGTAGTTGAAATCATTTATTTCCATTATTTAAAAGAAACATTAATGGCTTATTAACTCAATTATAAACATGTAACCCACCTAGAATTCCTTGCTTAAGAGCTTAAGGATGCCTCTCCTCTTGCTCTTCTTGCCCTTCTTGATTTCCTTTGACATTAACAAATTTTCATTTAATAGGAATTGAAATTGAAAACCCAAAGAAAACACATTCACTAAAATTGATCATAGAATACTTAAACCTATGCATTTCCTAAGCTTCATAAACCAAAACCCTTTCAAAAATCAAAAAGATAAAAAATGCTCTTACCTTATCTCTTCTCCAAATAAAGAGATGTTTGGCCCAAATGAAAGCTCTTATCTTCCTCTTTCTTTTTCTCTTCTTGAACAACCTCAAATTCCCTCTTGAAAACTAAGAAATAATGAAACCCTAACTCAAACTTCCTTCTTTTCTCTCAAACACCGAAACCTCTCTTCCTCTCTTCTTTGTTTTCGGTATTCTCTTGTTCCTTCTCTCCCTCATTCACATTTTCTCTTCTCAAAAGCAAGACAACAGTTTCCTCTTCCCATTCAACCCTTAATGAGTGCTAAAAGTCCACTTTACCCTTCCTTCAATGCTTTATAACTTTAATGCTTAAGTGACATACCAAAAATGCCCTTTATGCATTCTTACCACTTTTAATTCAATTAAACCATGAAATAAATCCTACTAAATAGACATAATAATTAACTCCCAAAAATTCACCTATCCAAACCTCATAATTATTTAAATCATGCTTAACTAAAGAAAAAAAATTCGGGGGCCTACAGAAGTACTTATAGAGATAGGTTAATGTTTGGACTAAATTACACATATTTTAACTATTCCATTTTTAAAATTAATATAAGATAGAAAGTTGCACGTCAAAATTAAGAAATTATGTATAAAAATATAATCCTCCTCCTTTAAAAAAGATGAAAAATAAGAAAGAATAATAATTCATATATTTTTTTCAAGTGTCAAACTATCTAAATATTGGAGTTATTACGAACCAACCTCAATCTAAAAATGAATAAATGTCTGATTCACCAAAAGATGAAAAGTTAACGACAAGTTTTGAGAAAAATATGGACATATTCTTACCAATTAGCAATTGTCAAGTATATAGTAAAAAGTTAAACCATTGGGAAGCAAGTAATGTTTTTCCTAATAGATCGCATATGAATAAGGCATCTTTAACAAAAGAATTTAATGATTTGCTAATAGTAGAAAATACGATAACAATCATGTTTATAACTGCTTAAACTTTAATAGAAAAAAAAATAGAGTACTTGTACAAGAAGTTGAAAATTAATGGATGTGAGCTTAGCTATTAACTTTCTAATTGCCTAACGGACTAACAAACTTGCAACTAACTACAATGAATGCCATTTACAATAAATAAAATAATACTTCACCCCCCCCCCCTCCTCAAGTTGGAGATTTATGCTAGTCACACAATTATAACTTGGAAAAATGAATCATTAATGAGGGGAGTAGAAACGATGTAATAAATAGGTATGTAACTTAGTCTTTAGTAAAAATGTGTCGAGGAGCAATGAAACCTATTTAAACTTTTCTCTTACAAGGTGACAATCAATTTAAAAAAGTTTTGTATGCTTATGGAAAACCGTATTAACTGTGATGTGTAAGGGAACCTAGTTGTCACACCATAAGGGAATAGGTAGCGTAGGAGCAACCTGAAAGTCTTGTAGCAGATAAGATAGCCATTATAGTTCACACATTATAGCTCCCGCATTCCTGTGTTCATATTTTATTGATGAAAGGGAAATGGTAGTTTGTTTCTTAGTCTTCTAAGAAACAAAAGAAGACCCCAAGAAAATGCAATATCCAATAAGTTAATGCTTACTGTTTAAACATGATAGCCTTTCTTCATTACATAATGCTAGAAGTTGTAACAAATTACCGATTGGGAAGATTGAACCTTTGGATGGAGAACCTTTTAAATACTTCAACACATGGATAACAATGAGATGTAGTGGGCTGTTAGACAAATTGACTTATCAATTGAATAATATGAACGATATTTGGTCAAGAGAAGCTCAAATACAAGTGACAAATAATAATTCAATAGTAACGGTCTGGTTGATCAAACAAATATTCATTAGAATTAATTAATTTACATGCCTTTGATAATGGAGTTATGACTGCCTTAGCTCCTAACATTCCCACATTATGAAGTATATCCAACACATATTTTTGTTGATTAATATATATTCCAATATTTGATCTAACAATTTCTAAATCCAAAAAATAATGTGTATATCCCAAATCCTTAATTAAAAATTTTGTATGTAGGGACTTTTTGACATCCATTTTGTTTAGTGAACAAATAGTTATCATTCGAAGATTACTAAAAGCTATATACTTGTAAATAAATGGTGAATTCTTGATTCGATTGGCAAGAAGCTTGATTCAAACTATAGTGATATGTTTTTAGCCTACACACTTAATCTTTTTTAGCTTTAGTGTAACCAATCTTTTAAAAATTAGACTGAAAATTAAATCGGTAAGATAATAAGTTTAAGGTTTAATCTGTATAAAATTGTCATATAATAGGTATGTAGTAGATATTTAACAAAATTGAAGATTTTGAAATATGATCAAAGAAGGAGATTATTCTTACCTATCTAAGAAGTCAAATTTAATTGAAAAAGGAGACTGCTAAATGAAAATAAACTAGTTTATTATAGTTTTAAAAGTAATTAGTTTATGAAAACTAGCCAATGAGTCAATAAATTTCAAAACAAGGATTATTGAAGCAAACAGAAGAAAAAAATTTATTGGTTCAAAGTTTTTATAGTTAAATCGATCGAATCAGTTCAGTGTTTTAATCATTGAGTGTAACCTTCAAGAGTATTGGCGAAGTGACCTTCATTTTGTGGTAGCAATAGCCAAGAAAAGTCTTATTGTAACCATTTTAGAAACTAGAGAAAAATATTGAGATAACTAACTCCCTCTAGTTGATTATACCCTTTTGTAACTAATTAATTTTTATAGTGATCCATCATGCCATCAAACTTAATTTTTACCTTATAAACCCATCAAGAACCAATAGCCTTTTTTGCCTTAGGTAAGGTAGTAAATTGTTAAGTTTCATTTCTTCCAAAGCTCATAATTCATACTACGTAGCCTCCACTCATTTAGGTTTAGTTCTAACTTGATTATAAGTAAGCCAAATAAGCCCAAGCTTGACCCGAAGTTAACATTTAGTTTTTTATTTTACTTAAAATGAAGTCATTTTTAAAATTTTAACTTTAAAAACAAATAATCATGCTGAGTCTAGCCCATGCTAAAATTTTTGGACCCGGCCTAGGTTATATCCATCTATAATTATAAGATCCTATCTCCTAAAATTTTGAAATATTAGCTAAAAATGACATGTAATGGGTAGAAAAATATAGTGAAGCAATGTAAAGATAAGTCTATGGTATATATGGAGAAGATGTGTATGCAAAAATATAAGGAACTTGAAGTGGTAACTCAAACTGAACATTGTTTGATACGTAGTCATTTAACCACTGTGGTATATGTTTTGATCAAGAAATTTGTCTTAGTATAGGTCGTTCATGAATGGTGAGGGGAGTCTCTAAGGAAATAGTATAAGGTTCTATAGTAATTGGAGAGATTTCAGTTTGAGAGGGTACTAGAGATGAGAAAAAGGTCTTATAATTGGTAACATCTTTTAGCGAAATAGCATTTCCTTCATATAGTATGAAAGGTAAAGGAACTACGGTTGAAAAATCAACTTTATAATGATAAGGATAAATGTGCTCATAGAAAAAAAATCTCTAGACTTAAAGGCTCAATGGGTGAGAAAATTATACAACTTATATGCCTTTTGTTCTGAGGAATATCCAATGAAATTTGACTTAAAATGTTTAGGTTCAAATTTACCTTTGGAAGGTTTAGTATTTGAGGTAAAACCAAGATAGTCAAAGATTTTAGAAAGGCATAATCTAGTAGTTTTTTCTAATAGAATTTGGTAAGGTTTCTGACAAGAGATAATAGGACTTAGTAGTTTGTTAATTAGATAAGTGGTTGTTAAGATAACATCTCTCCAAAATTTGATTGGAATGTTTGATTATACCACAAAGGCCTTAGCAACTTATAGTAAATGTCGATTTTTGTGGTCTATAACTCCATTTTGTTATGGAGTGTATACCTAAGACCTTTGGTGCAAAATGCCAAGGTCAAAAAATGAGGTTTGGTAAGTTTAGTTTAAGAATTTTGTTCCATTGTCTATTCGAACTACTTTGATAGAAATTTGAAACTGCTTTCTGGACCATTTTAAATAAGTTTTATAGGGTAGATGATGTTTAGGTTTTGTATTCCAGCAAATAGGTCCATATGGTTCAACTGAAATTGTCAACTATGGTGAGCATAAATTGTGCACCATTAAGAGAAGGTAGTTTATACGGTCCCTAGAAATCAACATTACCCAGTTTAAAACAATCAAAAGCATGTATGATATTGGTTAGAAAGGGATTTTTTTTAAGATAAATGACAAATATCACTAGGGTTTTGTGAAGTATCAAACATCAAACCTTTCATTATATCTAGATGTTTCATTATAAAGATAAAAGGATGACCCAATATTTGGTACCATTTTCCAAAATGTAACCTCTACATATGGTTTGAGGTTTGTTTGGTGGTGTAACGGAAAGATTTTTAGGGATGTAATGTTGTAAAAGATCTGGATTGAATGACTTTAGATTAGAATATACAATTTGCTTACCACCTTAGCTACTGCTATCATTTCATCAATTTAAAGGTCCTATAACGAGCAGATATTAGGATAAAAAAGAATATAATATTTGTTGACTTGGAGAGCTTATTTACTAATAATATATTCAACTTAAAAGAAGGTATGCGTAAGGTATCCCTCAAAACCATATTTGATTTTAATAGAAAATCTCCTATGTTGTTCACAAATTTGACATAACCATTTGGTATGTGGACATATGTGGCTTGGTGTATAGGTGATGGTTTGTGTAATTGTTTTATGTTAGTGCATATAATTATAAGCCACCATGATAGTTACCAAGATCCATAATCAATTAATTCAAGAGAGTTAAAGGCATGTATAGTAATACCTGAATAGTCTTCTGTGCAAAGTTAACAACATTTTCATCACTCGCTACCTTCTTTCCTGTTATGAATCTTTCTAATTCCTACTGAATCATATTGCTCATTGCAAACTTCTACTCATGTTGCATCATAAAATGTTTGAAATTGTAACAAATTCCTAGCTAGAAAGAATAAACCTTTAGATGGAGCACCTTTTAAATACTTCAGCATATGCATAGTAGAATTCCAATGAGATGTAGTTGGTTGTTGAACAAAATGACTCAATTGTTAAACAACGTGAGTGATATATGGTCGATAGAAGCTTAAATACAATAGATGAACAATAATTTTGCGATGAAATCTTATCGATTTAACAAATCTTCACCAGAATTAATTGATTTACATGCCTTTGGTAATAAAGTTATGACCACTTTAGCTCCTAACATTCTTGCATCATGAAGTATATCCAATGCATATTTTCGTTGACTAACATATATGCCACTCTTTGATCAAGCAATTTTGTGCATATCCTAGATCTTTCGTAGTGAATTTTGCATGTAGGGACTTCTTCACATCCAGAATATCACTTTCTTTAGAACCACTTTGTCTGGTGAATAACAGTTATCATTCAAAGATTGTTAAAAGTCATATGCTTATATATAAATGGTGAACTCCTGATTCCGTTGGTGAAAAGCTTGCTTTAAGCTAGAAAGAGATCGTTTTAGCCTACACATTTGATCTTTCAAGCTTTAGAGTAACCTTCATGAGGTAACATGAATACATATTCATCGAGGTAACTATGTAAAAAGGATTTGTTAACGTATAATTGATGAATTATTTATGATTTTACAATAGCAACAACAAGAAAACTCTTACTATGACCATTTTAGTAACTGTAGAAAGACTATCAACATAATCAACTCCTTCCACTTAGTTATACTCCTTTACAACTAATCAAGATTTATAGAGATCCACAATGCCATCAGACTTGAGTTTTACCTTATAAACCCAACGAGAATCAATAGCCTTTTTCCCTTTAACTAAGGTAGTAAGCTACCAAGTTTCATTTTCTTCCAATGCTCATAATTCAGATGTTTAGCTTCCATTTATTCAAGTTTAGTTCTAACTTGATTATAAGATTTGTCTCTTGAATATTTGAAACATTGGCTAAAAATGACATTTAATAGGTAGAAAAATATGGTGAAATAATGTATGGCTAAAAATTACATGTAATAGGTAGAAAAATATGGTGAAATAATGTAAGGATAAGTTTATATTGTATGTGTAGAAGATGTGTGTGAAACAATATAAGGAACTTGAAGTAGTAAGTTAGACTGAACATTGTTTGATACATAGTCATTTAACTACTATAGTCTATATTTTGGTTGAGATTTTTTCTTGGTATAGGTTGTTCATGAATAGTGAGAGGAGTCTTTAAGGAAATAGCTTGAGGTGTTATGGTAATTGGAGATATTTTAGTTTAAGAAGGTATTAGAGATGAGAAAGAGGGCTCAGAATTAATAATAATTTTTGACCAAATAACATTTTCTTTACATGGTATGAAAGATAAAGGAATAGTAGATGAAAAACACGTCACTGTGTTTTTAAAAAACTTTTAGTTTGTTTTTTTTGGATATTACTTGCTAAGTCTTAGTCCTCACCCAGATTTATTTTATCCACTTATAAGTTAATCTTATATTTAAAAAGTTTTGTTTTTGAAAATTGAAAATTGATTTTACTATAGATAAAACTATTGCTACATTACAATGAGTTCATATCATTATGCCTACAATCATACTTACAATATGACAAAAATTCCTAAGGATGGCAGTACATTTGTCTACAATAGAGAAAACAAAAAAAAACTATAAATTCCACCTATACTTTATCTCCATAGAAAGATTGTGTTGTGCATTGTGAGCTAATACACAAGTTTTAATTTGATTAGCTATTATATCAGCAATTTGGTATTTTTCTTATTTAATAACAATGATAGACGTAACTATATTATCGACTTATCAAATTATGTTATAAAATGTATTGAGATGTAGTAATTGGATTAAATTTTAAATAATATAAGTATGCCAACTTGCGGGAAAACATGATTGATCAAACTATTTTGTAGGTATAGATCAACTCTTATGAGGGCATAGAAATATGTTTCTATATGGTTATATCTTTCTTGTTATATCAAAACTTTTTCTTTGTCTTTTTCTTTTTATTATAATTATAAGAAAACTCTCAAGTAATATTTAATTGTAATGTATGAATCTTTATATCTCCATGATCAATCAGCTTAGCTAGTATATGAGAAAATTGGCAAAATTTGTACATCTAACGATTCAACTAATCACTTGCATGAATTCAAATCGAGTTAACATGTTAAAAATGTGTATATATACTACTTGTATATGCATTGATTGAACTAGGATTGTACTGAGAAAAAGGATTCTGCGATATTTGAAGAGAAACTATCTTTATTTACCTAATTAACTGGATAGCTACCACTCATTTGCTCAGACACTTTTCTCCTTAATAAACATTTTATTGCTCAAACATGTTTCTTTTATAATTATAACAAAAATTAAAATGTGAACTAAAGACGAATATTGCAAGTCAGAGAAAAATGGCAATAAATGTGAACAACTAAACTAATTAGTTAATGAAATAAAAAGTGGAAAATAATAGTTATGGGGACATTATAACTCCCTCTTTACTCTAAATAGGGAGAAATTTATATAAAATGTTGGCAACTTAGTAGGCAAGGAAATTAAGGCTCAACTTACCCGTATATTGGGTGCCTGGGAATGAGAGGAGACCCTATGGCTCTTATTCATTACACAAATCTGATCATCAAAAACACCTATGCTTTTAACCTACATCGGTGGATAAGTATCCAATACATTTTTTTGGAGGAAAGCTTAACCATGTCCTTTTATTCCTGGCCTTTCATGCCTTTCCATTGAATTTTCTTTTTGTCTGTAACTATTTTTGACCAACTCTTTTTGAACAAAGAGAATGCATTAGCTGTAAAGCTGAACCAAAAAAAGTTGGAAAGGGTAATTAAAATTAATTAAACGTAAGCAATTGAAAGATGGAGCCAGTAACACTCATTATCTAATACAAGTTTGTAAATGAATTGAGAAAAAGTAATGGTGACAAATTTGAAGTATGACTATCTAATATTGAGACCCTAATTAGAAGCAATGATAAAGCTAAGTTTGGAGTGAATATTATTGTATTTATCATATTCATTACAAAGTGCTATATGAGAGAATTTGTACATTGATATATACTTGTTTTGGAATAATGTCAAAATTCCATTTTTAATAATAAGAAATAAGTGCCACAATTAATCACCAACTTGAAGATTGTTAGGTCTCATTAGTGATTGAATATTACATTTTCTACCTAGGAGACAAAAAAAGCCTAATTACTAGCATAGAATATGAGGTTACATAACTTTAGGGAACGACGTCAAAAGGTAGTAGACTAACTAAAAGTTGAAAGAAGATGGCCTAAGTTCCCTGAACCTGGTTACAAAGATTACAAATGTTGTTTGTAATCGAAATACCTTTCTCTTTGTCTATCGTATTGAGACTTTGATTGTCGACCAACTTGCACGTTACATGACATTAAATTTCTTTACTTCTCCTAAAAAATCTTAAATAGGACAAACTGAATAAGAAAATAATTGTGGAATATTCTTATACATTAAAAAGGTAAAAGACATAATTATACCCTATGATTTTAAAACTTTAAAAATTCTCTAATCTTTAAAATTTTCGTAAAACTTCTTTTCTTATACTTCTGATGAAAAATAACAATGAAACATGTATCGTATGAATATCAAACATGAACTAATCAAATATCATTAATATGGTAACTTAACTCAGCTCTTAAACTCAATTTGAACTTATTAAACTTGACTCACATTTTTTACCCAAAAAAAACTTGACTCACATTAATAATTTGTTATAATTATCTTACACTTTCCCTAATTTTCAACTTACCCCGTTACTAATTTAAGTCAAGTTTAATTAGATATGTTTGAGTATAAGATTTAGGTTAAATCATCATATAAACAGTATTCAATTAGTCAAAGAGTAATTTTTATGTCGCATATATTTCTTCATTATTTTTAATCAAAATCTGAAGGAAGGAATTTTTTAGAAAATTAAAAATCTTAAATTTTTTATAAAAATTTTAAAGATTAAGAGATTTTTGTATAATTTCTTAAATCATTGGAGAGCTTCATACTTTTTACCCTTATAAATTATCTTATGTTATTAGAGGAATCATTAGTTAGAAGGATTATTTAGGTATTAATTATAAAATATTTAAATATCATTAAAAATATTTAGATATATGTGAATGTGTGGTAATTAGAGCAAGATGAAATATATGTCTATACTTAATCTAATGCGCCTATAAATACTCAACTTTTTATTTCAATTAGACAATCCAAAATTAGAACTTTTAAGGATCTAATCTTATAGGTTCTAAGCTACAAATTAATATTTATAACTTAAATTTAGTTAGTGGATGAGTGTTTTAAATGTAACTTCTATTTTTTTCATAATAATATTTTGTTTCCTACTTCTTTCAATCTTAATTTAGTTACAACCTTATTCTATCTGCCTAATTATTCCAAATTGGAGCCTAATTAGGGTATGTATATCTACTTATCATACAATTTAAGCTTGTCACTATAATCGGATTCTCCATATCAGAAAACTATGTTAGATATTATTTACCCTTTTGAAGGTATTGGATATTATTTACCTATATAATTATTGTTTACTTGAAATAGTAAAAGTTATTTCTTTTTAACTCAAAGTGGTTTGGAATAGAATCACTGGTATCTAAATTTAAGATTGAGAAGTTCAACAAAAATAATTTTTTGTTTAGTAAGAATAAATTTTCGTTGTGGAGGTTGAACATAAAGAATATCTTCACAAATGATAATTACCTTATAGTCATTGGTGGAAGGCTGACAAACTTACAAATGATGCCAAGTGAAATAACATAGATGTTAATATTAGTACAAATCTTCAACTATCTTTAATTAATGAAGTTTTATCAAGCATAGAGGAGAAAAAACAACAATAGAGATATGAAATCATCTTACAAAGTTGCATGACAAAATCTAATATAGTGACCGAGCACATTAACTATTTGACTACTCTATTCTCTTAACTCACATTATTAGGCTATATAATGGAGTTATATTCATCACCAAATTAAGAAATAATTTTGATGATATTACAACTGCGATTTTAGAGGAAGAAAGTCAGCATAAGAATAAGAAAAACAAGCAGTCTGACTTACAAGTTGAATACTTAATGGTAACAAGAGAGAGATCAACGAAACATGGCCTAAGTGGGAGCCAAAATCATAGTAGATCAAAATCAACAAGTAAGAAGCATTTAAAAAGCTATAATTGTAAGAAAAGTCATCTGAAGATGAATATTATAATTTAAATAAGAACAATTCAAACCCTCAACAAAATTTTGCACATACTTCCAGATAGTGGTAATGCTTTGTATTACAAAGTAATAATAAATGAAAGTAAAAATCATTATAATATATGGATCTTCGTCTTAAGAGTTATTTTTCACATAACCTCTATAAGATAATCACTACATCATTATGAACCTTATAAGGAGAATTTATGTATATTTATGACGATTATCCTCTAAAGACTGTTGATATTAAAACTATCAAAGTGAAGATATATGATGGTATAAATTCGTACCATTCAAGAGGTACGATATGTGGAGGGATTAAAGAAGAATTTTTTATCTTTAGGATGATTAGATAATCTTAAGTTAAAATTTTAATTTTTCAATTAGATTTTAAAGATAATTAGAGACACACTTGTAAATATAAAGGGAGAGAATATAAGTGCAATCTTATACAAGTTAAAGAGAGAGACATTACTAGAAGTAGAAGTATCAGTTGTTACAAGCAATCCAAGTGAAAGATCATTGATGTTATGACTTAAAAAACATGGATATGTATCTAAGCAAGGAATGAAGATCCTTACTAAGCACAAGATACTCCTTAGGCTCACAAAGATATCAGTTCTCTTTTACAAGCATTATGTTTTTACTAAGCAACATTGTGAAATTTAACATAACATATTTTAAAAGCAGTGTTGATTTTAAATTGGTTCATTATGATGTATGGCAAACACCAGTTTCATTCCTATGACTAATAAGGTATTATGTCTCTTTTATTGATGATTATTTTATGAGATGTTGGGTATATCCTATCAAGAGGAAAGCATACGTCTTCTCATTCTTTACAGTTTTCAAACTGTGCACTAAACTTAATTTTGGTGAAAAGATCATGTGATTAAGGAAATATAATGGATGAGAATATATTATGATGAATTTGAAGCATTGTGTAAGTCTTAAGCATCAAAAGACAATTTTTTTATTGTATACACTCTTCAATAAAATAGGGTGGCAACAAAGATGAACAAAACTTTATTAAAAAGAAAAAGAGTACTATTGAGAGCTATAAACCTAAATAAGGCTTTTTGGATAGAAGAAGTCAATATCACCTTTTATATGGTGAATTGGAATCCATCAATTAGAGTTAGAGATAGAAAAATTATCCCAATATGATCCAATTTAGTTTGACGTCAATGATCTAAGCACGAATTGTCAAAGCTTTTGACTAGGCTTAGATTAGATGGTTGGCCTAATCTAAATAGTTTCAAACAAAATGAGGTTATTTTATTTAATAGTTTTAAAACGACATCATTTTGACCTTAAAACTATTAAGTGGGAGATTGACTAAGCTTCATATTGAAAAAGTTGTGATTGAGTTGAAGACATTGATGGAGATATGGATTAAGAAGCTAGTAGATTATTTCTAACCTATATATATTTAGAATTCTTATATGTGTGATGTATAATTTCGAAGAGACCTTAAAGCTAAATCAAAAATTCAAGAAATACTTATTCTTAGGATATATTAATAAAGTGAAGGGATATCACCTATAAGATCTCATTACTTATAAGGCTATTGACAATAAGGACATCAATTGTTTAAAGATAAATTACAAAGGGAAGATGTAACACCCCACTCCCGCGAGACCCGAACCCGACATCGACGGTGATATCCGAGTCTGTGCCCCGCGAGGGTGGCGTGCTACAGCACTAAATCGATCAGAAGTCGGTATAAATATTTTTTTGAATCCCAAAACCATAAATGCGGAAGTCAATACCCAAATGGGCCCTCATTCATTCTTAAACAATCTCATTATAGCCACTTAGGCCCTTTTTCCAAAAGCAAAAATACAATTCATTTCGTAAATAAAAACATGCAATGCAGACGCGAACTGATCCCGACCTCTATCCTTCACTTGAATTCTGCAAGTATACTCCCGTTGGCCTAACGGGGTATTCTTCTGAGCCCTGAAAAATAATTGCAAATTTTGGGTGAGTTTTGCGAACTCAGTGAGTGACCATCATCGATGGCTCACCCAGCACACAATACATATCAGGCAAAAATAACACTTATACACAGTCATGTCACATATTCTAAATTTCATTTCACATATCACATTTCATTTCATTAACAACCATATTGGATCGCATATATTTAATCATTTATGTTATGCATATGCAGTTATGAGCAAGCATTCGTTATTAATATGCATATATGCTAATAAGATGCAAGAGCCAGGCCAATGCATTTCCTTTGTCTCTTTTTAATATTTCGGGTCCTCACCCTTCATTTGGGGACGGGATGTTACACTTTGACTTTGACTTTGACTTTGACCTTTTAGGCTTTTCTTAAGCTGTTTGAGGATGAATATACTGTCTAATCAAAGGATAGTTGAACTTGAAAACCTTTCAATAGTTAGCTTCTTCTGGATACGTTTGATACATAGGAGACGGATATGTTGGTTGAATATTTGAAAATAATGAAGAGGATGAGCCATATACTATCCTTGACTGTGTATATTGCATATCAGCTTCTATTTGTTGCACAATTTCTTGCATTTTCTTAATTTCTCTAACTTTGACGTCGAAGTCAGATCCAATATAATGTATAGCATTGTAATGTCGAAGATCAGCATCAAGTTGCTTGATCTGAGCTTTGTAGGACTGACATTTTGTTGGATCTGCTTAGAGAGACGACGTCAACTCTATGATCATGATCATGTAACATCCATATTTACTTATTTAGCACTTGGTAGAGAATATACTTATAATAAGCTCTACAAAAGGGCACAGTATAGACATCATTTCTTTTGAAATAACCCCTTTAATTAGAGTTGACATTCTCACCATTGACGGAAAATAATAAATTAAAATTGAAATTAAAATTAAAATTTGATTTAAACAGTAGTTATTTTTAATATTTTAAGTTTGATCAATAGTCATCAGTACTCTTTTTTTTTGTTTTCAACGAGCAACCTATAAAATCATATATATATATATATATATATACATATATATATATATAATTTTATTATATATATGTGTGTGTATAATAAAAGAGTATAGTTGTACTCATAATAAATGAATGTAATAATAAGTGAATTATATTCTAAATACAAGATTATGGTTTGAATTTTAGAATAATTCTTATAAAAATGATCTTAATTATTTTTAATGTTTTAAAAATCAGACCGAAAGTTGAAATAGTAAGACAATAGATTTAAGATCTAAAAGGTTCAACCGATATTAAATTATTATAAAAGTGATTAAATATTAACTAAAATTAACGAATTTAAAAATTATTAAAGAAAATTATCCTTACCTACAAAAAATTAAAAGTTCAATTGAAAAAATGGACTATTAAATGAAAACTAATAAGTTTATTTTAGTTTATAAAAACTGACTAATTTAAGAAAAATTAATTAATTAAGTAATCGAGTTTTAATAACAAAGATTATTAACTTAAATTAAACTAAAAAGTTAAAAACTGAACCAAAAAATTGACCAGTTCAAAATTTTATTGTGAAAATGGCCGAATCGATTCAATTTATAAAATATTGATTATTTTGTTAACAAAAAGTATACCAAAAAAAGATTTATTTATTTAAGGTTGAAGTATTTATACATTTTATTTATGTAATCTCTTTCACACTCACTTACATTTGAAGTTTGAAGTATTTATACATTCTTACCATTTAGACAAATCCTATAAACATGGTGTAATGATTAATGAACCTTCCTTTACTGCTAAGAATGTTTTTAATTGTTTGTTTGTTCATATTTAATTATTTATACATGGGTGGTTCTTGCAAATTTTGTAGCCGATAAAGCTTTATTTGTATATTATTAATGAAACTTTTAATTACTATGATACTTCCTTTTTAAATTTATTATTCAAGATATAATGAGCCATTTATGCCTAATCTCTACTTGATCTCTGTTAATACGATTTGACAGATAAGAGCCTAACACACGAAACATTTTTTTTTCTGGGATATCACCCACAAGTTCAATTTCACATAGTCAATACCTTAATTTTCTTATTAGTTTCGTTTAATGCATGTGCTCTTCAAAAATAATTATTTTTATATTTTGTCTAAATTCGGATATCTCAATAACATAAGAATTTCAGTATGCTCTATCCAAATAAAGGGTCGTTGTCTCGTTGATATATTTTGTCGTGGTCATAGAGTAAAAGTTAAAAGCTAAAGTGCCAAATCCGGCTACCAGGTATGAAAAGCAATATGTCATTTGTTAGATCTCATACAAATTTAATCATGGTAACTTAGAGAGAACAATAATAACTCTAACATTTAAAAAACATTAAAATTAGACCCTCGTCACGAAAATTTTAACCCATGTTAATTTTAATATTTGTTATTTTTATGGGCCTCAAATGTCACGTCAAGTGAGACTCACTTTAAAAACTATATATAAAAAATTTATTTATTTATAACTGTTACCAAGTCAAAGATGCAGTGACAGGCGAAGGCTTGAAGGGTCCCTCCCTTCCAAGAATTAAGGCTTATAAATATATAAACACACAAATGAATAAGTTTAATAAAAAAAAAAGTGGATCTTACATTTATAAATAAATAAATTTTTACATATTTTTTTAAAAAAAGGAGTCTTACTTTGTTATGTCAGTAATGATCGTGATATTAGACGCCACAAAAATAAAAAATAAAAAATGCTAGATTAACGCTGACTTGACACTTAAGAGGTAGGGTTTAAAATTTCAGTAATAATAAGGTCTAATTTTAATATTTTCTAAATATTAGAGTTATAATCGTTTTTTATGAAATATTATTGTTAAACTTGTCAACTAGCGTAAAATTACTGTATTTCAATTTAAAAACTTGGTCTCATCTCACAACCTTAGCAATGAAGTGACATAGGGAGCCCACAAAAATAATTAAAAATGTCATGTCAATGCTGAACTTAATAGAGAAGGTTAAATTTCCGTTAGAATGAGGTCAAATTTTAACGTTTTTAAAATGTTAGGATTATAATTGTTCTCTAAAATGTTGCGATTAAACTTATATGAAAAAGTTAAAATCAAAAATGACTATTTTGTTTTTTTTAAAGAAATGTCTTAACTTTTATGGCATATTCTCAATTTTTTTTTGTTATTGGCTAAATATGTTTTTTTTTCAATGTTTTAAAATTCAGATATGAAGTTAAACTGATAAGACATGAGTTTAATATTTAAAATATTCGGCTGGTGTTATACAATCAATAAAAACTGACTAAAGATTAAATAAAATTAAAGAATTTGAAATATGATTAAAAGATATTGTCCATATTTATCAAAAAATTTGAAATTTAATTAAAAAAGATTATTAAATAAACATTAATTTATTTATTCTCTTATAATAATTTTTAATTTATAAAAATTGACTGATTAATTAATAAATTGATCAATTTTTAATAACAAGAGTTATTAAAATAAGTTAAACCGAAAAATTAAAAACTGAATTACAAACTTAGGCACTTAAAATTTTTACAATTGTCAAATCAAGTGATTTCTTAATCATTGTTTTTATAATTACATATTAACTTTTTCATTTTGATTTTCTTTTTTACATCATTAATATTTTTAAAAACTTTCTCTTCAATTAGCAATGGCTTAATATAAATAAGTTATCATCTTGAACCTAACGTGCAAAAGAGTTAATTTGGTGGAGTTAATTAACTTATTATCTTAATGACATAGCTATTTAGTGTAACTTACATCCCTCAAATTCTTAAGTTGGCGAGCATTAACGCAACTCATAAATAACGTTGGTCATTATTGTAAATCGATACATGATCAAAGGGCACTCTCAAAATACAATATTAAATATAGAAATTATCTTATTCATAATTTTGATTAAAAATATTTACAAAAAAGTAGTAGCAATGTCAATAGTTTTTTCGATAAAATAGAATCATGCTTGTCACCAATACGAGTTTATGTACAAAATTGCAAACATCTTAACAAATATGATAATAAAAGTCACTGAAAAACTTATATAAAAGACAGTAATGTCAACAAAAATGTTATCAACTTCATCGTCATTTGAAAATGGTGTTGTGGTTGTTTCTGAAGTATAATTCTTTGGCAGTAGTAACCCGCAAAGGAACGGATTCCCTTCGTAACCGCTCTCATCAATTGTGGAAAATTAAGCGATTCTATTGTGTGTCTTACTAAAAAGGCTATTGTAAGACACGTTGAAAACTTTTAGGAAGTTTAGAAGTAAGCTGATAAAGAATTGTTCCGTTCAAGTTATTGCAAGAAAAATCTGAAGTCTCAATTTTAGACATATTTGAGAACAAGAGAATAGGCTTAAATAAACTATTGTTTGATAGGTTCAAATGGTTGATACCTTGAATATTTCCAAATTCATACGGAATTTGACATTTTAAATTGTTGCCGGAGAAATCTAATCTAACGAAATCCATGACATGGATTTGTTCCGTTTTGTAACCAAAAATGTTTGTCTTCGCTACAAATTTAAACTCTCCAATATAATATAATGCGCCATCAAAAGTTTCATTTTTATACTTACATGAATAATTGGTGGAGAGTACGGAGATCTTATTATGTGAAAGATCAACTACCTTCAACTTACCCGTCATCTTTCACAAATTAATTGAGATCTCTCCTACAAAATTATTATTACTCAAGAGAAGATATTATAACTTATAAAACTTTTCATTCTACTTTGGAATGATACCTATTAAACAATTATGATTGAGGTCCAAAATTATCAAATTATTAAAATGGGAAATTAAATTGAGAAAAGGCCTTCCAATCTATTTTCCTGCTAATAAATCTGTTGCAACTAGACAAGCTTGCCAAAATGCTTCCTTGTGATAGATCTAAAAACTCTAACATGGAAAATATGCACCATCTCAGGAATGTGACCATAAAAATGATTTTTGGAGATGTCTAAATGCATTAAAGTTGCCTTAGGATTAAGTGTTAGAAAACCCAAAGAGAACAATTGGAGAGAAGAAGGCTTTCCAATTTTGTATTGTTTTCTAATAACCAATCTGAAAAGGCCAATCTTACCATTGGAACACCAGTAATGTAGAGAGATTGCAAACCAAGTTGATGGCACAAAAATTCATTAAATAATGCTCCTCCTTATGTGGAAGTTAACCAAAGACTCTCTAATTGAAACTTAGTTGCAAAATTACAATTGATTACTTCGGCTTTTGTACAAACCTCATTTCCATCGGCATAAAATTTCTTGAATTTGAAGTGGCTGAAGAATGGAGAAATTGAACTTGGAATTTCAAATTAACTGCAATCCAATGATAAGGATGTAAGGAATTTAAATGGGGATTATTTATCCAAAAAAATTTAAATGGGGATTTTGAAAATTTTCCAATAAAGTGATTACAAGAGAGATCTAGTTATTGAAGAAGTGTTAAATTTACCAAATAATGAGACAAAGTACCACTCAGATTATTGTCAAAAAGATCGAGAAACCGAAGATTTGTGAAGTAGCATAAGCCTAACGCTGTGTATGATTACTGTGATCCATATGCTGAGATGGAATGAAACAAAAACTTGGAGACAAAATAGAACAAAAATTGGAGACAGTAAAGTGTTTGGTTGTGATGGACAAAACAGATAAAATTGTGTTCGTCTCGAAGACAGAAATGTGTTTGGTTGCAGTTGATAGAACATAAAAAACAGTGTCAATGACTAAAGTATCTCTGCATTATAATATGATTAGAAATATGTAATTCATTGATTGGTTTAAAACAAATGATTTGTATTAGTAATTTAATTGTATCTATAAATAAGGAATTTAAATATGAGTAACATACAAATTTAATGAAATGAGTGTAACATCCCGTTACTCATGTTAAGGCTATAATTATGAATTATGAGAAATTACTGAGAAAATAATGATGGGTATTTCTGAAAATTGCTTTTGTGTTTTGTTTCGGAGACAGAGACAAGAAACTTTGTCCTTCGGTTTTGGAAGGAACAAAAAATTTATGTTTCTGTCATCCGAAGCCAGAATAAAAAATTTGGGTCAGTAACCAAACACTGTGAGGTACAGAATTTTTGTGTTTTGTTATCTTTCTCCACCAACGAAGACAGTAACCATACGCAGAGTAAATGTATGTTAAAGAGAAGGATATTAGAGAGATAGACAACTAATAAAGACTTCAAATTTTAACTTTCATATTAAAGTTATTTTCTAAAAATTAAGTTTTATTGATATTTTAAAATTTAAAATTAATTATAAATAATCACGACTATATAACAATGGAATAAAGTGAATTATCAAATGATGATAATATTTTTATAAACACAATAATTTTAAACAAATAAAAATAATTCATAAAAACATGTCAAAAACAAAATATTTCTTAAATTTTTTAAAAATTAAATCATTCTCTAAATTTTGATTTTATCATATATTTCTCAAATTGGCTTAATTTAAATATTTTTATTTTGATTATATTTTTTAGAGATTAAGCACATATTTTCTTTGCTTATTTAAAAATAATTTTTAAATCTTACCCAAATTTAAATTGTTAATAAGTGAAATGGACTAATTATATAAATATATTTAGACAATGAGTTATATTAATTATATAAATGTATGTAGACAAATTATAAAGCTAGAAGGCAAATTATACGAACACGCTAAGGACTTACCGTGTTCATCACTTCGTTTGTACATGGTAGGGTAAGGTGTTCATAAAGACATGGACTGACTGGAGAAAGAAGACTTGAAAAATTAAGTAAATGGTAGGGTAAGGGTTTATATATAGTTGACTGACCTATTTATTTATATATATTACTTCATAAACTGTCCTTTATCAAGCACTAAGGTCTTATCACTCTAAAACATCTTCGTCATCGCTTGGAGTCTGTCGGTAAGTATTAGAGAGAAAAAATGAATATCTTACTTGACTTGAGGTCTTGTTACGAAACAATTCTTGTTAATTATTATTATATTCGTAAGACAAATAAAAATAAAAAAAATGGAGAAAAATGGAGAAATAAATCATTAAGATTTTACTTTTTAAATTTATTTTCGAACTCTAATTTTAAAATAGAAATTTCTCTCATATTTTAATTTAAATATTTGTATAAATCATCAAAATATGATAGATGATTGAGGATATTGATCTTAATCAATTACTTATAAATATTAATAATTTTGAGCTTAAAATTACTTTAAATTTAAGAAAAATGAAGAAGAAAAAAAATACGATAAGTAATTAATGTATTAGAGAGTAGGTAAATAAGAAAAAGAAATACTTGAAATAGTTAGAAAAGAAAATACGTACTTTGTCTTAAATTAATGTCTTTTGATGTTCTTGGCTAGAAATCAATATAAGTATCATCATTTATTATAAGGGCAGAATTTATGGTTTTAATTATTGATAATCAAAAAATTAAAATTATTATTATTTATATAATTTATTTAAAGATAATGACATAATTAGTGATTTCTATATAATTTATGAGGCAAATAATTCAAGTGAAAAGTTCATCGCTTTGAAAATAATGTATAAATAAAAATGTCCACAAAGATGACTAACACAAATAGAAATAATCAATGTTTTAAAAATCGGATAGGACATCGAACCAGTCGAAGGAAAGATTTAAGGTTTACAGGTTCAACTGGTAGTAAACCGCTATAAAATCGGTATATAATAAATAAGAAGTAAAACTTATAAGAATAAGTAAAAATAAAATATTTTATTGAAATAAAAATACACCA
>JAOTBA010000203.1:28233220-28250664 GCA_025629845.1 Erythroxylum squamatum
ATAAACCAATAATTTTGATGAATTTGGCTTATTAATTAAGTGAACATGTTCTTCGCAACAATTCTATAAATGCGAAAGTTTTGATGAAAGAAAGGAAGGGGATTTTGCAAGGTTTAAAAATTCAGACCGGACTGAACCGGACCGTTCGATCCGACCGTAAAAAGTTGAACCGGCTGATTTTGTACAGATAAGTTATTAGGCGAAACCGAACCGGACCATTGACCGGTTCAAACTTTTTTCAGTCGGACCGGACGATCCGGTCCGATTTTTAAAACCTTGGAAATAATTCAACTAAGTCTACAATAATGCATCAACTAATAAAAAATTATTATTAAAAATTAAAGTAATTAAATAAAAATAAATTATTAATAAAACATAACCTCATATATCATAAAAAAATTTCAAAATAATTTTCATAATATTAGTATTTTATTTATGGGAATACCTATAAACTTTTATTGAATACTTTTTCGATTGAAGTATATATTCTCATATATATGTATAAATATTATGCATTTATATCAAATTTTAAAACAAAACTTTAAGAAATATAAATTTTATAGACTCTTTTACTTCTCTAAATGAAAATAATTAAAACCACTAGCATATAAGTAATTAAGGATCAGACTCTGAGTTCCTTCTCTTCCATCTCATAGATAGACAAATAGTTATATAAATAAGAGCTGCTTCAGGTTTGCCATACTTGCATCCATTTCATTCCTCAACGAAAACAGCCTCATCGGACCTTCCATCATCACATAAAACATTATGTAAAGTAGTGAAGGTAATGACACTAAAATAGAATTTACCATACTCGAGTCCAAGCCTAATCAAATTAAAGTTTATTCATTAACTTTGGACTGAATCCATTCCTTTTTGCTAAGCCTAGTAACAACATTACTTGAATATAAGATTAGCCTCCATTGCTGAGTTAGTCAATCTAATCTCATATAGTGATCCCACAACAAAAAAGAATGCAATGATATGTATCAAGTCTGCTGCAAAGAATCACATGGCCAACTTGAACATAGTTTAAACAAGCAAGAGATAAAGAAGCCAGGAAGTGCAGATGAGGGAAAATGTATGCAGTGTAAGGCAGAAAAGGCTCTAAAATTTCTGTCATATGTACAATTATAAACTGTTTATCTACAGAAAATAAAGAAAGGGTTAAAGGCCAACCGGTAATAAACCTTCAATCAAATATTAAGCCTTAGTGATCATATCATATTGTCCAGCTATATACATATAACCGTTGAGCTATATAGCATGAGAGCACTTCTTAAAAACCCATAATGTTTGCTGTACATATATGCAAATATGGAGATGGTCATTCCGATAACACCTGCCAGTAGTTTCTAGCATTCATGCATTAGATGGGTTATGCATTGGAGACCTACCAACTTGACCGAGCAGCATGTCTTTCATCTCTTTGTAGCCCCTGAGCTCTTCCACTGCATCGGCTGTTGTCTTTAGAGGGACAAGTCGTGAAGATGCAACACTTGAAGATGGCTGAACCATTGGCATTGCCATTGCAGAGATCTGATTCTGGTCTTCAATGTTCCTACCCCACATTTTGGACCTTGATTCTTGGGGCAAATCAATTGAAGTGGAGAAGTCTTGCCGTAGAGGTGGCGCTTTCTTCAGCATATCTACAAGAGCACCAACAGCAGCATCTTGAGATTTTCTAATTGGAAAAAGTCCTCCGGACTCCAGGGACTCAGGCCTGCTATAAAAGTATAGAAATTTATCTTTTAAATTCTGCATGCTATTTAAATCTAGTTTTCATAAATTGATCACATGAAATTGCTTTTAAAGCACCTTGCAGAAACTGAAATTTTTACACAACATCATCAAAAGTGGGCATCATTGATGCGCTGTTTGTCAAATCCAAAAAGCTCAAGCTGAGGGTCAAGAATGAATTATATATTATTATAAGAATATATCTACACGGTTGGGGAGTCTGGTTAAGGTTTCCTATAGAAACCAGTTAGCTAAATTCTACTAATAGGAGGTGAACCGCATGTCAAATAGTTTAAACAAGAACCACTTTGATAATTTCTGTGTTTTTCACCATCTTTTCATTTGATTTGCAAGTCCTATACAGATACAGACACATGCATACAAAGAAAAAATAGAGCTCCAACCTCATATTTTCCCATTGAATATTGTCCTCAAATATATCCACCTGGCTTCAGCATCATTCTCATGATAAAACAATACTGTTAAAAGTTTGAGAAAGGGGAACAAACGACATATTCTTCAGAGGATACCAGGCTAACCTGCTAGAATTTATTATATTGATCACATCTTGGTAGGTAAAATAGGAAATCACCAGTCATCCTAAACTTTCTGGTTTAAGTTTCCAGTTTACAGAGAAACTCGATGCACTGAGCAGGTAAAACAAACGTAAATATTATAGACACACTTCAATAGTAAAATCTTATTGCATCAAGATCATCAGATTACCTGCTACCTGGATCTGTAACATCATCATCCTCAACATCAAATGGGCAAGGAAATTCAGGGAAATCATAATCATCCTGGAAAGACCTGCTGGAACTTCTGGAAAATGAAATCCGGGGTAAGCTGGTAGTCTTCACCCCAGAAAACCTTTTAAGATCATCCTTCCCCAAAGAGACCAACTGCAGCACAAGTGAAATCGTAAACTAAACAAACATGTTTGACAAAGAGCGCGCCATTAATGAGCATAAGATATACCTTCTCAGCTGCATTGCCAGTCTGAATCAAAGTTGTACTTTTCTCATTCCTGGGATTACCAGATCCAGTACCTCTTAGAGGTGGAGATGGAGGCAAACTGTTCTTGTTGAACAATAATGGGGAAGTAGCTAGCTTGCTGGCAGGTATTCTAACTGGAGCACTTTCAGATCGCAAAATAGCCTTTGAAAGATGACCAGGAATAGAGATTGGAGATGACGGGGATGGGGATGGTGAGGGTGTAAAGTTAGGAGAAGTAGAGTACTCGTCAAAGCTTATGTTTTTCTTATGAATTGAAGATGTTTCAGGTGGAAGAGGGGGTAAGTTCATTGGCACAAAACGCTGTGAGCTTGGATTAGAACTTGATACATGTGGCTCTGAATGAGTGGGCGATGGTGAGAAAGAAATTGAAGATGGTGAAGCTTTATACCGGTCGTAACTCCAACTATGGCGTCTTGAGAATGGCAAAGACGATGGGGAACCATGTGTCATGGGATTGCATTGGACCCTCTTCATTGGATCAGTCAACGGGCTCCCAACATAATCAGGGATAAACTGGGGAGACATAGGAGTTGATGGTTCAGAATTTACATCAGAG
This sequence comes from Erythroxylum squamatum, assembly GCA_025629845.1. NCBI lineage: Eukaryota > Viridiplantae > Streptophyta > Magnoliopsida > Malpighiales > Erythroxylaceae > Erythroxylum > Erythroxylum squamatum. The sequence continues at coordinate 28,236,534 of JAOTBA010000203.1, forward strand.
ATTGATGAACGGTATACAACAGATAGGCAAAGCCTACCACAAGAAGTATCCACAGGTGTGAAGCTGAATTGCTGCATTTCAGCATCTTCTTTCCGAGTAAAGGGCTCAGAAAAAGAAGATACTCTATGTCCCAGAGTAAATGCGCATATTTGTCCTGATGAATTTATGTCCCTAAAGATCTTATATGCAGGCAACAGCCTAAGCATTGTGTACAAAGACCTCAGAAGTAATACTGATTTCTTATACACCACATGCAAAGTACTGCTTGATCTCCTACTCCCTGTTCCAGAATCCCTTGACCTCCTACTTTCATATTGCAGTAGCCATCTTTCAATAACCTTTCCTCCTGTAGCCTCACAACCAATGTCATCCTGATCAGAACCCCAGTAAAATGGATACCGCTCCTTCAGTGAAAAATTCCCAGTCAATCCTCTCTTTGGCGAAAAATTCACAGGATCCCAATCAAGTGGCCTCCGCACTAAAATCACATCAACCACCATTGGTTCCAGACTGCTTTGGCGCCAGAGATCAAGATTCTCAAGTGCAGCTGGGCATTCTCTAAGGGCCAAATTGAACCATTTATCCCTCGGGCGTACACTTGAAGAAGATGAAGAAGATGAAGAAGGAGAAGATAGCACTTGTTCCCCACTAAAATTACGCGATGACATACAAGAAGTCCTAGACTCCAGTATTATATGAAGACTTTTAGCATAGAATTCAGTGATAATCTGTTCCAATTTCGCAACTTCAGAGTGAGAACTACTATGTGAGGATGCCATAATTCGCACTCAACTTCAAATTTCAAATACCCTGAATTCCAACTAAAACCATATAAACCCACCTTCAAGCACTCGACTGCAAACAAACAAAAGCAATCACATTCAATTCCCCAATCAATCTTAACGAACAAAAGGAGAAGAACCCATAAACCTTTGATCACAGCAATGAAATCAACACCAGAATTGAACTGACAAAACATTCTCAACCCATCAAAATGTTATCTTTTTCAACTACAAAACCAAAACTACGCGTTCTCAATCGTAAAAAACCAAATCACAGACAAAGCAAACAAAAAATAAAAAGAAACCCAATACAGATTTTAGCATAATAAAAAGCTTACAGAGACAAGCAGAAAGAAAAAAAAACAAGGTTGACAGAGACTCACAGTTGCATCCTTTGTCTTGGAAAAACGCAGGCTTGAAGATGGAAACATCTCCTCTCTAGTGGATAGTACATAATTGTGCTTATAATCTCTCGTTTAGGGTTACAAGACCCTAAAACAATTCATTACTACGTTGATTGCAGTGGTAGAGTTGAATCAGAAGTCTGTGAGATAATGCAAAATCAAAAACATATCGTGTCGGCTTTCGTCTCCTCTCCATACATACTCTTTTCAGTTCAAATACGGCCCGCCGTTTCACATACAGATAATAGATGGGCTTGGGCCGGGTCTATCTAAGCACAAAACAACAGGTTTTTATTTCTACTATTCAATATTAGTACAAATTATTACACCCGTAAAATTTTTAAACAAAAACAGTCACACCTAAATCCTGATTATTATATTAAATGTATTTTTAGAATATTTTAGGCATTAATTTTCAAGTTTAATTTGGCTTTCTTTACAAATTACTTATCTAAGTTTTCTACGTTTTATATTGTTTTTTATGCTTATAAACATTTAAAAACAGTCTTTCTATTAACTAGAGATAAGGCTACATATTATTGGGAGTCCTTATATTCCGTGTATCAATGAAATCTTTACTGAATATTGTTGTTATTTTTTTATAGTCATAGACAAAATGAAAAAAATTATATTAAGATCCGATCAATTTAAGACGCTTTAGATTACTTAAATATTTAATCATTGATTTAATTATAGAAAACAAACTAATTTCCTACTTATTTCATCATTTAAATAAATGGTGGATGTTAATTAAATATTTTTATGATAATAAAAAATACAATTATTATTTTTTGGTGCATATTAAATAAATTATCAAATACATATAATAATTTATAGATTATATATTTTAAATAACTTATTTGACACATAACAATATAGAATCAATCAAATGAATATTACTACTTTCAACTAATTATTTCATTTAAAAAAATATTGGAAATAGGAAATTTCCAATTATAAGCATAGTGTTTTAACTTTTAACTATGGACATTTGTTTAGAATACGGCGACATGTCACCTCAACCAAACCATTTAGGATCTTCCAAGGTTTATTCTTCTTTGTTTACCAAAAGTTATTTATTCAATTAATTAGTTCTGTTAGCTGTTTTATCAGCGGTTAGCTGATAGTTGATTATATTAGTTGATTTGACCAGTAGATAATATCAATTATTTATTAAAGATGTTTAGTAAAATTAGTTGTTTAGTATTAGTTGTTGATGTGTAAAATGACTTATGAGAGCTTGGTTTAAAAAAAGTTATAAGGGCATGAATATTATATTTCTTAGTATTATGTTAAATATTCTTATGAGAATTTAGAATTTAGATATTTAATTTTACAAAAATTAATTTATAACTTTTAATAAAAAATCATAATAATAATAATTCAACTTTAAATTCTCTGTTAATATGAATGATGCAACGAGTTACATTATATTAATATTTTCATATAATATGTATAAATTTTGTTATTTAATAAATTAAAAATATCTATAATTATAGTATGGCACATATATAATATAAATCATAATTCAAAAATTATAAAAAGAGGGTATAATAAATTTTTTACCTATTAATTTTTGGCTAATCATCCAAAAAGCTGCTCTTATGGAGCTTTTAGAAAGCAGCTTATTTGGGTTAAATAAGCTAACCAATAAGTTATTCACCAAACACATCGATAGGTTTTTAAGATGGTAAAAAAAATTAACTTTTAATTAATAAGCTAAAAAACAGTTGATAAGTTGTTTGCCAAACACCTCCTTAATCTAAATACGCTTAAATTGTCACATAACAAATTAAATCATAAGGGTTCAGTTCCTCGGTATTACTTAACATATTTCAACCTTGTTTTTGTTTCAAAACGATGTCATTTTATATATAAACAAACCTAAAACGACGTTGTTTTGAAACAAAAATAGGAAAAGTTAAATGTTACATAAGATCTAATGCCACATCTTGTGCCTTGTCTGTTTGTTTAGGAAGTACTAAAAGGTATATTGGCCATTTTTTAGTAACCCATCTCTATATAAAGGACCTAGTCTTCACAAATATTATATAAATTTAGTGACCCTCCTCCAAAAGTCATCATATAGATCCACTTCTTGTTGTCTTTGGATTTAATAACCTTATCTCATAACACAAATCTCAACTAGTGGGTTGCCATCTTAAGATCCTATCTTATATACATCATATGCTTTTTTGTTAATTTCCTTTTATTCATTACTTATTTATAAAATGAAATTTCTCTTTAAAAAAGAGTAATTGTATTATTAGAAGAGGAAGTTAAAATTACAAGAGGAAATATTAGTGCTAAAACATAAAGGTTAAAGTGATTTTGCAATGAAAAGATTTCAATTTGTTAATTAAAGTGATTAGGAGATTTGAGGTCGGTCCAATTCAATATAAAGTTAATAATTCAGCTTGATTAATTTAAGTTTCGAATTAGATTCTAAATTGAAGAATCTGTTCAAGGTTCAATTTAATGATTTAATTGTTTTTTATTACAAGATAAAGTACTTTTAAAAATAATTTCGAAACAACATCATTTTGGTTTTTAATCTTTTAATTTTCTTAAAAGATTTGTTTTGAGCAATTCAAACTTATACCAAATGTGTTCCAACCCAACTTGACTCCGAAAGAGCTTGGCTCATTGTTGTCTCTGCTTCGAGCTTGCACCAAGCTGTGCTCATAATTCATTAAGGTGCTTTACCAGGTTAGCAAACAGCTGGACTAATCATTGGATTGAATAGTTGTGGAATGATCCTAGGAAGTGCTTAGGTATGAAATTTTTTATACTACTTAGTGTTTTTTATAGCTTAGGTACATCTTGACAAGAAATAAAGTTTTCATTGGATCCTGAGATGTTTACGATGATTCATAAGCATTAACCGTAAAGAAAAAAGAACAAGATTTAGGACCTATGCTATGCATATTGTTTAGAGGTAATCACAAATATTCAATTATTGAAAAATTCAACCAGCCCGAGTGTGAAAACATTGAATCTTTTAGTTTTTCGGTTTGGTTTTTAACTTTGTGGTTCGATTTACTCTAATAATTCTTGCTGTTAAAGGCTTATTAGTTTATTAATTAATTATTCAATTTTTTAAATTAATAAGTTCTTTTTTGGAATTTTAAGATATTATAAATTATCAAAGAAACATCGAGAACAATGTACAAAGAATGGCAAACCTAGAAAAGACAAAAGGGCTATCCGGGCCTTATTCACAAATGCGCTAGCAGTAAAGGAAAGTCAAGAGGAAAGGACATAGCACATAATACAGCCTCAAACTACAATTAAATGTTCCAACGCCTTCTCATTGCCAAGGAGAGCTGGTCTTGCTTACCATGCCCAATAATGACCTCCCTAATCAGGTTAATAATGCAGTCTGCTAACTGATATTTATGCTGTTCTAGTTGCTTATAAAGACGTATGTTTCTCTCCCGCCAGATGTGATATAGAACCATCTGAAAAGAGGTTCTAAGCATAACACAGTTGTGCCTCCTGTCTGCATGAATAACCTCCTCTAGAACCGCAGTCCAATCATAGGTAAAGGTTAGGAAACCTATCATAGATAAGATTCGATTCCACACTGCTTTGGTATAAACGCATTCAAAAAATAGGTGATTTCTACTTTCATTGACTAACTTGCACAACACACAAATGGGGTCATAGGTTCCGAACCACCTGTCCTTTGTTCGCAATCTGTTTTTAATTGTGAGCCACAAGAAAAAAGCTGCTTTGGGGCATAATATCTGTTTCCAAACGAGATCAGCCCATGGGACCACTGTCATCGATCCCCACCCAATGGCTCGTGCTGAAGAGGTAGTGAATTCCCCAGATGGGGTAGCTGCCCAAAACGATTGGTCCGGTCTATTACAAAGGGAGAGATCGTGCAAATAAGGGGTAAGCAAGTGGCCAAACCGATGACTAAGTAAGCGATCACTCTCCCGAATAACCCATGCTAGAGTGGCATCCATAGGAATGCGATTGCGAACACCCATTAACTCATCTCGAAGCCAAAGGGGACTCCTCATATGCCAATTGTCAAACCAGAAATAAGTGCCCTCTCCATCCCCAATTCGACGCCTAATCAATGGATAGATCAAGCCACACAAATTCGGTAAGCTTTTGAAGATCCATGAGTAATCATACCTCATTTGGAGCTGCCAAAAGCTTTGATTGGTAAGGCGGTAGGTCTGGACCCATTTGATCCACAAGGCATCGTTATCATTAAATAAGCGCCAAATTCTCTTCATGAGCAGGGTTTGTTGCATCTCAGAAAAAGAAATAATGCCAAGACCCCCATGCCTCTTCGGAACAACAACTTCCCTCCATTTCACTTTAGCGCCTTTACAATGGTCAGACTGGCCGGTCCATAAGAACACTTTAAGGATCTTCTCCATTTCTTTGATCACTCTCTTAGGGGTAATCATATGGGCTGCCCAATGGACATGCATGCTAGTCAGTACAGAGACAATTAAATTGACTCGAGCCGCAAAGGAAAGGAAGCGATTCTGCCAAGAGTTGATTCTGGCCTTCAATTTCTCCAGCAAAGGCATAAAATCAGAGAACCGAGGCTTGCCCGTGGTGATAGGAACTCCGCGATATCGAAAGGGAGTACTCTGTAAAGTTAACCCAACCAATTGGCTAAGACCCCCTCGGTCCCGCACATCTGAGGATACATAAAGACCACTCTTCTGAATGTTCATGGTCATGCCGGACCATCGAGTGAAAGTAGTCATCAAATTCAGCATAATTGCTAACCCCTGTGGGTCAGCTTTACATAAAAGAATCGCATCGTCAGCATAAATCAAATGGGATAGTCGAAGATCCTTACAGTTGTGGTGATATTGGAAAAGCCCATTACATTGCACCATAGTTGACAATAATCGAGATAGACCCTCCATTGCAAGAGTAAATAAAAAAGGGGAGAAGGGATCCCCTTGTCGAATGCCCCTGTGTATCATGATAGGCTTCGTAGGGATGCCATTAATCAGGACACTCAACAAGGGCGTTTGGATGCATTGAGAGATCCAGTGACAGAACCGAGGAGGTAAACCAATACCCTGCATGCAGTCTTTCAAATAGTCCCAGCCAAGAGTATCAAAAGCTTTATAGAGATCAATTTTCATGGCATAACTATGAATCTTCTTACTAGATTGATACTCACCGAGTAGCTCCTGAAGTAGCAGAATATTATCACCAATGCTCCTCGACGGTAAGAAGGCACCTTGCTCCTTACTCGCCACCTCATTCAAGACTCCTTTCAGCCGCTCCGCCAATAGAGATGCTATAATTTTGTATACTATATTACAGCATGAAATCAGTCTGTAATCGGTGATCCTCTCAGGCCTCTCTTTTTTAGGAATTAAACATATGTAAGTGTGATTTATCTCCCGAAGCAATTTACCAGAAGAGAAGAACTCAAGCACGGCGTCAGTGAGTAACCGACCGGTGATGGGCCACGTATGCTGAAAGAATCCAGCCGAAAACCCGTCAGGTCCCGAGGCCTTTGAGCTGTTAAGGCGAAACAAGGCCTCCATTATTTGCAGAGCGGTAAACGGGGCATTTAATATGTCAATAGTGGCCTGAGAAGGAGTAAAATTCAGCACCTGACGAACCCCAAACTCATTCCGGTTCCGAGTAGGAGAACAACCCATAAGTTGAGCAAAGAAGGTCCAAACATGAGTGGCCACTGCCTCTTGCCCCCTCCAGAGGGTACCTTCCATATCAGAAAGCTCAGTAATGGTATTCTTGTTACGGCGGGCAAGAATCGCCGCATGAAAGAACTTAGAGTTGCGGTCACCCTCCCGGATCCAGTTTTGTCTAGATTTCTGCCGAAGGATAGAGTCATGAAGAGTGAGTGCTTCCTGATATTTATGAAGGCTGTCAGCTTCAAGGGCCCTCAGCCCCTCATTGAGGGGGTCCCTATAGCATCGTTGCTGCAAGGCTGCCAAATGAGATCCCAACTCCTGAAGGTTAATAGTTTGCTGCTTACTAAACACCTTAATCGCCTTCTTAGCCATCTTCAATTTCTGCATGAATTGATAGCCTTTAAAACCGTGGACCTCCACCCTCCAAATCTGAGCAATCAAATCCATGAACCCGTCAGCCCGTAATAAACCATTCAAAAACCGAAAAGGAGCTCCTAATGTGTGTGTGGCTGTATGATGTTGAATTAGTATAGGGGTGTGATCCGAAAAAACAGGATCTCCAAAAACTGCCAATCGAGAGGGAAGGAATGTAGCCAGTGTGGGTTGACCAAAGCCCAATCCAGCTTCTTCCGGATATACATGTTCCCCTTCTGTTTGTTTTCCCAAGTGAACCTTCTACCCTTACTTCTCAAATCAACCAGGTCAGTGGTATGGAAAAGTTGTTGGAGTTCGCTACCCGAGCCACCATGAAATCTAGCCCCACCCTCCACCTCAGTAGAGTTAAGACAGCAGTTAAAGTCACCAGCAGCCAACCATGGGCAAGTCAGGCCCCTTTGGAAGTCCAACAGTTCAGTCCACAAATCAGAACGTTGGAAAGCAAAGTTAGCCGCATATATAAGAGTAACCATGAATTGAAGGTTGTCCTTGTCCGTGCAACAAAGATGCATAAATTGGGCTCCCATCTTGAGAACTTGTACTGCAATTTTCTCCGAATTATACCAACACAAAATACGTCCATTATAATGATGAACATGATTGGTAAACAGTTTCCATTGAGGTCCCAAAAAGGCCAAACCCCTTTGATCAGCTGAAGCCTTTATTTTCGTTTCCAGCAAGCCTACCATAACAGGATTTGAAGCAGCTACCATCTGTTTTACCATCATTTTTTTTAGGGGATCATTCAACCCCCTCGTATTCCACACAAGTAAGGACATCATCAAAAAAGGCATTCAAGGGATATAACCCCTTTATGCTTCTTCTTTTTGGCTGTCTTTCTGGTCACCGTGCTCCTGGCCGGCTTGGGCAATTCAGATGGAATCTCACCCTCTTCTGCATCATTAGCAGATGGATCATCCCCACCTCCATTCTGTAGCACTACCTTTAGCTGACCAGCTGAGGACGTAGCAGCCCCTCCAATCGGGGAGGCAAACCCTGTAGCTGGATGTGTAATATAAGTCCCTGAAGGACAAGCCAACTCGCCATGCCCCACCTGACACGTAGTGGCATTAAGGATTTGATCATCCCCAACCAATCGGTCTTGTTCAACAACCGCCATATCTCCAACATCAACCAGTGGGGGACTATCCACAGAAGAATCACGAGCTGCATCATTTGGCGGGCTGCCAAGAGGGCCCTCTACGACAGTCGCCCTTATCCCATCACCCAACTGAACCTGTGCAGGGACCAACTGACCAGAAGGATCAAGAGGCTGAGGACACAAATCCTGCGACCATCCTGACGGAAATTAATAAGTTCTTATAAACTAAAATAAATCAATTAATTTTTATTTAACAATCCTTTTTTTAAGTAAACTTTAAATTTTTAGATGGATAAGAACAATCTTTTTTAATCATATTTTACATTCTTTAATTTTATTTAATTGTTAACCAATTTTATGACGGTCTAATATAAGTTGAACCTTTTAAACCTTAAATTTCTTGTCTTACAAGTTTATCTTCCGATCCAGTTTTTAAAATCTTGCAAATATTGCATGCAGAAGTCGTGATTAAAAAAAGAGCAAATATGACTATTTATGCCTACTAGGTATCAACTTATATACAATACAATAACAAATTCGTATTCTATATTACTATTCTAGCTCCTTTTCTTTTTCCTTTCAGTGTTTTAATATCATGAATTTTATATTTTCACCTGAAAAAAAGAGGCAATCCATCAATTACAGCAAAACCCTGTTCCACTTTATGCCACCAAATAAGCTGAAAATGATAGTAACTTCAATCTATCTCTGTGTATAAAACATCTTGATATCATCGTCACTAATTATCATATTTTAAGCCCTGACCTATATAAGACTTGCACAAGCCATAACTATGTTTGTTATACGTTATCTTATATTAACACGAACATTGAACCAATGAAGACAAATCTGCTCTCAAGAAAACAATCCATTTGGTAGAATTTATCTCTACTTATTTACTAATTTAAAGGTTTTAAGTCTGAATCATCTTTACTTTGATAATTTGGAGGAGTGAAAACATATTAAACCTGTAAATATTAGTTAGATTGTACCAGTCACTTGATTTTAAATAATTAATTATTAGAATATAAAAAATTAAAAAATAAGAAAAAATATGATGCAGCAGCATGATTATTACTGGTCCAAGAAGAGCTCAACTTGGTGGACCATATTCTCCAATCTCTACACGGAAACATGTATCTGAGATGGAAAGGCAGCATTCATTTCCTTTCCTTTTGATACCAAAATCTTGAAGACCAATGAGCTGTGTTACTTTTCCTGGAAAGCCGATTTCATTACAGGATAACTGTGTGCTATAACAGCTTTTCATAGTCATTACTTTTTCAAGGGTTTGGCTCCTTCCTCTCTTTAATGCTAATTTCATGTATCTCTTATCACAATCCTATCTATTCTCTTGATTCTTTAGGTATATCTTGTTGCTCCGTCTCCCGTCACTTTCTCAAAATACACTCTCAAGTCCTTTTAGAAATATTCTCAATCTTAGGTTTTTTTATGTACCAAGAAAAAAGTTAATCGTAATATCAAATTTATATCATCGTCACACTCAGTCCGAAGTCCCGCAATGAAGTAGGGTTTAGGAAAGTTTAATAATACGCAGCCTTATCCTACATATATATAGTAGAAAAGCTATTTCTGAATATTAAATTTATATATTAAATAAAAATAAAAAATGAGAGAAATAACTCACACACACATAAAATAAAACTATTAATTAATATATTAAACTTAAAATAAGATTATTGAATCATCCTAAATTTAAACATTACGTATACTATCGAAACTAATTTACAAGACTGATATTATCCGAAGTGGAAAGCACAGCGAAAAGGGATAAAGGTTACTTTTAATCATCACCGAATGGAGGAATTGCACGTTCATCATATTGATCATAGAAAAAATGCGAAACGATTATTCTCAAACCACCTTCTTTGCTTTCACTAAGGACCCACTGGAAGGGACAATAACCAGGTGCAATCCAGCCACAACAAGATATGGATCCAAAGATCTTTGTGGTACTTCTTGTACAAATAAGATCAAAAGCAACCATTTGAGCATATTCTATCTCTCTACATAGATCTCTCTAGCTTACCAATGACAGTGAATGCCAAAGATGAGGAAACAAAAGTTTCCTCCCACTAGCTTCACTTGCCCATTTTTAGTGCATATGATCTCTAACAGTGACTCTTTATAGTATTTTAATCTCTAGTAATAGTCTTGGATTTACAATTTTAAAAGAAATTGTAACTAAAAAAATACCACTTAAATCCTATAAATGCCACTTAAATTTATTTTATCAATTGTATTTAACTCATCAAATAATTTACTCAAAACATGTTATTTAAAGATTATTAAAATTCGCGTGAGCAATGACGGTGAACGCGCCCCTGCTGAGCTCTCCTGCTTCCAATGACGGTGAACGCGCCCCGAAAAAGACAAGACGGCGTGAGGAAGATCCCCCCGATGTGGGGGGAGGAACGAATGGTGGATTGGGTGGGGTTAAACCAATAGATGGAAAGTCGATGTCGTATCGTGCATCACTCCTGAATGAGGAGGTGGTGGATGATGAACCTGAAATCCAGTTCGAGGAGGGAGATATACAGAGAGGAATGATTAATGGGATCCCTTCGATCCGGTTTTCGGAGAGGGTGCGTACGAAGTTGAGAGATCGGATGCAAAACACGGTTGTGATCAAATTATTGGGTCGAGGAATAGGGTTTGCGCCACTTGCAAGTAAGTTGCAGACTTTGTGGCAGCCGAGGGGTCGGTGGCAACTTATGGATCTGGAAAATGGTTACTATTTGGTGAAGTTTAAGGACACGAGAGATGTAACGGCGGCTTTGACGGGTGGTCCATGGGTCATGTATGGACATTATTTGACCGTTCAACCATGGTCACCAACCTTTTCTACACTTGATGAGTATCCTATGGAGGTTGTGGTATGGATCCGTTTGCCGGGTTTACCGGAGGATCTGTATGAGAAACGAGCGGTGAGAGAGGTCGGTTTGACAGTCGGCAAGGTTATTAAAGTCGACTACCATACGGAGACTGGAATGAGAGGTCGATTTGCCCGTATGGCGGTGCTGTTAGATCTCCGTTCGAAGATCACATCGAAAATTATGATAGATGACCATTTGCAGCAGATTATTTATGAATCGTTACCCAATGTTTGTATCAATTGTGGGAGATATGGTCATATGAAGGAGCAATGTCAGAAGGAAAAGAATGACGGTAATGAGGGTGAAGGGATGAGTGAGGATGTGGAGAACACGGTGCCGAAATCGGAAACATTGCAGGAGATCCGTCGGAGGGTGGCAGCGGAGGAGTATGGAGAGTGGATGTTGGTGGCTAGGAAGCCTCGTCGGCCGATGAACAAGATAGTTGGAGATGGTGGCGCAGATCGAGAAACTAATCCCGTGAATAAAGGGATTAAAATTAACTCATCAAAGTTTGCTGCCTTATCTGATAAGGAGGCTGATGTTGGGGGAGATTTGCGTGGAGATAATGAGGTTGACTATGTGCATGAGGAAGGTAAAGAAATGAGTCTAGGCATAGAAAGTGGGCCTAAGTCGGGTGGTGGACAGCCTTCTAAAGGAGCTAATAGGGGCAAAGGCAAAGTGAAAGGGAAGAATGTTGTGGTGGGACAGAAACCCGTGATGATTAAAAATAAAACTGTAAGTGGGTCAGCCACGAAAGCATTTACATCAGGCCCAAAACAGTCCTCCTCGGGTTCAAGATTGAATTGTGTAATTGTTGACCCTACACCGATTGAAAACCAACTTCCTCTGCCAGATACTCATGTCTTCAAAGCTCGATCTATTCTTGACTCTTCGAAGCATGAGGTGGTGCAAGTTAAGGAGAATTCGGATCCAAACATCCCGGCCAAGCAGAGTTTGAATAAGGGGAAGAAGATCACTATAATGAAGAGGGACACCACTTTAGACCTGTCGGGTCGGGAAGTAATGGTGGGTTCAGATTTGGCGGAGCCGCCGGATAGAGGGGGAAAATTGGTGGCACAGATGAATGGAGAGTTTGACCCGGGAGATGATGATGAGTTGATGGATGCTACGGCGGCTGTGGAAGGCATCATTCAACGGTTGGAGGAACCGAGAATAGTTGCTGCAAACACTGGATTAGAAGATGTGTCGGAAGGTGGGTTGGAAGAGATGGAAGGGTTGGAGTGTTAGTTTCTTGCTATGATTAGTACGCCAATAAAAATTTTTGCTTGGAATTGTCAGGGATGTGCTCATCCACGATTCCATAATTTTATTTCGGAGTATTCGCAGGAATTTCGGCCTGATGTAATGGCTTTGGTGGAAACTCGTATTAGTGGTGAATCAGCAGATAAGGTTATAGCCAGACTCGGGTTTGATCGCTCGCATAGAGTGGAGGCTCGGGGGTTTGCTGGAGGTATTTGGGTACTTTGGAACAATGCGGTTTCGGTTGAGGTGCTAATCAACCATTCCCAATTTATTCACTGTAAGATCACTAAGTTGGATTTGAATACTAGTTTATTTTGCTCTTTTGTTTACGCTAGTCCACAGCCAGCCACCCGTAATAAATTATGGGAATGTTTGCGTTTGGTTGCTGAGACTGTTGAGGGTGCGTGGATGTTGATCGGGGATTTTAATGCTATCTTGTCGGGCTCAGAGAAGAGAAGTAATTCTGATACGGTGGCTGTTGGTTGTAGCCAGTTTCAGTCGTTTATGTTCGATTTGAATCTTAGAGATGCTGGGTTTGTTGGACCGCATTTTACTTGGAATCGGGGTACCATTTTTGAACGTTTAGATAGGGTGATTTTCAATGAGGACTGGGAATCAAAATTTCCTGAAGCTGAGGTGAGTCATTTGTATCGTCTGAAATCCGACCATCGGCCGATACTTTTATCGACAAACCGCGAATATAATGGCACTAGAGATAGACCTTTTCGCTTTTTGTCAAGTTGGCTATCGCATGAGGATTTTAAGAGGTTGATTAGGGAGAAGTGGGATGGCTCGAGTATAATTGAAGAGGCTTTACCAAAGTTGATTCAGGATATGAGGCTGTGGAATAAGGTGGTTTATGGTCAAATTGGGGTCCGTAAACGAAATCTTATTAATCGCATCAGAGGTATACAGAGAGCGATGGATGAGAGGGGGGATCCGTGGCTTACGAAGCTAGATCAGAAGCTTCGGTTGGAGCTGGAGCAGGTGCTCGAGGATGAGGAGAAGCTTTGGCACCAAAAATCGAGGGATGAATGGCTTAGCAAAGGCGACCGCAATACCAAATATTATCACAGTCGAACATTACAGCGCAGGCGTATAAATAAAATTAGAGCCCTGAAGTTGAATGATGAATGGTGCTTTGATGATGAAAGGTTGCAGCAGGCAGCTGTGGAGTATTATGAGAGGCTATACACGGATGAAGGTTCTGCGCATGGTGTGTATCCTATCACGGGTTGCTTTCCTAGGTTGTCGGATAGTGATATTGAACCCCTTTCGAGGCCGGTTACTAAGGAGGAAGTGCGGGAGGCCTTGTTTAGTATGCCACCTTTGAAAGCTCCAGGGGCAGATGGTTGTCATGCTCAGCTTTTTCAAGCTAATTGGGGAGTAATGGGTGACTCTATTTTTGAGATGGTAGAGCGGGTTTTTAATGGTGCGGAGATACATCGGGATTTGAATACAACTTCTATAGTTCTAATTCCGAAGGTGGCCGGGCCGGAATATTTGACGCATTTTAGACCGATTAGCCTTTGTGCGGTTTTATTCAAGGTGCTGACCACGACTATTGTGAATCGATTAAGGGGAGTGATGCAGAAAT
>JAOTBA010000203.1:28262598-28283329 GCA_025629845.1 Erythroxylum squamatum
ACCCGGAAAATGTCATGAATGCATGCCAAAATGCTTATGCACAAATATATAAATATTCAAATATGCAAAGCATAAAATGTACTAAATTTTTTTAATATCCTAACCTCTAATATGGGGCGTTACAAATTACACTAGGTAGGTTATAGAATTTTTATTATATTTTTTCTTTACAAAGAATAATCATGACATGCTCTTTTTTTTTTTTTGGACATATCATGACATGCTTAAGCTTAACACACGTTTGGCGAAGCACTTTGGATGTCGTAAAAAGATACGACAAGTAAAAGCAACTTATGAGAAGCTTGTGTTTTATAGTAATAATCGCTGTTTTAAATTTTGATCGAAAGTTAAATCGGTAAGATAAAAGATATAAAGATTAACAAGTTAGATGGTGTTAGATTGTTATAAAATTAGTTGAAAATTGAATAAATTAAAAATTTTGAAAATTGATTGAAAAAGATTATCTTTATCTATAAAAAAATTTAAAATTTAATTAAAAAGAAATAGTTAAATGAAATTTAATTAGTTTATTTTAGTTTATAAAAACTGGTTATTTTCAAAAATTGATCAATTAATTAATAAATTGATTAATTTTTAACAACATAAATTATTAAACTAAATTGAACCGAAAAGTTAAAAATCAAACTAAAAAATTAATCAATTCAAGACTTTGCTGTTAAATCGGTTGAACTAGTTCATTTTTAAAACATTTGCAATAACAACACTGAACTATACAACTATATAGATTTCAAATAGTTATTTAATTCTTATTCGTTAATTAGTTAAATGATTTACTTAAAATAAGTGATTTGCATAACCATTTTATTTTAATAACAATATATTCAACCACATAATTAAAGATATTCCAAAATTGATTTCTTGTAAGGATCCAAATGATAGAATTTGTCTTTACTAATTCAAAGGTAGCTGGATTTAGTAGTGTTTAACAACTATTTTAGTATATAAATGTTTAATGAATTGATATTATCACTTTATTATGACTTGTTAGTTTGTTAAATAACTTATTTTATAGACAAATATATGTGTATCTGTACAGATAAATAACTTATTTATCTTTGCTTTGGACTTTCACTTTTGTGCTTCCTGTTTGATTCTATGTTATATATGACTTCCTTAAGCAAGATCATCGTTATAAAGTAGTAATAAAAAGAATGTCGTTCCAGGAGGGAAACCAAAATAATGTACACATTGGGATTCGGAATCGAGCGTTATCCATACGCTTGGAGATTCTCTATCTTTTAACACTATTATAATGATGAGCATTATAGCAATTCATGGAAGCATTCAAGGTTTGCCACTAATGTTCCAAAACTTCCTGTGTTATCGGAAGTTAAAAGTCTTAAGAAATAGAATAATAATGTGAAATAGGGTTGATAATAGACCGATAAGGTCTCGTCTCTAAAATTTTGAGTTTGGATTTAAATTTTCTTAAATTTAAATTAATTTAATTTACTTCGTTAACTTTATTTCAAATTGTACCAATTTATTACAATTAGGTTTGAATATAAAAAATAATAGTTCAATCATAATGAAAATTTTAAAAATCTAATTTTAATTAAATTAAATCTGACTTCATTCGTTCGTTTTAAGTTAGATTAGACCAGTTGATTATAATTAATTTAATTTATCAAACTCAAACCTAAGCTAATTTATCGATGTCAGATCAAGCCAGATCTAAATTAAGCTAATTTTCACTCTTGTAACCTACAATTCACAATTTTATAAGTTTCAAACTCACGAATTTACTTGACATAAACCTAACAAAATGCATAACAATATCAAGTGGACTTTCAAATGATGATTAATCTCGGAATGCCAACTAATCCCTTAGAGTCTGTTTGGTTTAAAGGTTAGAATAGATAAATAATAGAATAATTATTTTTAGGAATAGAAAAGATGAGGAATATAATAAAATGAATATTACTTTATTTGGTTTACTACTAAAAAATTTCTATGCCAATATTTAGTTTAAAAATATAAACTTGAAATGGCAAAAGAATAAGTAACAAAAAAAACCAAAATATCATCATCATCATCATCATCATTATTATTTATTTATTATTATTCTTATTATTATTAATTTTGTTATTTTATTAATTTTATTAATTTTTATTATTATCAAATTCCTTATTATTATTAATTTTATTAATCATATTTATTTTTATTATTATTAAATTCCTTATTATTATTATTATTATTATTATTAAATTCCTTATTATTATTAATTTTATAATTCTTATTATCATTAACTATTATTATTATTGATTTTCTACTAACTGTTAAAAATTATTATTATTATTACTGTTAAATTCCTTATTATTATTATTATTATTATTATTATTATTATTATTTATTGTTTTTATTGTTATTATTATTAATTTTATTAAAAGTCTTCAACAAATAACTCTATTTTTATAATAGCTAAAGACCCTTTTTTTTTTATGATCTTTAGCTATTGCTAAAAATTGGGAAATACGGAATACCTAATATTAGGAGTAGACATTATGATATTTTTGTCTAAGAAAGCAAACGATTATTTAAATTTAAAGAATAACCAAACATGCCCTTAAAGGTTGTCTGATTAAAGTAAAAGCGTAGACATAACTTTTGTAACCTTTCCAACACCAAACCCTCCTCTAGCCCAGCCTAATCTCGAGAGAATGTGTTTGTCCTATGGCTATGGCCACATGTATGCACATGCAATCTCACTCGCAAGCCATGAGGAGGGAAAGCATGTTGATTAAAGAGCCCATGGCGCATCCAACTTTTTTTCCTACACTTTCCAACTATTCCTACCCTATCCACTCTTCCACGGTGTTGCACCTTGTTAAAGTATACATGGCAAAAAGGATCTAACCCAAAATTAATTAAATAAATCTTGTTTGATCTTAGGTTCAGGATTGAGACCGATTTAAACCCTAATTTGAATGACCTAATTTCTACCGTAAATAATGTTGAAAATTATCATCTAAAAAAAATTATTTAAAATTGCGTTATTTTAGATGATCTGAACGAGTTCAACTTGACCACACTTTAAAATTGGACCGATCATAATAATCCCACCCAATATATTATCATACCTATATAAATACCACATATATACATACCTCTTCTTACATATTAAAATACTCTTCATTTGTCTAAATTTGCACTTGCCTACAAATTTCTATCATTGAGTGAGTAGAAGTACCTATTCTTTCTACTTCATATGCTATTGATGCATACCTATTATATGTTCCATCTCTTCCTATTAAAAGGCTTATGTTTAAGCTTTTGTGACACTATATTATTTATAATTATATAACTTATGCTTTGAGTCTCTTATGAGAATTTTTAAAAATCATTCATTGATACACGTTTTTCTATTATTTTTATGTTATATAGTATCTTTTATATGTGTGTACATATCTTTGAGGCCTTAATAGGTGTAAGAATTATTTGAGAATCAATCAACGCTTATTTTATAAAAATAAAAATATTCTTTCATTAAATAAGTGATCGATTAAAAAATAAATTAAAGATTAATTCTAGTGTCAAAATGTTTTTTTTTCTTACATAAACACTTGATCTATCTATCAAAAGATAATAACAATAACACTCAATAAAAATTTAACTGAGATTCGAGATTTGGGAAAGTCCAGTTATACGCATCCTTATCTCTAACTAATAAAGTGGTTGTTTTCAAATGACCCACATGAATGAAGCTATCCATCGCAAAGATACAAGTCACAATCTAAGACACGAAGATGCAATTAAGAAATATACTACATTTCCACATAATCACTTATCAAATTAAAAATTTGTCTAATTGAGTCATGAAAAAATAATATGACTACCATATATTAAATATTATGAAATTTCTTTTTTTTTTTTTTTGCAAAATTGAACATTAACAGAAATTTATGTGATACCAACCAATCAATGTTGGTGCAAAAAGCTTTAGCATGCGTGTTGAAGGCCCTGAGGCTATTATTGGAGGAACCCTTACCTTCTGGCTCTTCGTTGTACCACATGCTATGCCTTCTTTAAGGATTTTAGGTTTTTTTTTTTTTTTTAGTGGCAAACCACAAATTTGCTCCAATAACCATTTTAAAAGTTGAAAATGGAAGATTGGATTTTTTTTTCTCCTTCATTATGCAAAATGTAGCCTTAGAAATTAAGGTGTGTTGACTAATTAATTATTATAGACAAAGAAGAGATCTTTAATATTGGCTTATTCCACTCTTTTAGACAAATTTAAAAAGTTAAATACCTCTAACCCGGAAAAAATGATTAATTAAGAATATAAAATGAAACAATTTAACATCAAATTTAAAATTTTAGTTCATTAGTGGGAAAATAATATTTTTTTATAAAATTATAAAATTTATCATGTTTAATTGTAACGGAGGTTCTTAAAACACTAAAATTTCATTTTTCTTGGCTATGGCCAAAATTTATAAATAATAATAGCAAATTATAATTTTAAGAACAATGGACATATGTTTATATACAATTTCGTATGTGGCAAGTCCGCCAAAATCTTTTCATTTGTTAGAGATAATTCGCACGAATCGAATTTTTTGAGGAACATATCGAGGGATAGTTCAAATAGAAGAGAAAAGAGTTATGTTATTAGTTATTAATATTTGTTTGTATTAGTTATTAATATTTATTAATTAGTTCTTTATAATAATGAATTATTTATAAAGTATAAAAAATTAATTATTAATTCATTATTTAAACTCTTTATATTATATGGTTATCGGTTCAAGGATATACCGTATCCCTACTTTTTTAGGGTAAGAAGGGGTAGAAAAATGCCTCGAGTCAATGTTCGAGTACCAGGCGTTACGACACTGAAGTAACTACGAGAATTGAACTCTATGAGATTGAATATGCTGTTGTGCCTCAAAATTGCTAGATTTTTTTTCTTATTTTCAATATGAATATGGGCATTTACCCCCAAAAAAAAAAATCAATCAAACGAAAAAAAGAATTATAGTCTGACTATATATATATAATAAAAAAAATACAATGTACAATGTGGTGCAAATTTACTCCAAATTTCATTTACATTTATCAAGAGAGTGTCCACTTCTGAAGCCTGAAGTTGTTGCTGTCATGACTCTTACATATTTATAAGTATATGCTGTTCTAAGCCCTTCACTAAAAGAAGAGAAAGGAACCTCTTGACACCACAAACCAAGCCATCTTCAGTCTTTGGCTTGGTCTTCTTTTTAAACCACAATCTCTGTCCTCAGTTTCTGTACAAGGTAACCAAGCATCGATCTTTTTCTATGTATATACTATACTGGGTTTTATTATTTTGGAGTTCTTCTTTGATTTTCATGTGAAAGGTTGGTTCTTTAAGGCAATCGGCTTTAGTTTGATGATATGAAGTATGATTGGATCTAGTCATATTCTTGTGCTGATGATCCGGGGCTTGTCTTTGATTGCCTGATCTGTAGTTCCTGAATGTAGATCTGTGCTGGATTGTCATTTGGTTTTGATAAAAGATTCTGTCTTTTGTTTTACTTCATAATCGAGTTCATTAGCTGATGTTTGTGTGTGATTGAAAATGTAGTAACTTGTGCAGAATCAAGATTCGGATTTTGCTTTGCTGGGTGATGAATTGTTTAAATTTTTATTCTTTTGGAGATGAAAGTAGTTAAGTTTTGTGGAAATTTTGGTTGGCGATAGTAGTTTAGTTTTTACAAAATACATTTAAGATATATCGAATGTACTTCCTTGGTTGTTGGTAGAAAGGTTAGGTTTTGTACTTTTATTTCAAGGTTTTGAAAGTGGTTTGGGATCTGTAGTATTGATTAATTTCTTAGATTTTCAGGTTTTGGGTTTCTTGTTCTAATATTTGTGTTTTTCAATGTAGCTTTTTCCAGAAAATGGCTGATGCCGAGGATATTCAACCTCTCGTCTGCGACAATGGAACTGGAATGGTTAAGGTCAGTTATTTATTCCTTTTGTATGAATTCGGATATGTGTTTCTCATTTTAGATGATTTTTCGATATTAAGGGACTAAGTTTCAATTCCTTTTTCATTTTACTTTTGCAGGCTGGATTTGCGGGTGATGATGCTCCTAGAGCTGTGTTCCCAAGTATTGTGGGTAGACCTCGCCACACAGGTGTTATGGTTGGGATGGGTCAGAAAGACGCCTATGTAGGTGATGAAGCACAGTCTAAGAGAGGTATTTTGACATTGAAATACCCAATTGAGCACGGTATAGTTAGCAATTGGGATGACATGGAAAAGATCTGGCATCACACGTTCTATAATGAACTTCGTGTTGCCCCGGAAGAGCACCCTGTGCTTCTCACTGAGGCTCCTCTTAACCCTAAGGCAAACAGAGAAAAGATGACTCAGATTATGTTTGAGACCTTCAATGTGCCAGCAATGTATGTTGCAATTCAGGCTGTTCTTTCCTTGTATGCCAGTGGTCGTACAACAGGTGCGTAGTGATTGCATTTAGCATTTGAATTTCACAACTACCTGTTATCTTTGCAATTTGGGTGCTTAAGGCTTCTTGTGGAACAGGTATTGTTCTTGATTCTGGTGATGGTGTGAGTCACACCGTGCCAATCTATGAAGGATATGCCCTCCCACATGCCATCCTTCGTTTGGATCTTGCTGGACGTGATCTTACTGATGCTTTGATGAAGATCCTCACGGAGAGAGGGTACATGTTCACCACTACTGCCGAGCGGGAAATTGTCCGTGATATGAAGGAGAAGCTTGCGTATGTTGCTCTTGATTATGAGCAAGAACTTGAGACTGCCAAGAGCAGTTCCTCTATTGAGAAGAACTATGAGCTCCCTGATGGCCAGGTAATCACCATTGGGGCTGAGAGATTCCGTTGCCCAGAAGTCCTCTTCCAGCCATCCCTCATCGGAATGGAAGCTGCTGGCATTCACGAGACTACCTACAACTCCATCATGAAATGTGATGTTGATATCAGAAAGGATCTGTACGGTAACATTGTGCTCAGTGGTGGTTCAACAATGTTCCCCGGTATTGCAGACCGAATGAGCAAGGAAATCACAGCCCTTGCTCCAAGCAGCATGAAGATTAAGGTGGTTGCACCTCCAGAGAGAAAGTATAGTGTCTGGATTGGAGGATCCATCCTTGCATCCCTCAGCACCTTCCAACAGGTAGTTTTTTGTTCTTGCAACATTTTCCTTTTTCGTCTTCACATAAATCGGCACAAGACTCTTATCCATAAACTATTTCTCTTTTGTATCAGATGTGGATTTCCAAGGGCGAATATGACGAATCCGGTCCATCCATAGTTCATAGGAAATGCTTCTAAGTTCTACAAATCCATAAAAATGGTGAGAGTTATTTCTTCCAGTTTCGTTGGCTTTTTCGTGTCAAAGATGTCAATGTGGAATCAAGGCTTGATGATATGGAGAAGAGTCAGTGTTGGAGGGTACATTACAATCTTGATGTATCAAATAGCAATGAATCCATTGAGAGGTGTAAACTCCAAATGATCTCTCTGGAATTAGAGAGCAGAGACCTGGATATTTAAGTTTGCTGATTCAACCATGCCTTTTTGTAGCTGGAGAGTGATTGTGATGCTTTTCCTGCTTTGCTTTCTTAAAAACTAAAAATCTCATTATTTCTTGATGTGGAATCCTTTTTCTGTTCTTCAAATTCAAGAACATTGATGTTCATAGATTCCTATGAGAAGTCTTTAATTAGTAAGCTTCTGGTCAAAAACCTGTGCAAACTATATCTTAGCACTTTTTGTGTGAAAATTTACATTTTGGTCTGAGCATATATGTGTGATCATTCTTAATATATGTTCTGGATTGTCTCTTCTCTTGATTCAAAAGCAAGTAAAAGGAAGTAATGGAAAGAGATGCTTGAGTTTATAATACATGATCAAAAGTAATAAGCTCCTGTTAACTATTTTATTACTCTTCAACTCTTATCATACTATTTGTAAATGATTAAAAATTTAAAACCAGTTAATTGGGTCAATCGTAAAAATTTTAAATCTTTTAAGTTTTTTGGTTTAGTTTTTAACTTTTGGTTTGTTTTATTTTAATAACTTATGTTATTAAAAATTAATCAGTTTATTAATTAATTAGTTAATTTTTATAAATTAATAAATTATTATAAATTAAAATAAATAAATTAATTTTCATTTAACAATTTTCGACATTGGTTAGCATCTCTTATTTCGGCTCATTGGGTTTTTTTTTTTAATAAATCATTTAAATTATTTTTTAAAGGAGTTTTATTTGATCTAATTTTAAAATAATATGGTCTTAGAAAATATTTTTTGATTTGATGCGTTTGTAGAAAGATTTGAAATGGGGCGGCGATAGGTCGGCCATTGTTGTAGTGAAAATTCACATTTGATTGATAAAGTCAGGAATGGACCGAACATTGTCATATCCTCATGTTAATTGCTTTATTATTCAAAATATTAATTTTTAATTGTAGCCAAATTAGTCAAATTAAGTGTCTAATTACACAAAAAGGTGATATCTCCGATAAACAAAAGCATTTGCTTTTTGTTTGGTATATTAATAAATAAAAATATGTACAATTTCCACATTACACAAAAAGCATAACATCCTAGTTGTTAGTAACAGTAGTCGTCGTAGTAGTAGTAGTAATAATAATAATAATAATAATAATAATAATAATAATAATAATAGAGTATTTAGCAATTTTTAGATGATTTCATTAAGGATATGTTTGGGAGTTTAGGATGGAATAGAATGAAATGATAATTAATGGAACGAAATTGAATGGAGTGGAATGGAATGAAATAAAATGAGTCATTCCATTGTTTGGAAGTTTAAATAAAATAAGAGAGAGTTTGGAAGGCAAGTCATGTCATTCCATCCCTGACCCCCAATTTGAGAGGTTACAAAATATTGAATTTTGGATGACAAAGGATAGCTTCCAAAGCCATTAATTGCCATTCCATCCTGTTTCAAAATAGACTCCCAAACAATGACCTGAGTCATTTGGGCTATTCTATTCCATTCCCTTCCATCCCTCTACCCACATCCAATCATTAAACCGTGATTAAATAACCTAACCGGTTTAATTGTAAAAATCTTGAATTGATTGACTCTCTAATTAGGTTTTTAATTTTTCAGTTTGATTTACTTTAATAATTTAAAAACTAACCCTTTATTAGTTAATTAGTTAGTTTCAAAAATTAATCAATTTTTATAAATTAAAATAAATAAATAAATTTTTATTTAATAGTTTCTTTTTAAAATTAAATTTCAAATTCTTAGATATATAAAGATAATTTTTTCAATAATATTTTAAATTTTTAAATTTTATCCAATTTTAACCTATTTTATGACGGTCCGATCGAACTTTTAAATCTTAAACTTTTTGACTTATTGGTTTAATTTTTAGTTTGATTTTTAAAAGAGTGATTAAAATGTAATAAGAAAAAAGAGAAAGTAAATAAAATGATTATGATAAATATCAAATAAAAAATTAAAATTTAGTAAAAGAAAAAGGGAGTGGTTTGGTATCAAATGTGATCTAAATTTGGTCCAAATTTCATTTGCATTTCAAAATCTCAAGTCTGCTATATATATACCCTAAGCTCTCGCTGTTCCAAGAAGAAGAAGAGTCTCTCTTTCCATACACACACCCAGAGTCAAGCAGGCTTCTCTGTTTGGCTTGCTTTCTGTACCCATCCCTCTTCGATCTTAAGTGTAAGTCTCGATCTTGCTCTATCTGGGTTTATACTTTAGTTTGATGATATATGGCATTTGATTAGATCCAGTGAAGTTGGCGTGCATCCGATCTGTGGATTGAATTTGATTCCATGATCTGGAGTTCTTTTATGCGTAGATCTGTGGTGGGCTGTGATTTTGTTGATTTTTCTTTTCATTTTTTTTCTCTTTTCGTATTCGATGTGAAAAGATTCTATGTTTTCTTCTTTTAATGATCGAATACACCCATGTATGATTCGGGTGTTTGGTTTCCAAATCAGTAATTATTTAGATCTTTATGAGTTTAGATGCTTTGGTTTGTAGGAATTTAGTAGAGATGATGACAATCAGTAGCTCTCTTTGTTTTTTTTTTGCTTGTTTGAAATCTCATTAAAGCTACGGAGGTTAAGTTTACTTCTTGGTTGTTGGCAAAGAAGCTAAATTTCTGAACTTCTGTGTGGGTAGGCGTGAAGGCAGCTTGGGAAATGGCATGTTGTTGGTTCTTCAATCTTGGATTTCTTGTTCTCATGTATGTGTGTTTCTTAATGTAGGATTTTAGTGAAAAATGGCTGATGCTGAGGATATTCAACCACTTGTTTGTGACAATGGAACTGGAATGGTCAAGGTCAGTTGCTTATTTTAATGTTACTGGGATTCTGCTGTGAATTTGTTTTTCCACTCCAGGTGGATCTCTTTTGAGATCGAGATTTGACTATTCCATTGTATTCTTTTCAGGCCGGATTTGCAGGTGATGATGCTCCCAGAGCAGTGTTCCCAAGTATTGTGGGTAGACCTCGTCACACTGGTGTTATGGTTGGGATGGGTCAGAAAGATGCCTATGTGGGTGATGAAGCACAGTCTAAGAGAGGTATTCTGACTTTGAAATACCCCATTGAGCATGGTATAGTCAGCAATTGGGATGACATGGAAAAGATATGGCATCACACATTCTATAATGAACTTCGTGTTGCTCCAGAAGAGCACCCTGTGCTTCTCACTGAGGCTCCTCTGAACCCTAAGGCAAACAGAGAAAAGATGACCCAGATTATGTTTGAGACCTTCAACGTGCCGGCAATGTATGTTGCAATTCAGGCTGTTCTTTCTCTGTATGCCAGTGGTCGCACGACAGGTTTGTAACGACTGCTTTTAGCCTTTGAATTTAACATTCTTCCATTATCTTCATAATTTGGGTGCTTACCACTTCTCATGGAACAGGTATTGTACTTGATTCTGGTGATGGTGTGAGTCACACTGTGCCAATCTATGAAGGATATGCCCTCCCACATGCTATCCTTCGTTTGGATCTTGCTGGTCGTGATCTCACTGATGCTTTGATGAAGATCCTCACAGAGAGAGGGTACATGTTCACCACCACCGCCGAACGGGAAATTGTCCGTGACATGAAGGAGAAGCTTGCATATGTTGCTCTTGACTATGAGCAAGAACTTGAGACTGCCAAGAGCAGTTCCTCTATTGAGAAGAACTATGAGCTCCCTGATGGTCAGGTAATCACCATTGGGGCTGAAAGATTCCGTTGCCCAGAAGTACTCTTCCAGCCATCCCTCATTGGAATGGAAGCTGCTGGCATTCACGAGACTACTTACAACTCCATCATGAAATGTGATGTTGATATCAGGAAGGATCTGTATGGTAACATTGTGCTCAGTGGTGGTTCAACTATGTTCCCTGGTATTGCAGACCGTATGAGCAAGGAGATCACAGCTCTTGCTCCAAGCAGCATGAAGATTAAGGTGGTTGCACCCCCAGAGAGAAAGTACAGTGTCTGGATTGGAGGGTCTATCCTCGCATCCCTAAGCACCTTCCAACAGGTAGTTTTGAGTTCTCATTATCTTTTCATCTTCCTCTCCATATACATTTTCTATGAGACTAAGATGCTTTCTTCTTTTGTATCAGATGTGGATTTCCAAGGGTGAGTATGATGAGTCTGGTCCAGCCATTGTCCACAGGAAGTGCTTCTAGGTTCTGCAGCTGCTTTGATGGTGAGCTTTTTCAGTATTGTTGGCTTTTTCGTGTCAAGCTGTCAATGTGAACTCCAAGTCTGGTTGATATGGAGAATTTTCAAGACGGGGTCACTGCTTAGTGTTTATGTATAAAATAGCTATCCATTGGTGAGATTATCATCTATAGGGCTGCAATTTCAATGATTGTCTCTGGAATTAGGGGGCAGGCACTTTGGTATTTTTCCTTTTAAAGTTTGCTGCTTAAACCATGTCTTTTAATAGGTCGCTTGTAGTTTGAGTTGATTGTGATGATTTTCTTCGATTGCTTTTTCTGGTTTTCCCTTCATTTCAGGACCTCGAATTTTTCCATTTACCCTGAGAACATTTAATGTCAATATCGTTCTATGAGAATTCATAAATTAGTCAGTTTGCAGTCATAAGCTTTTGTGTAATACATGTCTTAAACAGTTTGTTTGGAAACTTCGATTAGTCCTATTTGGTCACTCGTTCCCTTTATCACACCCACCAATCTTTTCTTCTCCACCAAACAGCTTTCACTTTCATTGGTCCAAATTCTCAACTTCATGATCAGACAGCTGTATGTCACATTCGCAGACATCTTAGAAGTTAGCCCCATGTATTAATCAAGATTCGTTACCTGACACACCAAAATGCTATTGATTGAAGCAAGTATCTTTTGGTCATTTAGCTTAAGAAACTAATGTTGGAACAGAGAAAATGTAGAGATAATAGTATGTCTTAGGTGTGAAGAATGTAGCGAGTTGGGGCTGCCAATGGTTATAGTACGTGAATTGAGTACTCTTCAAGCAGCTACCTAATTAGGTACTGATGGTGCTGAGTAAATGGTATGAATTGAGGTTGATTCCGAATTAAGTCCTATCCAAAACCAACAAGTTAGATTCAATCTGATCAAATTTTAATTTAAATTTAGAATTAAACTTGAAAAGTCCAAATGATCATTTAAAAAGGCATCACTTTTTTAAAGAAAATTAGAACATCATTTAAAATATGTTGCCGGTATAGTGCTTTCTTAATTATTAGTTATAGTACTAATACCTAAATTTTAAAGATTGATCATTAAAACACCTACTTTTTCAATGAAATTAATCAAAATCATTTATATTAAATTACTAAAATACGTATTTTTAATATATTATATGATGACTAGGTTACTCTTTTATGAATAATTGTGTATGAATTCTTACATTTCTGAACTCTCGGTTATTCATTAGGAATGATATTAGACTGGCCTGCGCTCGACCCTATCTCAACCTCAACTTGACCTAAAAGTTTACGGTCAAGTTCAAGTCTAGCCCAAAGCCTATATAGGTTTGAACCCAATAAGACTCGAGGGTTCTAACCTGAACCTAAGCCTAATCAGGCTTAGATAACATAAAGTTCGATCGGGCCCAAATCGAGTCATTATTTATATTTAAAATTTAAATCTAACGTAATTTTTAGTTAAAACTTTGAGTTTTAGGATGGGCAATACGTGCTCGAGTCCAACACGAAACCCAAAATTTTCAGGAAAAAAAGTCCAAGCTTGACCTTAAGCCAGTTCAACTCAGATCGAGCTTGTTAACTTCAGGCCAAAACCGAACCAAAATGCCTCTCTAAATCTAATAGTCATCCTCTTCAAAATTTCTAACTTAACAAACTCTTGAATCAAATACGAGGGATTTGTTTGCTCCACCAATTGTACCATCCCCTAAGAGGCAAAAGCATGTTAGGAAGAAGAGAATGTTTATGTAATAATGAATTGATTCTCTAAATGTGAACACTTTTTTTTTTATATCATGCCACATGAGAACTATATATATCTATTGTACGAACCTATTACATAAACATTAGCTAAAGACTTTGTAACAATGACAAGAGGATAACTAATCAATTTGACAGCTATGAACGAATAAGCTAATGTTAATGGGAGCAAAGGAAGTGGCAAAGGCCAACCATCACCTTGTAGGCTTCATTGCTTTGGCTGAAAATGGCGGCCAACGTTGCTTAAATTCTCAGTTTCACTTGCTTCATTAGTTGTATGAAATCCCCAAAAACTGCAAAGCAATAAAATTCCATCTCAGTTCATAGGTTCAAGAGTTCTTATATTACATGTCAAAGTAACCAGAAAACACATCAAATTTTACAGCAAAGAGAAGTGAGAGCCGAGAAATCTTTGTTCGTGTCTTTTCTGTGGAGTTGAACAATTTTGTGCAGTGGTATTCATAAAGAATATAATGAGATGGGAGCAACCTACTAGGTACTGAAATTGGATCGTGTGTTGTTCAAAGAGGTGGAAAATTCTGAAAGGAGTATGTCACATTACCAGCATCTGAGTCGTGAGGACCAGGGGATGCCTCCGGATGGTATTGAAGAGACATGACATCTAATGCAGGGTAAGCAAGACCAGCACAGCTTCCATCATTAAGGTTGATATGAGTCACTTCAACGCCGTCAGGAAGGGATGCAGGGTCAACTGCATAGTTGTGATTCTGGCACGGAATATTTTAAGCAGAAGAAAAACCAAAAAAGCAACAAAGTGAATAAATCCTTTATCATACCGAAACTTATAGGTGAAAGGTTATAATAAGTAGGATTATCTTTCAAAACTGTTGCAGCAAATGAAGGGATAGAGAAAATGTTCCAACGTTTGATCCGAACACTTGGAATTAGGCTTTGGCTTTATGCCATTCTCCCTAATGTTTACATTAGTCAATGTTGACCTAGACAGAAATATTGTGAATTGTGTAAATTGACTCACTTGAGAACTGATCTCGACATGGTTAGCTCGAAGGTTCCAAACAGGATGATTTCCACGATGGTGACCAAACTTCATCTTGAATGTTTTCCCACCAAATGCCTGTCTAAGCAGCTGATGACCCATGCAAATGCCAAATACTGGAACCTTTCCCAGTAATTCCTTCACTGTTTCCACAGCATAAGGAACTGCAGATGGATCACCAGGACCATTGCTGAAAAGAACTCCATCTGGCTTCATCTTTAGAGCTTCTGATGCTGGCCATTTTGAAGGGACCACGGTAATTTTACACCCATAAGATGCTAAGCGTCTCAAGATGTTGTGCTTGATCCCAAAATCATATGCTACAACCTGAACAATCAAGAGGATGATGAGAAAAGCAGAAACTGATCAAAACCAACTCTGTGCAACAGGATTTTAAAGTCTAATACTAACATTGTAGAATTCACGCCTCTCATTTGAGTTGAATTCCCATTCTGAATTTGTTGCATCAACCCATTCATAAGGGCCAGTGCATGAGACATCACTGATCAAGTCAACACCTGTAAAACTTGCACCAATAAATATAAACAGATATAATTTTCTAGCATACAGAGAAATATAGTTAATTGCACCAGATATTTTATTTATACCAACAATGTCCCAGGAATGAGACATCTTCAGAAGTTCTTCGTTTGTCTTGTGTTCCTCTGTGCTAAGTACACCGATAAGGCTTCCATCTTCCCTTAATCTGCGGGTGATTGCACGTGTGTCTACATCATCTGTTTTTGAATGAAAAAGCATCAATTGCATAGATTAGAAGTCAAGTACAAACAAATTATTGAGGGTACCGTAAGGGTTCTCAATGACAAGTGTATATAAAATCAGTCTTGGATGAATCAACTTACATATTCCCATTATGTTCCTTTCTGCCAAATAATCTTCAAGTGCCTTGGTGCATCTCCAATTTGAAGTACTGAAATGAAGTTACAAGTTAAAGTGATGGATGAAATGTAAAGAGGGACGCTACACATGAATGAAAATAATAAACAAAAATCACCTAATACTTAAACTCCTGATGACCAGACCAGCAAGGAAGCACTGGCTTGATTCTTCATCATCTAAAATCAAATGAAGCACATTAGTTTCTAATGTGGAAATATGAAATGCCAGTACATATGTAGATGATATCAAACCCACCAAAATTTACACCAGTGTTGCCAATATGTGGGTTTGTCATTAAGACAAATTGTCCTGCATAACTACGATCCGTAAGAATTTCTTGATACTTACAGTGTCCCCGAATAAAATTTGTAAATCAGATTCCAATAACGAATCACCCCAATTTGTTGAACACAGAAACTAATAGCTACAACTTCAAAGCAAACTAGAAAAGTGGGTCACTTTGGAGCTCAAAGGCAACATGCTGTTCGTGGCAATTCAAGACAACCATACAGGCTGAGGCATAACAATTATCACATGCTCGCAAAATCCACTTTTAAAAACAAAGAAAAAAAAGGCATTGTTGTCTTACCCTGTCAAAGAAGTGTTGAATACAACCTCACCAACTTGGGTACCTCTAGCACCAAATGACTTTGCTCTCCAGACTGTACCATCTTCAAGTGCAAGTCTAGCATCTGAAGTTTTCCAAGGCCTTTCTGCCACATCTAAAGCTCAATTTCAGACTCATCATTCTATGTATATCCTCAATTATACACATATATGTCATACACAACCTCATCCATTAAGGTTTGAACTTAGACAACATATGGAGGGAAGGGGAAATGAGTCCCAAGTACATTGAAAAATAGCTAATACAAATATATTTCTGGGGCAAGCGGTAGTTACCGGCAGCGACGGTGGAGGAAGCGTCAGAAGTGAAGAAAGGGGCGGAGCACCGAACAGAGAAAACCCTCAACTTTGCTTTACCTCTGACTTCTGAAACAGAAAAAGTTCCTGTCTTTGCAGCTAATTGGAACTTCCATCCATTTCTCACTGCGAGCTCCATGCTTTTCTTCTTCTTCTTTTTCTTCGCCCAACTGTACAATATCTCTGTCTGCCTCTCTCTGTCCAGAGGTAACGGTGGTTTATGGTTCACTCAGCGAAGTGGGTGCAAAGCCTTGTGAACAAACACCCACCTTTGACGTTCCCTTGCTACAAAGGTTGGCTTCATTCCAACTCACAAAGAAATCCAAGCCGGCCCATTTTATTAAGGAATGATAATTCTGGCTAGGCACAAAAAACTTGTCAACCCAAGTCCTTCGTTCAAAACGAAGTTATTTTAGTTCAACTTAAGATTGGAACGATGAATTATACTAAAATAATGTCAATTTAATACATTCAGTTTCAAGCTGAACTCGAATTGTTTGTACAGAGAACTGGACAGAAATTAGACCAATAGTGAATTCAATCCGATCCGAACTATTATCATCCTTAATTTCCCTTTTTACCTCTTAATCTGTACATTTTTTTAATTAGCCTCCAAATACAAAACTAAATTGCTAGTCAGGATTTTTTTTATGTCTTACATATTTTTCTATAATCAAGTTCTTTTCCACTTTACAAGATTAAACTTTTTAATGGTTTTCTTTTGTATTGAATACGACCTTTTTAGTGCTCTTCGATTGCGAATCATTTGAATTGAAACAAGCAAATTTACCAATGGATAACAAGTTAAAATGTCCAGAACAACAGGGACTGAAACAGAGTACAGATTTAGCTGAAAAGAACTCATCATAGTAGGAACTCTGCTTCAGGCAGACCTGACCTATGCCAATCGATCGATCACAAGAGGTTATTCAATGAACTGAGAGATTCTGCTACTATAAAACTTGAATGATTAAAGGTAAAATGTTTATGCTGATATTTATCTAGTATTCACCAACAGCCTGTAACTGACGCAACTAAGTTACGTATGCCCTCACCAAAATCAAACCAGGAAACATAGTCCAGGTCACAGTCTAATCCTTCAACAGACCACAGAAGGTCAGAATGCTCAAGGAAATGATCATTTGATCAACTAGGCAGTGACATTGCATCCTCTTTTTGTTGAACATAGAAGGGGATCGGTTTGGTTGGGGCAGGCAGCCGGCCGATGCTGTCAACTTTATCCCTAAGCTTTGGAGGAGGCCTGGCCGGTTTAGGCAACAACCTTCCCTTCTTTTCAAACCATTCGGGTTTGATCAATGCCCGTAAACCCAGTTCATTGTAATGCACTCGTCTGACAGTCCCACCTGCGGCTTCAACTGCCTCCTTTGCCCTAACAGTCACTCTTGAAACCTACATTTTTGTTTTCATCTATAAGATAATGGTTTTTTGTTGAATGCTAAAAGCAGTGGTATGCTTATAAATTAGTTTTTGATTTTGGTATTTAAAAGTAATGTTTTTTTCAACAACTACATCAAAGCAATACTGATGCAAGCACCTTATTCAACCAGAATTCAAAGATTAATGGTATGAAAATGTTGAATGGAAAGCTATAGTTTATAATTTTACATAAAATGCGTGCAAAATTCAGCTCTAGGAGTTTAATCCCATTCTTGTTAGACAGCAACAGTATTTTCTCTAAAATCAGCTGACTAAGCACACAAATTTTGACAGCAAACGCTAAACGTTCCCTCAGACTTACTACAGGTAAACAATTCAAACATTTTAGGTTATGTTCAGTGGTCAGGAAACATGAACCCTTTAAATGATGTTTACCTCCAGATGAATAGACCATTTAATCTTCTCAGCACCACGCCCCATCAGTCTTACTCCATCTTTTATCTGCTTCCCTATGGCACCAGTATCCTGTAACAGTAGCAAGATGTTACCAAAGCTTAGCAGGTAGAGGGTTGATCTTAGGAAACTGAGAAGATTGACATAATACCCTGAGAGTTTTCATTGTTATTAATTCATGAGAGTCTATCTTGCCTTGATTTATGAGTTTTGCAATCTTTCCCAATCCTACAGGCTGCCAAAGATAAGAAAGTAATTTTAAAGAAATTAGCAAGAATGGGACAAAATATAAGTATCAAAATAAGTATCACTTTTTATGTATGGTAATTTGAGCAGATATTATCATGTACTCCAGCATCACTAATATCCCTTTCAAAAAACAAAATAAATTAAACGACTCTCTCAAGGGCTTACGTTCAAGAACGTCAAGCTAAGAATTTCTCTTCTATTTGAAGGCATGCATCCAAAATGCAATGATTTCTATATATAAGCAACAAAACAGAAGCCACAGAAACAAGCAAATCTGAGGCTACGCTGCAAACAAAGGAATTCCAACTATGACGAAAGAATGCAATAGGTACAAGAAACTGAACAAATTCCATCGACAAATATCTTGACCACATAGCTATTAGAACTTATTCATCCAATCAAGGCCACACCGATGCATACAAGGGCCAGAAGTCACAGTAGAGTTAAAATGAGGAAGAAGAAAATCGAATTCGAAGATTTACTAAAAACTAATCCTAATTGATGAGGTTGGAACTTAACCCTTTAACCCCTAAAATATGATAAAATCTATAGAACTACGAATCTAAACCATGATATACCAAAATACTCTTCTGTACATCAGAATTCAACAAGTTCTGACTTCCATTACGGTCATGACAAATTTCTTCTCGCTATGATCCTCAAAAATATTACTCTTGTGCATAGTCCCCCTTAGAAGAACCCCTAAAGCCAAAATTTCCCGGAACGCAATCATTACTGCTATATTTTTTTCAGCATACCACATTTAGAGACTCACTTCAACTACTGCAGATTGCATAATAGTAGAGCCTCCTTTGCAACCAAGATTTGCCAATGATTAATCAAATAATGCAAGAAAGACAAACACTTCTCCATTCTCAATGTTAGAACAATAAAAGCAAATAGGCATAAAAGAGAACAAAAACAACACCTGAAAGGTAAGGCTAAAAGGGTTCTTAAACCCTCGTTTAGGCATTCTTCGTCGCATCGGAGTTTGACCACCTTCAAACCCATACTTCATAGTCCCTCGAGCCTTTTGGCCTTTGTGACCTCTCCCCGCAGTTTTTCCCTTACCAGAACCAATCCCACGACCCTTTCTCGTCTTCAGCTTCCTGGGCACTTTGTCTCTCAAATCATTCAAGCTCAACAAGCTATAAGCTCTCAAACCCACATACCCAGATTCCACATTTACACTAAAACCATTGGGGTTTCGAGATTG
The DNA here is from genome assembly GCA_025629845.1 of Erythroxylum squamatum. NCBI lineage: Eukaryota > Viridiplantae > Streptophyta > Magnoliopsida > Malpighiales > Erythroxylaceae > Erythroxylum > Erythroxylum squamatum. The sequence goes on from JAOTBA010000203.1 coordinate 28,282,217, forward strand.
GAGGGACTGAAATGTTAGAATTGGAGTGAAAGCTCGTATCTTTTCAATCTGGGGATTGAGGAATGAAGCTGAGGATGATAGAGACGTCAGTAATCTCCTTCTACTGATCATCTTTTTCCTTCTCTGAAATGAGAATTTGGAGTTCTCAGCTTGTGTTTGTCTTATGGGCTTTAGGGGTTCTGTGATTTAGGGCATAAAGCTTTTCTCATTTTAACTTATGTTCTTGCAATGTTTAAAGTTAAAAGCTAAGCATACCAAATAATAATAACTTTATTGCAAGCTAAAATTTCAATTTCCTAAAATTACACTATTTAAATACAAAATTAACATTATTACAGTTTTCAAATATGTCTCGGTGTTGTCTCCAAATGGATAGTATAAATTTTTGCTCAATTAGATATTTTCTTTTAAATTAGATTAAATTATAATTGTTAAATTATAGTTGAGTGTGACACATACTAAAAAAAAAAATTACTTGTTTGAGCTTTTTTTTTCAATTACATTCTTAATTCTCAACATATATTTAACATTAGTTTTTACTACATATATCAAATTTCATATACTGAATTTGTGAACTCAAGTATTAATTTAGGTTATAATTGCAAGACAATTTAACATATATCCGAACTCAAATTGATGGAATTTTAATTTGGACTTAGATTTGACATAACCAACTTTACTTGATTTTTTTTTATAGAACGATTGCGCTCAGCGCATATTATTGATATCTATAGTTAAAGCATCATATAGAAAAAAAAGGAGGACATATCCCCCATTCTAAACCAGGCATAGAATTAGCTGCCCTAGCTATCGTATGAGCAACTTGATTTGCTGGTTTTCGTACAAACGCATATGAGGTTAAAGGAAGCTCGTTAAGCATAGCTTTACAATCCTGAATGACCATTGAAAAATATGAAGAAAATGCAAGCGTAGAATGCAAAAATTGAGTAACAATCTGACAATCCGTTTCTACGCAAATGGGAAAGAAGGATAAGGTTTTGAGCCAACTCAATGCTTCTCGAAAACAAAGAGCTTTACCGACTTGTGGATCTCGCCAACCTGGAAGCATCATAACTTTCCCAGCACAATTGTTCCCCTGGGAGTCCCGGATGA
>JAOTBA010000203.1:28329794-28354466 GCA_025629845.1 Erythroxylum squamatum
ATTATTAATTTATTATTATTATTATTTTAATTTTTAATAAGTTATTATTATTGTTAATTTATTAATAATAATAATAATAATAATTATTATTATTATTATTATTAATTTTTAATAAGTTATTCTTATTATTATTAATTTATCATTATTATTATTATTTATTGTTAATAATATTTATTATTATTATTATTATTTTTATTTTTATTTTTATTAATTATTGTTATAAATTTCCTACTTACTATTTTTAAAATTAATAAAATTATTTTAAAATTATTAAAATTAATGATTTTATTATTAATTTTATTACACCAAATTAATTATCTTATTATTATTATTAATTATTAATTATTATTATAAATTTTATAATTTTATTATTATTATTATTAATCGAGATAGAAAATAGGAATATGTTGTTTTTCTGTCAAAGAAAACTTGTTGTCAAAATTCAGAGAAACGATGTTTTCTGGTTTCTGTAAAGCTGTTGTGATTTTTTTATTTTCAGAAACAAAAAATCACAACAGAGTAAACCAAACACGCTTTACTTACCTGTTTTTCTTTTTACAAAAAAAGACAACAAAAAACGGAAGAAAAAAGCGGAAACAAATAGGCCCTAAAAGATCAACCTAAAAATAACAATAAAATATTCTTCAAGTTTAACCGACAAATCAATATGAGAATAAAAACTTAATAAAGAAGAAGATATCGAGATTTACTTGAAAATTTCTCTAGAGGGAAAAACTAGGAGCCTAATCGACAAGTAATCATCAAACCTATGCTTTTCATCGTTTATATCCCGAAATAGGTTTTCTGCATTATACATGGTCACATACACGGCTATATAAGTGATTGTCTTTCTTCTAGTGTCACTTAAGTCGTGGATGCACACGGTTATAGAGAGTTACACGGTCATCACATGCAGCATTACATGTCTTTGCCCTTCATGTCTTCCTTCACATGGCTCCAAAGACTTACATAGTTGACCTACATAGTCGTAAAAGTTAATGACACGAGTATATAGCACTTTACAAGACCGTGTCTCGCTCGAAAGTGCTTCATCTAATAGTCATTTATCTTGTCTTCACTCGTTCGTCATTCCTACGAACTATAAAAGTGTCAACAATCACCGAAAGTTTCAAAATATAGTTAGACACTCAACAATCTCCCATTCCTAACCGAATTATGGGGAAGAAATGTATGCTTCAACGGCTACTTGAGAGACATCTCGATAAGCTTACTATAAAACTTATAATTGCTTTCGGGAACAACTTTAGTCAATATATCAGCACCATTCATATTTGTATGAATTTTCTTTAACATCAATTGTTGGTCCTCATTCACATACCTTAACCAATGATATATGACATTTATATACTTTGTGTAGGAATGATACATAGTATTTTTGCTCAAGTCAATGACACTTGACGATCACAAAATACAACTAGTCTTCTTGCTTTCTATCGAACTCTTGAAGGAATCTTTTCAATCAAAGCATCTCCTTACTAGTTTTCACTGTAGCTGTATACTCTGCTTTAGTTATAAATAATGTTACATACTTTTGTAGCTTGGATTGTCATAAAATGACTCCTCTTGTAAAATTGAATAGAAAACTTGAAGTGAATTTTCTTCCATCAAGATCTCCAGCCACATCTACATAAATATAACCTTCTAGAATTGGCTCATCATCAAATACCTCTCAAGTATCTTAAAATATATTTCATTACTTCTTAGTAAACCTTTCCTAGATTAGAAAAGAATCTGCTCACTAACCTAATAGTTTGTGCAATATCTAGCCTTGTACTCATTATAACATATATCAAAGACCCTAATGGAGATGAGTATGGAACAAAAGACATACTATCTTTCTCCTTTTCTGTTGAGGGATATGCACGTTTCTTCAGCTTAAACTGAGGTGGCAGTAACATGCTAATTGACTTGACTTATTTCATATTGAACCTATTTAGCACCCGTTTAATGTACCTTTCTTGTGACAACCATAATCTCCTACTCTTCCTATCACGAGTTATTTCCATCCCTAAAAGTTGCTTTACAGGTCCCAGATCTTTCACATCAAAATATTTAGACAAATCCTCCTTTAATTTTTGGATTCTTCCAACATCTTGACTCACAATCAGCATATCATCAACATATAGAAGAAGAATGACGAAATTCTCACCTGTGAACTTTTAAGAATACACACGAGTATTGACATAAGTTCGCTTGTAACCATGATCTATCATAAAAGAATCGAACTTCTAATATCACTTCCTTAGAGCTTGTTTCAACTCATATAAGCTTTTCTTCTACTTGCAGGCCAAATTCTCCTTTAAATCCTTCTAGCTACTCTATGTACATCTCCTCTTCCAAATCTCCAGGCAAGAAGGTCATTTTAACATCCAGTTGTTCAAGTTCAAGTTTAGGATCTAATAAGGCAATCAATCCCAAAACTGTTCGAATTGAAGTCATCTTGAATACTAGCGAGAATATTTTATCAAAATTTATACCCTTCTTTTAACTGAATCATTTCACCTCTAGCCTTGCTTTGTGCTTCACTAGCTTGTCACCATCTTTCTTTGTCTTGAGCACCCATTAATTCTTCAATGCCTTTTTTTCTTTTGGAAGCTTCAAAAGCTTATATGTATCATTCTTCTTTAGAGAGTTGCGAGCCAGAGATTTTTATTTTCTCAAGATGCAACTTCTTACACATTCTTAGGCTACCCCTCAATAATCACTAACAAATATTCTGAATTTGAATATCTTGTAGAAGACCTTTTCTCCCTTGTCGACCTTTGAAGTTGTATATCACCAGCAGTTGAATCCGTTTTCTCCCCCTGCTCATCATTCCCAATGAATTCATCTTTAGCATTGTTTAGATGTGGTTTGTGTAGCTCATCATTACCTTGTTGTATCTAATCATCATCAATGTGTGTTTGGTCACACTCTTCATCTCCTTTATTTGTAGACTGCTCAGTAGTGGGAGAATTTGGAGAAAAATTAACTACATCATAAGATGAGCTACTTTGAGTAATCATATCTCTTCTCAAAAGATTAGTACCTTTCTCATACTCCTGGAACACCACATCTTTTCTCCTTACCACCTTTTGCTTTTATGGGTCATAGAGTATGAAGCCAAACTGACCACTACCATAGTCAACAAAAATGCAAGGTATAACCTTTGAGTCAAGCTTTTGTCTCTAATCCTTAGGTATGTATTTAAATACCTTACAGCCAAAAACTCTCAGATGATGATATATGGGGTCTCAAATTTTAATAGAATTGGGGGAGCTTAGTTGATCAAATAGATTATAATTATGACTGCTTTATCCTAAAATGTCTTTGATAACATGAACATTCTGAGCATGCTACGTAACCTTTTCTACAATAGTTCTATTCATCCTCTCAATAACACTGCTATGTTGTAGAATACTAAGTTTGACTTTGTTATGTCTAATGTTATGCGATGTACAGTAATCTTCAAACACCTTAGAAGTATACTCACCTTCATTACCTATTCACAGGCCTTTCTACACCATGACATAAAACTTCTGGAATGTTTCAAATACTTGATTCTTTGCTTTCAACATATACACCAAAGTCTTCCCCAAAAGATCATTAATAAATGTAACAAAATATTTGTTACCTCCCAGTGACTCCTCTGCAATTAGGTCACAGACATCTGAATGCACCAACTATAATAACTCCGTCTTCTTTATAGATCATCTTTTAAAAGAGACTTTATTTTGCTTTCCTACCAAACAATGATTACAAGGATTAATAAGTAAAGTGTTTTAAACTGGAATAAGAGATTTATCAGAGAATAACTTTAATCTCTTCTCACTCATGTGCCTCAATCGTTGATCCTATAGATTTGGAGAAGTTTCCTCTTCGACTATATGTGCTTTTCCACCACCACACACTTTTAAGTGTGTCTTATACAATGTGCAACATAACTTTCCTTGAGCAACATTCATGGCTCCCTTAGATAATTTCCATTTCCTAACCCTAAAAGTGTCATTGAAATCTTCTTAATCTAACAATACCAATAACAGATTTAGTCTTAAATCAGGGATGTGTCATACATCTTTTAAAGTCAGCAAACATTTGACGTTTGTTTAAATTCGGATATCACCTATACCGACAATCTTACCCATCGTTACGCTTCCAAAGTGTTCGCTCTTATAGTTTAAGAAGTACTCTACTTTGGGACACAATGATATGAAGCTCCCATGTCAATCAACTACTCAAAACCTGAATTACTGATATGGAAGCATTCACTTATCGTACAAACTAAGGATACCTCATCATCCATGCTTGCAGTAGTTGCGGTTGTACTCTTTTCATCTCCATCTTTTTGATGATCTTCAGATCCCTTTTTCATTTGTAATAGAACCTCTTAATATGTCCTGGCCTGTCACAATAATGGCACGTCTGTTCTGCTACTTCCTTCGAGTTGACAATTCATGTCTTGGTCACCTCTAGACTTTGATAAGTTCTTAAACTTGTCATGCCCTATGGGACCCCTGCTTTTTGCCATGAAAGCCTGCACGTTGTAAAATCCCATCTCTTTTCTTCTGATTTCTTCATCGAACATACTCTCTTTGATTACATCCAAAGAGAACACACCTTTAGGAGCTGAATTGCTTATCGTCACCACTAACTTCTCCCAACTATCCGGTAACGAAATCAACAAGAATAAGACTTGAAGCTCGTCATAAAAAATGATAATCATTGTTGTAAGTTTGTTGATTATATCCTAGAAATCACTCAAATGCTCTGACATAGATTTTCCAGTTTTTAACTTCAAGTTTACAAGCCTTTTAATCAGAGAGGCCTTGCTATGAGCAGTCTTCCTTTTATGCAAATCTTCTAGTTTCTTCTACAACTAAAAGAATCCATTTCTTGTGACATACGGTTGGATATATTGATATCAATCCATTGTTGAATCGTGTCTAGAGTTTTCCACTTTATCTTCTTCCATTCTTTATCTGATATCTTCTCAAGTTTCGAAGGAACATTATCCTTCACACCTTTTTCCATATCAATAAGATTGAAGAGATCTTTGCAGAACAAAAGATCCTCCATTATAGGCCTCTAAATAAAGTAGTTTATTGACATTAACTTGACCACATAGTTAGTTTTACCTTCCATTACGATAGCTCTAATAACACTTATTGGGAGACAAAAAACATAACTCTCCAAAAATCAATCAAAAAATAGCAACAAAATACTATTCAATTTTAACTAGAAAATCAGTATGAGAATAAAAGCTTAATAAAGAAGCTGACACCAAGATTTACGTGGAAATCCTCCAATGTAAAGGAAAAATTACAGGCCAAATCGATAAATAAATCTACTAAACTTAAATAAGGATTTATAAAGTTTAATATTTCACCTCATAACTACTAGTTGCCTTACAAAGTTTTAGGATTGAAACTCAAAATTGATATGTCATTCAACTAAGGTTATGTTTGGTTGGGTGGTTATTAATGGAATGAAATAGAATGTAATATTATTCTATTGTTTGGAAGGAGGGTTTGTAATGAAATGAAATTGAATAGGATAGAAGGGGAGGGTTTCACATTGCATCTCATTCCATCCTAAACAGTAAAAATAAGTTACCTCCGATTTGGGGGGTTAGGATGGAATGTAAAATGATTAACAATATTTCACTATATTACATTATGAACCCTTCTTCCAAACAACATTTTACTACATTACATTATGAACCATTTCATCCCTCCTAAACAACAATTTTCTAATATTATATTTATTTACATTCCATTCTATTATAAACCATTCCATTCAATTCCATTAAAAACCTTATGTCCAACCAAACATAACCTAAAAGTCAACCCAATCCCTAAAACAATAAAAAAGATGAGAATATTATACTAGTTTCTCTCTTTTTTTCTTCCCTTTTTGGTGTTTTTGGCTGCCACTAATTATAAAACCTATTTCTTTTCATCTTTTATATCCCAAAATAGGTTTTTCGCACTATACAAGGTTATATACACGGTTGTGTAAATAAATGTCTCTTGTAGTGTCACTTAAGTTGTAGATGTATACGGTTTATGAATACGGACGTATACATGACTGTATAAGTCTTCGTTCTTCATGTCTTCCTTCACATGGTTTTAGAGACTAACACGATTCTACACGGCCGTGCAAGTTAAAGACACAAGTGTGTAGCACCTTACATGATCGTGCTTCTCCAAGAAAAGCTTCATCCAATCGTTATTCATTGTCTTCACTCGTTCGCCATTCCTACAAATCATAAAAGTGATAACAATAACTGAAAGCCTCAAAATAAGGCTGGATACTCATCATTATCATGCTTAAGTTTAGACTTATTTTATCTTGAATTTGATCAAACATGATAAAGTCTATTCCAACTTTACTCAACAAGTCAAACAAATTTTAACTCAGGCTTAAGTTCGAATTTAAATATTCAAACTCAATCTGGTCTAATTCATTACCAACCCTGCTTGTCATATTCACAAAAGGTTTTGTATTTGCTGATTTCAGGTGGTGGAAACACACAAGTTTCTCACAAAAATTATTGTTCGGAAGAGACAGGATAGCCGAGTGCTTCCTCTGGTCATTGGGGCTCGCAATGGAGCCTCAACATAGTTATTTTAGAACAGAGTGTTCAAAGGTCTTTCAACTTTTTACAACAATTGATGATATTTACGATGTGTATGGAACCTTGGAAGAACTTGAGCTCTTCACCTCTACCCTTGAGAAGTTAGTCCCCAATTATTGTTAATCTCAATTTTTGTATCTCTTAAGTCACTATTGTTTATATATACATAACAAGTACATTTTGATACACATTTTGATTTCAGGTGGGATCTAAACATGATGGATCGACTTCCGAAATATATGAAGTGGACCTTTTTAGGCTTAGTCAATTTCGTAAATGAAGTTGCTTATATTACTCTCAGGGATCATGACATTGACATACTTTACTACCTCAAGAAATCGGTATTTAAAATTAATCTTTGAAACTTAATTTTTGTATAGAATTTGGTAATTATATGTGTTTTTCAGCTTCTTAAACATTGAATTTCTCTAATATATATGAACTTCTCGTCATGCTTCTTCAGTGGATAGATTTATGTAAAGGTTATTTAGTGGAGCACAAGTGGTACAAAAGTGGATATAAGCCAACACTCCAGGAATACTTAGACAATGGATGGAGAACTGTAGGCGGTCCACTTGTTCTGGTCCACACTTATTTTCTAACGGCAAATCCAATTACAGAAAAAGCTATGGCATCGCTGAAGGAAGATCTTTATCCTGATATTATTAAATGGGCGTCACTGGGTTTCAGGCTGGCAGATGATCTTGGAACCTCATCGGTACGTTAGCAAAATTCAAGCATTTCTTGTTCCTGGATTCTTTGTATAATTTGATCTTCTTTTTCTATTCTTAAACAGCATGAGATGCAGAGAGGAGATGTTCCAAAATCAATCCAATGCTACATGCATGAAACTGGAGCTTCTGAAGAAGAAGCCCGTGCCCATTCATATTATCTGATTAGTGAAACATGGAAGAAGTTGAATACAGCTGGGGCAAGTGATACATCATTTTGTATAGAATTTCGTCGAATGTGCATGAACGTGGTAAGAATGGCACACTTTTTTTACCAGCACGGTGATGGATTCGGCATTGTTCACGGTGATGGATTCGACATTGTTGACCGTGACACTAAGGGTCACTTCTTGGCACTTCTTGCTCAACCTGCTCCACTAGCATAAAATTTCCTAGATTCTGGGTTTTGTCATGAGTATATTATGCACTGTTGTTGGAAAATAAGGTGTAATGCATAAATATTGACAAAATAATAGCACTAAAGTGAAGTAAATAAGGAACATAATATGTAATTATATCTATCATAATTGTGGTTGAATACTCAATATCTAAAGAATGGTTTAACTATTGATGCACCCTAAATATTGGAGAAACTCATATGCATCCAAAATATTGAAAAACATTAAAAACTAATATATTAATTTATTTAACTCTCCTTCTCATAAATTGCAAGGGGTTAGGTGCGTGTCTTGTATTCCTAGATTCCAATTTCCAAGCAAATTTTTTTTTCTCACCCAGAAAGTTTGATTGAGTTCAGAACATTCATATCGAATTTAAATCCAATCAAGTTTCGAACAACCCAAAATTTGACTTGGTCCAAATCAGTGAACCCAAATCCAAGTTATTTGGGCTTTAACAGGTATGAAATTAACTATTTATTAATATAAAAATGACATAATTTTATATTTAAAAAGAGTTATTTTTTGGGATGAGCACAGGTTGTAATGTCTGAACCCAATTTAAAGTTTAAGTTTGATTTGAAAATTGAAAAAAGAAAAATTCAAATTCAAATCAGTCTAAAACTTGAATAAAAAGGCCTAGACTTAAATTTCAAAAATTTTAAAATCCTAAGCTCACTCTAAAATTTGATAAACTCTAAGCATGTCAACTTGAGGTTTGGACGAGCACCCAACATCTTTAGAATTCATTTACTTCTCTTAAAAGTGGTCTGTTTTAGTTTTTGTGCTTGTCATGTAATCGGATTGTATGGTTCAAGAATATAAATGTCTAATCCTTATAGACTCACTTGAAAAGTCCAAGCTGTAAATCCCACATGACGTGTAGAAGGGTTTGACCCTTTTGTTCCAGGCGAAATAGTCTCTCGTCATATTACAACAGGGATATTGGGTATATTGGCGGACTTATTTCATCTTAGAGATCTTTTTACCATTCCAACTCTTTCTCTCTTTAATTATAATTGCTTTTTTAAAAAATTCATAGGTTGATGATTAAATTAATTTTCAAAATTTCTACTCATAGGAGTGAACTTTCAATATCCTCCTCTTGAATCACTTCAATCAACTGCATACCAGTGATATGCTAAGTAGATTGGAAGAAGTAAGCATTAAAACCATTAGGGCCTGGAGAATTATTAAGACTGAGACTGAAGAGGACATCCCTGATTCCCTGAGAAGAAGCAAGCATTTAAATCCACTCTAAAGAGTCCTGAGGCAAAGAGGGACCAATTAGATCAATAACATCTTGGATATTACACCTACTTGTTGGCTTAAAGTAAAGTAAATTGGAGTAGAAATTAAGAACCAAGTTCTCAATATAAGAGATATCAGAAATCAATAAACCGTTCCCATCCAATAGGGAATCAATTCTATTATTGTTTCTTCTTGCCAAGACAAAATTATGAAAGAATTTAGTGTTAAAGTCACCATCTTTGAGCCAAGGCACTTTTGCCTTTTGCAAAAGAAGAGAATTGTGTTCAAAAAGTGCTCTATTGTAATTCTCAAGATTTCTAATTTTTGCATCTTTTAAGATAGAGTTATTGGGGTAGAGATAACATGCCTCTTGAGCATTAATAAGCCCTATCCTATATGATTGCAACTAAATTGAAGTATTAGGACTACCAAGCTACATCAAAACCTTTAGTTTATTCCTTAGGATCTGGAGCTTTCTCATAAATTAAAATAGTATCTAACTATCCCAAACTCCACTAATCAGCTCCACAAAACCCTCATTGGAGGATATAAAATTGACAAATCTAAAAGGAGCTTTGTGAGGAGTTGGAGGGCAAAGATTCTGAACTTCCATGTAAGAATGATCAGAGCACATATTAGGACTAAACAAAGCATAGGAGTTAGGAAACTCACACAACCATTTTTGGTTAACAAGAATTCTATCAAGCTTTTTTTCTTATAAAGGACATGCCTATTTATTTGTTGCTCTAAGTGAATAAGTTATCCAGGAATTTTAGATTAATAATTTCTAGCTTAGCAGCAACTTCCTTAAGCTCTCTGCCAAGATTAGAGAAGTTCACTCTTTCCCCTTGTGCCTCTAAAGATTACATTACACAGTTGAAGTCTTCAATAAGAATCCAATGTCTGCTAATTGAATAACTAATGCTGGTGACGTCCTCCCTAAGTTTCATCATTTGGAAACCAAAATTGGAAGCATAAATGATGGTGATATCAAGGGATAGGTGAAGATGTTCCAGCTTACATAATAGGTGAACAAATTGGTCTAGCTTCTATGCGTCACAACCTGTACTTTGTTCTTGTTAAATGCAAAGGCTATGTGACCATTTTAGTGGTGATTATGGTTTGAACGAAAAGGACCATTCCCTTCCTAAGAACCTCATAGCTTCCTGGAACTTGTGAGCCTTAATTATGATCTCAAGTAGTCCCATCAAAATACGTTTCTTTTCAAGAACTAAATCTTTAAAAGCTCGCTTTTTATGAACTTCATTCAATCCCTTTATATTAAAAAAAAAAAGGCTAAAGGTTATAAGTTAGGGATCCACCCTTTTAGGTTTTCTCCTTTTTTTGCCTGATCTTCTATTAGCAATTGGAGACATTTGGAACCCATCTCTACTTCTTCTGAAAGACCATGGCCTTGATCATCTTCCTCAACAGGTTATGCTTTTAGATCATGCTCTTTTATTGGCTCTTTGCCATTACTAGTAGGTTTTGAATTCACATGCAAAAGTAGTTCTCAAGGAATCAATTCTACATCTGGTTCTGCCACATATTCTGGAGTGCATTTTATGCTTCTTCTTCATCAATTTGAACAACTTCTACCTCAATTGGACTAGTTGAGGCCTCATCAATTCCCATAAATTCATAATAATTCCCTAAAATGAACTTTCTCCTAGTAGGCCTCCATGTTTTATTTCCCATTTGAGGTTTCCAGTTGTAGCTAAGTTGTACTTCTGCATTAACCAATTTACCATCATTCAACTTCATAATTGAAATTGCATCAACCAGCTCCATTTTGGAGCTAACTTCCCTACACATCCTAGCATAACATTATTTTTCAAGTTGTGATATGGTTGAATCAAATGTAAGAGGTTTCCCCACCAAGCTAGCTAGGAAACTAAATCAATCTAGGGTCCAATATTCTAACGGAATGTTATAAAAATTGATCCATAAAGGAATATATTCAATCCTAGACTCCAAACCTGGACACCATTTTTGAATAAACATAAGTTGTCCTCTAATATGTCAAGGACCAGATCCTATAACCTTATTCATACTATCCACCTGAATGACCTTGAACAAGAAGGTATCCAATTTTATTAGTAAGACCTTATCCAAATCCTTACCTTCTCATATGCCAAGTGCCCAGCTTTATACCAAGGGAAAAGCAGGTTGTTGAGAAAGAAAAAAAATCCACCAAAGTGCAGCCCCAATGTTTAACTCTATCTTGAAGAAGTTTAACAAGAGAGGTTATAATACCATTGATAATAGTAGCTTGGAAATGTTCAAGACTCTCTCTTGCTAAGTCAGTAGCCACCACATTTCTCCAAGATTTTTTAGCTTCAATTGGAGTGCCTACGTTCTATTTTTTCAATGCATTCTGCTGCGAGAGATCCCTAGCTTCCTGAAGAGAAGGGAAAGCTGCATTTGAGGAAGAAGGGAGAAACCTATTGCCTCCTAAGGAGGCCTCCGTGTTGCCTTCCCAAAAGCACGACCGTGTTACTGTTCACGACAGTGTATATTAATTATAATTAATCAACAGTGTAAGTCTTCCTCTCTCTCACCTCTCGCCTCTCGCCTCTCGCCTCTCGCCTCACTGCCGCTTTGAAGATCCCCTGTCGCCAGTCTCACCGAAGATCGCTGCCTCTTGCCACATCTCTCGCGACTCTCACTCACCCGCTGGCTCATTGGTGGATCTCTTGTGTTTCGCTAGCTAGAGTTTTACTGGTGGATAGCTCGTGTTTCGCTGTTTTTCACTCGTTGGTGGATTTCTCGCGACTCTCACTTGCTCAGTCACTAGTGGATTGCTCGTGTTTCACTCGCTGATGGATCTCTCGCTAGCTGATGGATCTCTCAACTTATACACATCAATTTTACAAAATCTTAAATTTACTATAACATTAGCGGAAGTTTTTTTAATAATTTTAACCCAATTTTAATTAATTTAGCCATGCAAAAAGTTATTAATCACACAATGAAACATCTAAATTACATATAACAAAATAATTAATGTAGAAAGTCCTAGTTAGTATATCCTACTAGTTTTCTTAAAATTTGTAAAATATTTTTTGAACTTTTCTTGAATCACATCGACTTAATCCTTCTATACAAAAGTTATGATCAAAATATCGAACATTGTTTATTAGGAACAACAAAATAAATGACAAGTTTTTTTACTAAAATTCTGACAAGTTTTTTTACTAAAATTCTTGTATTTGGTTCGATATGAATTTTTGATATATTCTTATAAAATGTTGGTATTTCTCTTTTTTATTTTTTTGACTTATTTTGACCTAATATTCTTATAAAATTATGCCGATATAATATCTAATTTTATTAGTCATTGGACTAACAATTATTCCTATATAACAACCATCTTATCTTAATTCGTTCAATAACTAAACATCAACATAAATTATTTTCTACATATCAAATAATTTTTCCGAATTTCAAATTCTAACAAGACTTTAAATGCAAAAACATAAACATTGAATCTCACACTTCATTTGCTTGTCCCACAAAAGGTTTTCTTTGCTGACTTCAGGGGGTGGCAACACACGGGTTTCTCACAAAAATTACCATTTGCAAGAGATAGGATAGACGAGTGCTTCCTCTGGACATTGGGGTTCGCAATGGAGACATAGTTATTTTAGAACAGAATGCACAAAAGTCGTTCAACTACTTGCAACAATTGATGATATTAACGATGCGTATGGAACCTTGGGAGAACTTGAGTTCTTCACTTCTACCTTTGAAAGGTCCGTCCCCTGATCAATAATAACAAACGAAATTATCACTCCCTCTCAACTTTTGTTTTTCTTTTAATGTATACGTAACAACAATATTTTGATTTCATGTGGGATCTAATTTTGATGGATCGGCTTCCGGAATATATGAAGCTAACCTTTTTAGGCTTAGTCAATTTTGTAAATGAAGTTGCTTACATAGCTCTCCAGGATCATGGCGTTGACATCCTTTACCACCTCAAGAAATCGGTTATTAACATTAAGTTTCGAATCTTAATTTGTGTATAGAATTTAGTAATTATATGTTTCAGCTTCTTACACATTGAATGTATCTAATGTATACGCATTTCCCATTCTACTTCTTCGGTGGATAGATTTATATAAAGCTTATTTAGTGAAGCATAAGTGGCACCAAAGTGGATATTGCTGAGTGGTCAAAAATTATGGCTCATCCCACAATCCCACGTCTAAAATTTGTGGGAACGGTGAAGGTTCCTAAAGCTATAAAAGGAACCTCCCCTCCCCTCCTTAGTTAAACACATCCCAAATTTGTTTATCTTTTCTCAAGGCAAAATTCCTTCTCTCTTTTTGTAATGTTTCACTTATATTATTTCCTGAAAAAAATGAAATATCAATTTAGTAGTGTTCGAGGAAGTAAGCATAATTGGCCAAATTTCGTTAAATTCTGGTGTTCTTTATTTGTAGATTTAATAGCTACTGTCGCGTATAGTTGTAGTGAATTATTGTGCTATTAAATTATATGTCTAGAAAAATTCTGTCTAAGAGTTTGAGTTTTAAGTGGGACCGTTTGTGACCCCTTCAGTCTTTCCTAAGAATTTACTTGGTGTAATTTTTTAGTACAATTGTTCACCTAGGCAATAATGCTTAAGGTGAATTTGTTATTATCGGTAGAAATTAACCCAAGTTTCACAACAATTAGTATCAGAGCCAAGATTTTTTGTTAGTATGCTCTGCGGTTGCAGCGTGATATGATCTTCCACATCAGAAATTTTTTTTCCTTGGGCTATTGGCATTCAGCATTGACAGCTATTGAATAGTAATTGTAGCAGAGATGACAAAAATCAGAGATACGACCGCACCAACCACGTCGACAGCTTCTACCGCGTCTATTTTAGCAAGGACTGCTGTGACAAATGCAAGATTAGCGGTGGAGATTTGTGATGGTATGAGTCATTTCAGCCTGTGAAAAAGTGAGATTCAAGACGCTCTTTTTCAACAAGGTCTTGACATTGTCGTTGAAGAAAAGGAACCAAATGATGCTGAGGAGAAAGATTGGAAGACTATAAATCGTTTGACATGTGGTACAATTCGATCGTGTCTTTCCAGAGAGCAAAAGTATGCTTTCTTGAAAGAAACTTCTGCATCTAAATTGTGGAACGCGCTGGAAGAAAAATTCCTGAAGAAAAGCAGCCAGAATAAGCTCCGTATGAAAAAGAGACTGTTTCGTTTCTTTTATGTTCTGGGTACCACTATAAATGATCACATCATGATGGAGGCCCATCAAAGCTTGCAATTGAAGATATGGAAGCCATAGGGCTTGGAGAAAAACCATCGGATGGAGTTGAGGTCCAAAAGGAGTCGGTTGAAGTCTTGGAGGAAGAAGAAGTTGGGTTGCACTTGTTCTTAAAGTTCTAAGTGATGTTGAGCCATTTGGTGACTACAAAGCTTGTGTTTTTGCACCTGATAATACTGAGTTCGAAGCATAGGAACAGCAGATTTTATCACTTTTAAATTGAGCTTATTGTGGTCTAATTTAAATAGTATTTGGTTTGATTTAATGACTTGTTTGGTTTGTTTTATTTTAGCTATTTTGTAAGACTTTTATTACAGGTTTTATTTTTTTTAATGAGCTAAAAACAAAAAAAAACTGCAGAATAGGAAAGGTTAGGAGCTGACTTTGTGGCTGCCCATTTGTTTCCTATTTCAGCTCATTTGTTTCCTATTCGATATTATTCAGAAAAATATACAAAAAGTCAAGATTTTCTCTCAATCTTTTGGCAAGGAATTGTCTAGGTTTTGTTGTTTTTTTCCAAAGAACAATCATTGGGTTTGATTATTTTCCGAAAATAATCACAATTGTCTCATTGTTCTTCTTATCGCTAGAATTTTCAATCCGACCAATCTGACGAGAAAATTCGTATCTCAGTGTGTGTTCATTAGAATTGAGTGATTCCAAAATGTTGTGAAAGATCACTTCTTGAACTACAAATCTCTAGAAGTGGTCCCTATTTAGTTCGAACCCTAGCCTGGTCAAAAACTCTCATCTTTTTTGTCTATTGTCCAGCTGCCCAGTTTATCGCCCAGGAAAACATGTCTACGTTCCAACCCCCATAACTCAATCATCCCTTATCCAAATCACCCGTTTCTTGAACCTAAATTGTAGCTGAGGAAAAGTTCTACAAATCTCCTTTAACTTGCAGAACCCAATTCCCAACCAATTCACCCATAATCGCCTTCAAACCCGCCTGCACAGTTTTACCTGACAAATCCAAAACTTATCCAAACACCTTCAAATAATTCCCAATCCATTCCAGATCATTTTCAGGCCTATCTTGCATTATATCACTAGTTTTAATCAGTTAGTTATTGATTTAATGAACTTGGATGTGACATTTGAAGATGAAGATCTGGTTTTGATGTTGTTAGGATCCCTTCCTGAGGAGTTTGAGTTTCTTGAAACTACTACTCTACTTCATGGGAAGGTTGTTGTGTCTTTTAGTAAAGTTACAGTTGCTTTGTACAGTCATGAATTGAGAAGGAAGACAAAAGAAAAACGTACAAGTGAAGCAACAAAAGCTTTGGTAGTCAGAGGTTGTTCGCAGAGCCAGACTAAACGAAAGAAAGGGAGATCAAAGTCAAGGCTCAAATTGAGCAAAGATGAATGTGCCTTTTGTCAGGAAAAAGGACTCTGGAAAAATGATTGTCCAAAGCTAAAGAATAAAAACAAACCTGATAAAGAAATGAATAATGCAAATTTGAATGTTGTTGAATGTGAAGATACAAACTCAGATCTTTTATTGGTTGTTACATCCTTAATAAGCCCTTCTAATCCATGGTTGCTCGATTCAGGCTGTAGCCATCACATGTGTCTTAATCGGGATTGATTCTCTGATTTTATAGAGTTAGAAGGTGGAGTTGTCTACACAGTAAATGGCAATCACTGCACCACAAATGGGATTGGATCAATTTGTTTGAGGAGTCCCGATGAAACAACCATGACTCTGACAGATGTCAGATACGTGCCAAGTTTGACGAAGAATCTCATTTCTGTGGGAGTCCTAAAATCAAATGGCTATACTGTAAATGCATCAAATAGAGTAATGAAAGTCATCTATGGTGCACTTGTGGTAATGAAAGGAATTCGAAGAAATAATAACCTGTATTATTACCAAGGTGATGCAATTATTAGAACAACAGCAGTAGCTTCTAATGATGATCAAGAGCTAGAAGCAGCTAGGTTGTGGTATATGTGTTTGGGACATGCTGGTGAAAAATCCTTAAAGATATTAGTAAATCAAAAATTGTTGAAAGGATTTCGGGCTTGCAAATTAGACTTCTATGAACATTGTGTCAAAGGGAAGCAGACAAGAGTGAAATTCAGCACTGCAATCCATGATACGAAGGGTATTTTGGATTATGTTCACTCTGATGTGTGGGGACCTTGCAAAACAACTTCTTTGGGAGAAAAACACTATTATGTGACCTTTTTGATGATTTTTCCCAAAGAGTATGGGTGTATACTATGAAGACTAAGGATGAAGTGCTAGAGGTCTTCCTTAAACGGAAGAAGATGGTGAAAACTCAAACAGGCAGAAGGATCAAGCGTCTTCGTACAAATAGTGGTGGGGAGTACATGAGAGATCTATTTTTAAAAGTCTACGAAGATGAAGGTATTGTCAGGCACTTCACAGTCAGGGATACACCACAACAAAATGAGATGGCAGAATGTATGAACCGAACATTGCTGGAGAAAGTCCGGTGTTTGCTGTTTAATACTAGGTTGGGCAGAGAATTTTGGTCTGAAGCTGTTACATATGTTTGTCATCTCATCAATCGCCTTCCATCAACTGCTATTGGTGGTGAAACACCTTTGGAAAAATGGTTGATAAAACTTGCTATAGATTATGATTCCTTACATCTGTTTGGTTCCACTGCATACTATCATATTAAGGAGTCAAAGTTGGATCCATGTGTAAAGAAAGTAATTTTCATGGGGATAACCTCTGGTGTGAAAGGATATCATCTTTTGTGACCCGAGTCAAAGAAAATAACTTTCAGTAGGGATGTTGTAGTCGTTATCTATCTATCATGTACAAAACTAAAGACTACGCTACTGGAATTTTAGAGAGATGAAGTTAGAGTGAGAAAATATACAGAAACAGGGGTGAACAGAGTATATGGTTTTCAAAGGCTCAACAACTAGTTGAGGCTTCTTATGATTTTATTGATATTGAAAAACAATATGTGTATACAACTTCTGTAAATCCACGATACTTATAGCAGCTTATTAACTGTCGTCTAACAACTAACTCAACTAACTCTTCTTGATTTCTTTAAGACGATTCTTTATAACATTGCATGGCTTGCATGTACGTTCTTTACGTATGAATTTCTGAAACATCTTCTACAGATGCTACCTTTGAAAAAAACTACCATATTAAGAAAGGTGACAATTGAAAATGTTAAGCAAACAGATGGTACTCCAAAACAGGTGGAGTTTGAAGGAAGAATTGTTAATGAAGCAGATGCAGAAACACCTGTGGGAAGAGTCAGATGAAGAAGAGGTTTCAACCCAAGAACCTCCACAACAACAATTACCAATTACATTAAGAAAGTCAAAAAGAAACATTCAAGTACCTGCTCGTTATGCTAATATGGTGGCTTATGCATCTCTAATTGAAATTGATGACATTCCTACTACTTATAAAGATAAGTGGAGGATAACCATGAATGAAAAAATAAATTCCCTTCATAATAATTGATGAGTCAAATGTACAAAATTTATTTTATAGGTTTATTATGCATTGTTGTTAAAGATAAAATGTATTTAATAATAATGGATTTGACTCAAAGAGAAAAGAAACATGAAATAACATACTTCTCTTAAATCTTGAAGAACTTGTTAAAATTTTCTTGTTATTTCTTGTTTCTTTGCTCTTTTTAATATAGATACTTCTGTAGTCTTTTTAACGAAGGTGTAGAAAAAAACATTTTTTTAAATGATCTTAACACGTTCGAGATATATCGTAACTTTACTTATTGACAATAGATCATAAGGTAAGAAATTAAAAGAGATTTGAAGGAGATGAAGAGTAGAAGGGTAGTAGGGCCTGATGAAATATTTATAAAGGTGTAGAAGAGTCTAGGCAAAAAGGGTATTACTTGGCTAGTCAAGCTTTTTAATATGATCATCAAGTTCGTCTAAATATCAGACGAGTGAAGACTTAGCATGTTAATTCCTCTATACAAGAACAAAGGAGACATTCAAAATAGTAACAACTATAGAGATATCAAACTACTTAGTCATATCATGAAGTTATGAGAGAAAGTGATTGAGAAGAGAGTAAAAAATGATATACCTGTCTTAGAGAACCAGTTTGGTTTTATGTTGAAAGGTCCTCTATAGAAATTATACATCTCCTTAGAATATTACAAGAAAAGATAACGTAACTTACACATAGTGTTTATTGACTTACAGAAGACTTATGAGAAGGTAACTAGAGAAATTATGCGGAAGTGTTTAGACGTTAAGAAAGTTCCTATGATCTTTATACAGGTTATTAGGTATATGTTTGAAGTTGTAAATTAGACTAGAGTAAAGATGATAGGAGAAGATACAAAGTATTTCTCTATTCCTTGTTGAGCCACTATCTGTTTGCAATAGTGATGAATGAGCTCACCAAGAAAATCCAAGGGGATGTGTCTTCGTGTATGTTGTTTGATGATGAAATAGTTTCAGTGGATGAGACAAAAGAGGATGTCAATATCAAGCTAGAACTTGAAAAGGCTATGATAGAATCAAAGAACTTTAAATTAAGCAGGACTAAGATTGAGTACTTAGAGTGTAATTCTCAGGCCATAAGGAGATTTTCAATGTAGAGGTAAAGATTGGTTTATAAGTTATACCACAGAAAGAGAATTTTAAGTATCTAAGATCTATCATCCAAAACAATAGAGAGATTGATGAAGACATAATTCACCATATCAGCTTAGAATGATTTAAATAAAAGAGTACATCAAGAGTTTTTATGAAACAAGAAGATACCACTCAAGCTTAAGGTCAATGATATCATTTAGCGATTAGTCCAATCATGCTCTATGGAGCAGAGTATTGGTCCATCAAATATGTGTAGTCATAAGTTAATGGTGGTGGAAATGAAGATACTCTGTTGGATGTGTAACCTTACCAAAAGAGATAAAATCAGGAATGTAATGAGAAAAGACAAATTAAGGGTGGTTAATATTGATAGAAAATTAAGAGAAACAAGGCTTAGGTGATTCAAACATGTGAAGAGAAGACATTTGGACACTCCAAAAAGAAGATGTAAGAAGTTATGCTTAGAAACTATAAGAGGAAAAGAGAAAGGCCTAAGAAGAACTGAGGAAAGTAATCGGGAATTGTATGATTTTGTTGAAACTTACCGAAGATGTAGCCTTTAATAGAAAATGTTGGCATACTAGCTAAAGAATCTTACATAAAGGAGTCTTTCTCTTTTTTACAGGTCTCTTAAACATTTTTCTTAAGTCTTATGTCTTGTATTTAACCTATACATTTAATATGTAGTACTTTACTCTTAGTTATTTAGCCTAAATATTTTCTTATAATAACTTGTTATTTATTTATTTATTTGCTTTCTTTTTTGTATATTTATTTACTTTCTTTATCTTTTCTTTTTATTCTTTATATTGTTGCATGTTTATTGGATTGTTTATTTTATTACTTATTTTATATTTATATTTATGTATGTATTTATTTATTATTATTGTTCAATAAAATTGCTTATTTTTAGACCTCCTCAAATCTCACATCTCAACAGAGTGACGTAATTCATCTATTTTCAATAGAATACTTGATGAGTTTATCACACGGTGTTATTGAAAAATCAGGAATATTCAATAAGAATAATTTTATATGAAAAAAGAACAAAAACCATTGAGATAATTTCAATCAAGGTTTTTTGAAATTAAAAACGACTGATTTTACTATATTAATTACAACTCATCTATTTTTTTATTAAATAATTGATGAGTCAATTTTACAAAACTCTGTATCCTTCACTCTACCATTTATAATTATACGTTTGCTCTTCGAAAAGGGGATGGTTTTGGCACCCTTGGTCTCGGGACGAAGGAGAGAGTGAAACATACATATGGTTATCCACCTGCATGCATTTCACTTATATTCTTCTTACACAATCGACAGTGCCTTATCAGTTGGCACAGGCATGACTTGTCTCAACTCAGAGCATTCTCTTTCAGTTTTAGATCCTGTACTAGTCTTCTTCTCATTATTCATCATCTCTTCTTTGCTTTTTCCCCATAAAACACTATAAAGACCTCCAACTAGCAATAACCCACCAAGGATACTGCAAGAACAAGCAAAGGGAAAAGATTATAAATCTCTTAACCTTCATACATTAATTACAGGGTTTCTTTAAATGGCTGCTTATCTATTTGAGTGTAATTACCTTCCTAAACTTGTGGCCTCGCACAGTAGAAACGCAGAGCATATGATGGTGAAGATCAGGTTTAATGGTGTTGTCGTTGCTAGGAAAACTGGTCCTTTCTTCTCTATGACCCATGCTTGTAGATAGAATGTAACCCCGGTCACTACAACTCCCTGAAACAACACAAACTTTAATTTAGCTGTTGGAAAAATGATGAGCTCAGGTGGACTTATGCAATCACACAAATAATAATGAAGGAAGAACATTGTTGTAATAGATATTTTATTTTCATCAAACTCGTCTTAAATGATTATTTATGGATTGAATAAAAAAATTAATTCACTAATTCATATCACTTAATGTTATAATACAAAAAGATAAATACTTCCAATGTTATGATAAAATTTTTACAATAGAAAAAAATGATTAGTCTACCTTCATTTTATTATAAGTCTCTTTAAATAATTTTAACTAATTAAAGGTTAAATTTAACTTAAATTTAGACACAACTACTTGTAAAATAATTCTTAAATCACTTGAATTAATTAAAAAATAATTATTCAATTGTTCCTTTTAAAAATTGTTGCAAATTCTAAAAATCAAATTTAGTTCTAATAAAAGGTTTCATGAATTGTGGTATGTATAATTTTTGCTATTTCTCTAAATGAAAGCTTGAAATTGAAAGAGCAAAGGGGTTGTAGAATATGTATATGGTGGAAAGGGAGCTTTACACAGTAAGAAACAGCGAGAAGTCTGACATTCCAACCCAACTTCCACTCATTAGGATCTCTTTCAAAAGCAATGGCAATGGCAAAAGACTGAATAGAGCTCAGGAAACACTGAAGAGTGGTCAAGAGAAGCTTGGATGGATAGATTGTTAGAATCCTTGCCTGTCCCAAAACATTTTCAAAGTAATAAACCACTTAGTGGAAACCCTTGAAAGATTTAAGAAAATTCAAAGAGTCATGACTAATACTTACCTGCAACACAAGCCACAAGCCCCAGAACGTGTTGGACATGAGCAGAAGGAAACAACCTTTTACCCATGTTTTTCCAGAAGAAACATGTGCTTCAAGTATTTGGTTTCTGTGATGTCCAAAAAGGTGGTGGAGACAAGGGAAATGAAAGATGGGACCCTTGTAAAATGCGAGTGTTGCTACTCCAGACATGCAGATTAGTATTCCTACAAGTTTGGTTATCCCTGAACTTGTCTTCAACTTCAAGACCTCCATCCTGAAATCGATACTTCCACAAACTTAAGAACAAGGCAAGATACTACCTTTTGTCCGATTTAATCATTATATTAAAACCCATTTGTTGGTTTCATTACGGACATCAATAATAATTGACTGTCTCAGGTACAATAACACCAAATTCAACACAAGACATGTTCGATATGTAAGTACTTGGTGCCCCACGGAGCACCGGCAGAGGTGGATGGACCAGGGTTGCCTTACATAAGCCAGACCAAATAAAGCTTCGATCCTTCCAAGGGTTTAACAGTTTAAGGTGATACTAGTTACATATATATTATGCTTTGGATACATTCTAGAATAATTATTAACCAAAAATATTTTTATATTTACAACATCTACATATATTTTTTAATTTATAATAAAAAAAATTTGTATCATTTTTTGATTGATACGTAATATAATACGAAAACACTATTCCAAATTATAATTAACAGAAAAGAAGGGGAAGAAGAAAGTATCATACATATAAAATCAGACTAATAAATACAAATGCCATAAACATTGTTGAAACCACAAATTTAAGCCAAATGTTTTAAAAAGGCTTGATGCTATGCGCCTATGCCCCAAAAAAGTGCATAAAACCACATGAAACATGCAGCCAAAGCAGAACGAAACTAATTTATTCTTGAGCATTTAAGAAACCAGGCCATAGTTATTAAAGCTTGGAAGGTCCCGATGAGATTGTGGCGGGTAATGTATGACTTGTTAGCATCGCCCACTAAGGACAGTTGATAAGATTTTATGGCACATGGCGAAGTTCGATAGTTATGTTCCCTAACGTCATCAGCTTAGCGACATGTGAAAGAGAAAAATTGAACTCATTAATTACATGTGTTTGATACTGAAATAAAGTTGTTGATGGGAAAAATATCCTTTTAACCGTATGTACTCTTTCAACTTCTTTCATGTGCTTCACTTCACGACAGTTTCTTTCTTTTACTTGTCAACCCTTCTTTTAATCTGTTATAATCCGATGTACTTACCAGAGGTTGAATTTGGATTACTAGGGAAGCAATTAGATCAAACCTCAATTGTAAGAAATGTTAATAATAGGGAGGGCATGGTTCGGTTTGACATATGGCCAATAAGGCATATGATTAAAATATAATAGATTCTAAAACTTTTATTTATAAATTATTTTATTAGACTAATAATTCTTTTTTCATGTTGTTCCGCCCACCTAAATTCATAAAAAATAGAATGATATGAAATAAAAATAGTTGTTATGATTTATATCCCTATAATTTTCGAAAACAACCTCTTTATTATTTAAGAGTAAGGCTACGTTCCCTAGACTTTTTCAGACCCGACGTGTAGCCGACCGAATTTTTATTAGGTCCTCGTTGTTATTATTATCATCTCTATAACTATTATAAATGTTTAAATCACAATTTATCATCATTTTTTAATGTTAAATCAGATTAGAAGTCTGATAAGAGTTATTTATTACTAGAGTCTTACTACTAGTGTCACTTCTTGTCTTTATCATCTCAATCTAATAGTGTGTACTATTCTTTTGTTAATACATATAAGACAATATTATGCCTTTCAATTGTAAATTACAGTTCTAGTTGTGTTTGATTTCACTCCAAGATTGGTTCTAAAACTATACTTCTTAGATTTTCCTGAGAATCGCCTTACAAAGCACTTCTAAATGCTTAAGCAACTTCAAGAATCACCAGGTGATCATCTACAGATCTTCGTGTACAAAGAGATCTAGCAATGTAAGAAGTGGAAGATCGTACATGCCTTTAACTTAAGAATGCATGATTTATCATGGATACGCATATATCATGCTTGGCTATGTTGCAGCAATCCAAACAAGAATTTGATTGTTAGTTGATTAGCTTCAGATAGTGGGGTCATGAAAACACGCACCAGGAAGTATCTGATGCCTTTAAATCTCCAATACCTTATAGGTTTGCTCTTCGTACTTTAGCACAACAAATCAAACAATGTAGTAATTATATGCTACAGTTGATAAGACTAAAAGCTTTACCTTAGTAAAAGTGCCAAGAAGAAAGTAATGACGGGAAGGGAATTTGTAGTTGCAGCTGCCAAAGTCGCAGATGTGTAAACTAGAGCGATCCCATATAGATCTAGGCTCAAAGTAATCCTACCACAAGAATCAAGTAGAAGTTGAAGTGTATATACTGATATATTTATATTTATATTTGTACTAAGGCCATGAAATTGGAAGAAGAAACTTCGAAAGACACACGTACCCACAAAGCGAGAGCATAAAAATCTTGAAGAAGGTCACAAATGATAGTGGTGGCTTATTTTTCCTAGAATTCATAGGTAAAATCATTATCAATCTCGTAAGATTGACAATTTTCGTATATGTATAAAAAGCTGAATATGAAAGAAGGGAAATAGAAGAAATTTGAGTATTGAGTGTACCACTCAAAGAGCAAGGCAAGAGGGGCTAAGAAAAGGGTTGCTGCAGCTTGTCTGTAAAAGACAAAAACGAAGTTGTTCATTCCCCCATCAAAAGCAGCTTTCGAAAGTAAGAACATGCCTGCATATATTGCCTGAATCAAAATTACTGCGATACAAGGCTTCTTAGCATCCATCACAAACAATGAAAGGGTCGGAAATTTGAGCTTTAGAGATAGTTTCACTGATAGCTACTAGTTTTGCTGTCTAGAAGCACGTCAATGGAGGTATAATGTGAGCTCAATAAGGTATATATAAGTTCAACTCGTAAGAGGGCAAGGGAAGAGGAAGCACACGAAACAGGAACACTAAACTCTCTCGTCTTTTCCATTGGGACTTGTGTGGTCACTACTTTAATATGAGGGACCGCTTAAAGATGGCAGCCGGTGTCTCTATTCATCAAAATCAACACTCGTGCAGTAATTATAAAGATTGGAACCTTGAAAGCAACCTGGTCGGGCCGACTATACAACAGGCCCTGAACCAGACAAGTACGACGGGCTCCAGCCCGGTCCACGCTCTCCATAGC
>JAOTBA010000203.1:28354566-28365572 GCA_025629845.1 Erythroxylum squamatum
CAAGATCAGCGCAGTAAGCAATCCACACATGGATCCAAACGGCAACGTTCCGTTCAGTCAGAATCCGGCTGAACCACAACCTGTATACCTCTTTTAATACCCTCTAGGATAAAATACGTGCATAACTTTTATTTCCTGTTCTTTGACGTCTTCTTTCCTAAAATGGAACTAACATGGCTCTTCAAGCCTGGTTAGTATTTACAGTACAACTGTCTTTGCTAGTTGTTGGCCTGATTGGAGGCACGCATCCAACAATTTGGGTCATGATCAAAAACATTCAATCAATTTGAATAGTTTAATTTTAAAAATTTTGAATGGATCAATTTTTTATTTTAGTTTTTAAGTTTTCAATTTGATTTACTTTAATAATTTTTGCTGTTAAAATTTGATTAGTTTATTAATTAATCGGTTAATTTTAATAAAATAATTATTTTTTTATAAAACAAAACAAACTAATTAATTTTTATTTAACAGTCTTCATTTTTAATTAAACTTTAAATTAAGGGCAGTCTCCTTCAATTTTATTTTAAAAATTTTCAATTTTATTTAATATTTAACTAGTTTTATGACTGTCTAATACCGGTTAAATCTTTTAAACCTTAAACCTCTTGTCTTACTAATTTAACTTCCTATCCGATTTTTAACAATGACTTTGGGTGCTTTTGAACTAGATTGTGTGTTTTTTTTTAAGTGAAACACAAACTTTATTTGACCGAGGCCTAAATTATGGTCGAAGTGAGAAAAGAGGACTAAACTCTCAATAATAACGAGCAAACGACCCGATAATATCTTAGAAAATCACTTGAAATACCTAATATCAATAGGTAGATAACTTGATTAAAAGTGATAATAGGATATTATTTTATTAATTTAATTTTTTTGTATTTTATTAATTTAAGTTTTTCTTACATTCATAACTAAACCCCTATTTTTTATTAATGCTTCGAGAATTGTCCATTAACCCACCCAACAACCAAGTTGGTTGAGAACTAAGAGGGACTTGTGAACGAGGTCGTGGATTCGTTTAGTGAAACACAAACTTTATATAACCAAACCTTAATCCTCTGATTTTGGTAATGTTTTAAAAATTGGACCGAAAATTAAGCTGGTAAAATAAGAGATTTAAGGTTGTAAAGTTCAACTGATATTAGACTGTCATAAATTTAGTATACAATAAAGATTGAACAAAATAAAAAATTTTAAAACAAGATTGAAGAAGGAGACTATATCATTAGCTATCAAAAAGATTAAAGTTTAATTGAATCTAGAGAGTGTTATATGAAAACCAGCTAGTATATTCTGGGTTATAAAAATTGGTTAGTTAACGAAGATCGGTCAAATAATTAATAAATCAATCAGTTTGTAATAATAAATATTATTAATATAAATCGAACCAAAAAATTGCACAGATCAAAATTTCAATTGGATTTTCTCAAAATTCTCCTGCATTATAGCTCTCGAGCCTCCTACTCCAGATTTATCATGGTTCAATATAGGCATCCTTGAAGTCCAAAGCCTCATTCACAAGTTCGCTAGCAACTAGAGGTAGATTAAAGACAAAAGACAGGATTTATGACTCAGTTAACACTCTTTGTGACTTTTACAATATTGAAGAAGAAAGAATAACCCATTTATACTTCAAATGCGAATTTACAACCTCTGTTTGGAATAGCATTCAGCACACCTTAAATCAATATTGCTTTGAATCCAATTAGAACAAGGTTCTTGAATGGGCTTAAGCAAAATATTTTTCTATGAGAAATGACACAATATGCTTAAGTCTTGGCCTCAATTGTGCAATTCATGTTATCAGGAGGGAAAGAAAGCAAAGAATTCGTTAGCAGAAGAGAATTGACAAGTACACTCTTATTCATAATTTGCATTACTAGATCAAGAAAACTTTGGTAGCTCATCAAGTGACTTATCAACTAAGCTCTCATATTAGAAGATGGTGGAACCTCTAGTTCTAGTTTTTCCTCCGTAATTAACTATGTTGTTATATCATATTTTGTTTGACTCTCACTGTATTGTTCCTTTTTTATGCCTTTCATGGCTATTAATGAATTATTTGTTAATTTTCAAAACAAAGAGAAAAATAATTGCTATTTTTTTAATGATTAAATAAAATGTTAAATATATGTAATAAACCATAAACTTTATATTTTAAAATAAATTATTTGAGGAATTAACAACTCAAAAATACACAAAATTTAAATGATTTTTTAAAGGTTCAAATTCAAAAGACCCAAAAAAAATTAATATTTGAAGATCTTGAAAAGTTCAAATATTTCAAATTTATTAGAATCTTAGAGCATTTATATTATTAAAGCTTGTCATAATTATTGAGATGGCTATTGTGAGTAATTCAGGTTTGTCATTTCCTGAACTATGATTATTTCACCAAAGACTATGATTAGCAATTATACTATTTAAATCTCCCAAGTTTGGACCAACTTTTCCTTACTGAGAAGAGTTTATTTTACAGTAAAATTGAATTCACAATGAGTTCTTATTTCATTAATAAAATTCTAAGCACACAGAATTGGGTAATCTTACCTCGTCACATTTACAGGAAGAGCAACCGGTGTACCTACTGACTCGCCAACTTTGCAAATCATTATGAGTTACGGATCACTACTTTTGATACTACACCTATAGGATGCCTCTTAATCTTTTTAGAGGATATGTCGGGGGTTTGTTCCCTAGACTAGCCATGTAATATGCCTCGTGTTTTCTTTCCATTTCATTCAAAAAAAAAAGTCCAAGCACACGTCCCCACCGGAGATTTAAAAACCACCGTGAAAGCAACTAAGGATTTGCTTGAACAAAGTAGTGATATATAAATATATGTCATGGTGATTGATTATTTAGTATTGTCTCGGCAAAAAAATTATGATTCGATTAACCATATCAGGATTATTCGATCATATATGCAGAGAAACTAAGAAGATGGTATTATAATAAAAAGTATCATAAAGAACTACTAATCCGAAATTAGAGGAGTGGAAACAAATAATTAAGGTCGTTTCACTATGTTACTATCAGCCTCCACCCATGAAAGAATTATTTCTTTAAGTCAATGTATAATCTTTTATGTTCGATGGCAACTTGTCGATGACGGTAGAATAGTG
Source organism: Erythroxylum squamatum (assembly GCA_025629845.1). Lineage (NCBI taxonomy): Eukaryota > Viridiplantae > Streptophyta > Magnoliopsida > Malpighiales > Erythroxylaceae > Erythroxylum > Erythroxylum squamatum. The sequence continues at coordinate 28,357,698 of JAOTBA010000203.1, forward strand.
TAGTTATTATAAATTAATTACGATTATACGATTCCTTCTTTTGATTTTAACAGGAATTCAGACCACTAGAAAGCAGTAAGAATGGATTTTGGTTTAGATTCTGCTTTAATTGATATATTTTATTCCAGCAAGATCTGGCTAAAGTTAGAAGATCAAAATTCTACGTTCCTCTTTTCTTTCATGTTCATTAGCCCTTTTTTTACCGGAGATATTAATATGATTATGGGCCACTTTAAAAAGATAAATATTATTTAAATATATAATGCTAATCAAAGCATCAAATAAAGAACATTTTTTGGAAATTAAAAGCAATTGATCCTATTTATAATACGTTTGCTATCGTGCATAGCGATGCTTAAATAGGTTCAGAAATGCTACCAATAATAGACCATGTTCACTGACTCATAGTGTTAGAAAGATCTAACTCACTCCCAAAAGTTAGCTCAAGAAGGAGAGATTTGCACACTATTATAAATTGTTGAATGCTTTCATTATTGTCCGATGTGGGATTCCTGACATACTCCCTCAGTCCAGAGCAAGACTGGACATCTGATGGACATATTGGATAAAGGGACATAACCGAGCACCGCCTCAAACCATCGAGACAAACTGGCTCTGATACCATATTAGAAAGGTCTAACTTACCCCCAAAAGCTAGCTCAAGAAGGGAAGGTTTGCACACTATTATAAATTGTTGAATATTCTCATTGTTGTCCGATGTGGGATTCCTGACACATAAGGATGACATATCAATTAGATTCTTCTTAAAGTTAATGAATTAAGTTCAATTTAATTCAATTTCGTATATTCAAGTATAATCAAACTCAAATTCAAGTTTTATAATTTTTTGATCAAATTAAATTCCTACTATATTATTATTATTATTATTATTATTATTATTATTATTAGTAGTAGTAGCAGTAGTTGCTATTGTTGTTGCAGTGGTGGTGGTGGTGGTGGTGGTGGTAACACTACTAATAGTGACTATAACAATAATAATAATAAGTACTAAATCTAGCTAGATCCTTACAAGATAAGTATTACCTAGACAAGTTGAAGCAAGCTACAAGAAGGATTACAAGAATTTCTTTACGAGAGATTTTTTATCTGACGCCAAATTTTTTTATTACGAGTCATGTTCTTGGTAAGTTCCAATACCACCATATTGTTCCTGATCAGCTCTCTCGACTTTTAAGCCTCTCTTGTTTTCGCTTACAGTTTCTGAATACGATCTTCTCAAATCTTTTCATCGGAACGTTTGAGGTCTCCTTTTAACATATCCAAATTATCTAAATCTTGTCTCTCTTAATTTGTCAATAATATTAACTACTTTAAATATATCTCTTAGCATTATACTTCTGACCTTATCACTTCTAGCGAGGGTGCACATTTATCGGAGTATTCTCGTCTCCTTCACCATTAACTTATGAATATTCGCTTATTAATTATCCTAAAACTATCGTCCTCGTGTAGGGTTCAGAACGTATCAAACTCTTAATACTTTCATCTGAACTGAAAGAGATTACTTCAATTCTTTCCATTTCAGCTTTCACAATTGGTAGGGGAAAAAAAGTGTTAGCTAAGTTCTAAGTACTGTATACTTGTTGACTAGTAAGAGCCGTCTCACACAGAAAGAGATATAAGAATCATAGCTAAGGTTTTTATCATGTACATATCTAACAAACTACTTTCTTTAATCATACAACTAATTAAAGTGAATGCCAATCATGCATTCACACCGTAAATATGAACTCTTTGACGTTAACAACCCATATGAAAATGACCTTTCGATCAACTTAGATTCCACCATGCATGTAATAAGCCCTCCACGTAGTATGAGATTTGTAATAGAAAACGACTGTCCACCAATCATTACTGATACGCCCTATGGTTGTAATAAGCAAATCCTGCAATTTAAACGTGTATTAATTAAGTTATTAAGGACAACAGGATCACAAGCTCTTCTTCTCGTCAATGTGCTACTTTTGGGAAAATTGAAGTTAATCTCAGGAACTGATACAGAAATGGACAATGCTTGATCAGCTTACCCTAAACTGTGTGGTTACGAAACCTAATGTTAGGTTAGCTCAAACTCGTGTTTCAGTTATTTTCTCAACTAAAAGCTTGCACATGTTTCCTTCATGATCTTCTCAAGTTTCTAATTTAGTCACTAATCATAAAATTAACTCAGAGTCAAGGAATTAAGAGCAACATATTTCTTCACTTTTTATTGTTAATTTTTTTCTCATGATCTTATCATCGACATAGGAACGGATCCAGAAATTTTTTTAAATGGGGGGCAAAATTTTAATAAGGACAAAATTTTATTTTTAATGGGGCAAAATTTTAATGAAAGCAAAATTTTATTTTTTTATGAGAGCAAAATTTAAAATAATAATTTTTTTATAGAAAATTTGTTGGAGGCAGTGGGGGGCCACTTGCCCCTAATATAGATCCGTCCCTCCATCGACATATTGTTATCACGATCTAGTATCATATTTGATATCATTCATTACATTCCAAATTCAAGTTGATTAAAAAAATAATTAATTATGAATTAATTACTAGTCGTTTTATATGTGAGATTTAGTGATTAAGTTCACATTAAAATGATCAAGTTAATTTATTATATTGAATTCCCCATCATCAATTTAGATTCTATTTGGTACGTTGGTTTATCATTGTTTTTAGCACAATGAACACAATATGCACATGCCTAGGGCCACTTGATCATATATATACACGTAAGGAAATGAAATAGCTGCTTTGAGCAAAGCAACCGCAAGCACTGAAGAGAGAAAGCTGAGGTGTCTTTTAAGGCGTAACATTTCTTAGCCTACGGTAATAGACTGTCATCTTTCAAGAAAAGCAATGACCGCTTTACGTAGTCCGCAAAAAAGCCCTAAGCAGCAAAAGTGATTGTTCCATTAAACAATTAATAAAGGTCTGTCTTTTACCAGAAATGTCACTACAAAAAGCAGACGCTTCTGTCATGAACATTACATGTGATGTTAACTAAACAACTTAGGATTCAAAAGCTGACTAAAGAGATGCTGACTCCTCAAAGAAGCTTTTTGTACAGAAGCAAAAGCAGTGGCCCCTGTTCTTGAGAGATAAAAAAGGAAGAATTCATGAAAGGGTCATCGATATCATATGGTAAAACTCGAATACCTACTCCCACTGAAAGAAACGTAAAAACAAAAGAAAAAAAAAGTTGCCATGCACAAATAGAATGTGATCAAAATCTGGAAAAAGAACTATGTTTGCCATGCACAAGTAGAATGTGGTCAAAATCTGGAAAAGAAACTGTGTTCACGCAAGTAAAATGACTGGATCACATTGAACTCGTGGCAGATAATCTCAGTATTTCATGCAAAAGTAATTACCTTGGGCTCCACTTCTACTCCAATCTTTATATCAGCTAATCATCTAATTAAATGAATGTATTTAACTTTAAATTAAGTATATTCTCTCTAGGAAAAAGATAAAGCTCTTTCTAATTTTTAGTTTCTAAAAAATTCTTATTTTAGACTTTAATTAAAAAAATTATGAAATACACACAGTATAAATATTAGATATTGACTAATTAAATATCATTAATATAATAACTCAACTCAGCTCTAGAACTCAATTTGAACTAATTATATTTAACTTACATTAATAATTTAAGATAATTATAATAAATTATTAATTTAAGTCATATTTAATTAGTTTAGTTTGAATTTGAATTTAAGAGATGAGTTAAATTATTAGTTTAAGTCATATTTAATTAGTTTTTTTCCACTCTTTCAAAGGAATTTATATATTTTGTAATTTCAAATCTACCGACAAGAGCTGAAAACTAGAATAGGCAACTCCTCATAAATTAAGGTCATATAGGCTCATCCATTACCATGGCTTGCACGTCTGATCCACAAAGCATATGATATTAGCATATTTTTAACTTCTAAATATATTGCACGTTACACCTTAAGAGTGTAAGAGGCTTGACCATCATTTGAGAGGGATCAGATCACTTATTCCTATTACTTTGTTCTATAAAAATCTATCCATTTAATAAACAGAGCGTACAAAAAATGGACAACGAACTGAGATTATACCGGAATAGAGGGCGCGCCAACTTTGGGACGAACTTGTGTCCATTTGAGAAGAGAATAAATCCCCACAATTTCAGCATACTAACATACATGAATTTAAAGAGTGAAATGCCTTATAAATATCAGAAATAGTCTCTTTACCTGATAAGCGTAAAATCACGTACTATTAAACTTTCCTGAAACATACGTTTTAACGTAATTTTTATTAGTTGTTGTTATTGTATGTTACTTGTAAAGGTTATTATAAGCTTCACTGTAGGATATAAATAAAACAGAAAATTTAATTCCATTTAAAAAGTTGTCACCTTTTCTTTTTTCTCATAAGCTAGAATTTCCCATCAAAAAGATGTTTTATAAAAAAATTGGATAAACAACAAAGCGAGAAAATAGGGGAAATTTGAAGAAAATAACTTCCTCATATATAAAAATGTGGCTTTTGCTGATATGACTATAGATAGACAACGTGTCACGGACACGTTATATAGGTAAACCTTTTGACCTGATCTACTCTACATGAGTTTTAAAAAGTTAATTACTAAATTCAAAATGTTAAAAAATTAATACTAAATTAAAAATTTTCTAAAAGATTAAGCACTGCCAATTTGTTATCCAAATTTATATAAATAAAAAAAGTTGAATCAAGCCAAAATTTAATTATTCTCACTCTTAATTGTATTAATTTTTTGTAATGGATAATTTCTAATTTTTATCTTTTAATAAAAAAATTTAATACATAAATGATAACTTATTCCAAATAATTGTTCAAAAGTTCAAATTTTTAGGGTTCAATAAATTAAAATAGTTCCTTAGAATTGTCTATAAATATATTAATTATTTTTTTAAGAAAATGAGAAATATTTAATTACATTGAGAATATGTTATACAAATAGAAGTTGAAAGAATTTCATCTTCTTAATTTTGGGATATTGTTTCTTCTTTCCTAACATAGTCTACAAAGATTCTTTATGTTAAAAATGCTAAATCTAATTGTAATTAATTAATGATTTTCTCATGGAACAAAGTTTATGATTACTTTACAAAATATAGTTAATAATATTGGCTTTAATCAAGGTCTTTAATCCTCTTAAGCCATATGTTATGCAGCTTAAAAAACATCTTATGTGATTAGCTCGTAATCTTTTTAATCAACGTTTTAATAACTAGATTGAAAGTTAAACTAGTAAGATAAGAGGTTTAAGATCTAAGGTTTAACTAGTATTAGATCGTCATAAAATTGGTTAAATATTAAATAAAATTAAAGAATTTGAAATATAATTGAAAAATATTGTTTTTATCTATCGAATAATTTGAAGTTTAATTGAAAAAGAGATTTTTAAAATTTTTCATCAATTGATTTATTTTTGTGTATAAGAACTTATTAATTTACAAAAATTGTCTAATTAATTAATAAATTGATTAATTTTTAACAAAAAGAATTATTAAAATAAATTAAACCAAAAAGTTGAAAGCGAATTCGAAAATTAAATGGTTTAAGATTTTTACAGTTGAATAAACCGAATCGATAGGATGTATTAATCATTGTTTTTAATAGAGCATAATAAAACTTACAGTAAATACTAAACATTGTCCAAATACATTAAAATTTATATGGTTTGGTCTATATTTTAAATATTATCACTTATTCCCTTTAATATTAGTTAGATACTCTTGATTTTATATTTTGTGTATTTTAAATTTATTTTTATTGAAAATGACATAGTAATAAAAGTATAAGCTTTAATACAATCTTGTTTTCAAATTATGAATGAGTAGAAAATTTAAAAAAATACGACGAAAGAGGTAATATAATAATACAAAAAGTCGCAACAGAGTAATAAATTATTTTAAAATAAAAAATGAAATAAAAAAAGAGAAAACAGTATGACTAAATAATATATATATATATTATTTAGTCATATATATATATATATATATATATAGTTGAATTGGAATTCATTTAAAAAAAAAGGAATTATGAATGATGGGAGATTAAAAAAAAGTCATTAATTAAAAAAATTTAAAAGTAAAATATAAAAAATATCATTATTGTTTCTTAATTACCATATAAAATTAGAAATTAATGATGATTTAAGGAGGAGTCTCTTCTATTTATGGTTTCAGCCTCGATATGGGCTCAAGTATGACACAAGTCCAAAAGCCCAGCTAGCATTGATCACGTGCACTGAACTTACACTGTTTCTTTAGATAACTCGTAAAACCCAATTCCCAATTCACCCAAACCATAGCCCTAATCGGACGACGTGATCCCCAAGTCCATTTTTCCCCTTTTCTTCATCTCCATTTCGTTACTCAATCCTCGTGTCTCATTTTCGACGTCTTCGCCGGAAATTCACTCTTATTCCAAGAACGTGTGGGTTTCGATGTGGGGGGATTTTTGAGAACTGCAATTTGCCTTATGATGTTTAATGTGTTCAAGGTGAGTGGTGTAATGATAGCCGCTTGTAGGATTAATGGGATTAAAGGTCTATCAGATCACTGCTTTTGGTAATACATTGCAGCTTTCTAGGGCTTAGCAGGAGTTTCTTTCCGCTGCTGGAATCAACTTCACTCGCGTTCCTCGAGGTTGGTTACAGTTATTGTTTGACTTCTAAATTTTATTTTTGTTTTTGGCTGTGTTCATTCGGTGAACAATACGTTGAAGGTTATGAAATTTGCGGGATATGAAATGCACTACAAGAGCATTGTAATGTTGGATCAAGAAGGAGCAATATACGAGATTTTGGGACTTTTAAGCTTTTTCCCTTTGAATGCATGTTTGTTTGTGTGATAAGCGAACAAGAGAATGGAAGGAATGCATTTTTAGGGCGTCAGATACTGATACTGCCTCTGTGCCTCAAAAAGATGTTATATCACAGTTGTAATATAATGTTATTACATCCTAGAAAAACAATTTTTTTTCTTCAGTTAGCAACATTGAATTGCTATTTTAACTAGAATGAATGCTGTGTTGCGCATACTCTGACTTGAAATACTCACCAACATTACGGTGTTTATGAGAAGATAATATAGAAATTAAGTAGATACTGTTGTTATATTGTGTATTTATGTATTCTTGATTCACTACAAGAAATACACACAATCCGTGACATTTTATTAATAAAACGTTGTAGATTGTGAAAACTTTTCGTGACGTTTAAAAAATGTCAGAAAAAAATTTGTAGCACCTTTTGCGACATTTTTTTATTAAAACGTCACGAAGTTTTGTTGAATAAAACGTTGCTATTGATGTTTGCCTTTTGTTTAATTAACGCGCCTTGATTTCCCACGCTAGTTTCTTCTCTGATGTTTCTTCTTCTCTGGTTTCTTCACTGGTTTCTTCTTCTCTGGTTTCTTCTCTTTGCCTTCTTCCCACCCAAATGTGAGGCCTCTAGCAGCGCTGCTCCTTCTTCCTCCACTAAGAAGCCCAAGCTCGCAAGGTCTCAGGTACCGCCATGGCTATAAGAGACCACCAACTCAAGAAAATCCCACGCTTTCCTTTACTCTCTCTCCTCTGCTTCATCTCCATTTTCCTCCTTCTTTCTCTCTCTAGAAGGCCCCCTCTCTCTAAGCAAACCCTTCTCTTTAAACCCCAGTTCCAACCGCACCACCGCTCGTCTCTGTTCTCTAACACCTGCGACTTCTCCGATGGATCATGGATCTACAAACCGGACCCGAGACGTGAGAGGTATGACAACACTTGTAGGGAGATATTTAAAGGCTGGAATTGTATAGCCAACAATAAGTCCAATGCTAGAGAGATCAACAAATGGCGGTGGCA
>JAOTBA010000203.1:28372801-28397722 GCA_025629845.1 Erythroxylum squamatum
CGTCACAGCTCCTGTACCCACTCGCCCAGCAGCTTCGAAAATTGCGGCATCAGAGTAACATCGCCAGCCAATAACGGTATCCGAACTAGCTGTAGCAGTTGAGACAGAGGACAAAGGAAGTTGTACTGTCCGACGTTGCTGCGCCTCAATCCACTCATGCCAGAACCCTAAAGCGTGCTGCAAAATGACACCAGCCGGGACACTCCGTCCACTCCAAACAACTTCATTCCGAGCCCACCATAAACGCCAACACAACATGACAAACTCCTCGATTATGGACCTATCGGTCGCTTGGCAAAGTGCAACAAAGCAATCCTGAAACGGCAAAGCAACCGCAGGACCTGCACGTCCCCAAAGCCGCCATAAATCTAATGCCGTATGGCACTGCAAAAGAACATGGTCAAGATCCTCAATAGAAGTAGAACAGCTACACAAAGGAGCAACAGGTAAACCCCTCTGATGTAATCGATGCTTAGTCGGCAAAAGATTTCGCAATGCACGCCAAGCAAATTCTCGCACTTTCGGGGGAACACGCAAACTCCAGACAAGCTTCCAGTCAACCTCAGTAGGAATTTCAGGTGTTCGATTCAAATAAGATGCTAAATAATACCCAGACTTCACAGTATACACTCCCCGTTTATCAAAATGCCAAATCACCTTATCAGAAGCCGAAGAAGCGAGGGGAATCGAGAGAACGACACATGCGTCATCAGAGGATAAAAGAGCATGTACCTTATCAACATCCCACTGCTGAGATGCAGGATCTATTAAATCCGCCACACGTAAATCGGAAGCAATCGAATCCGAAGCACATTCAACCTTAAAACGATGATCTCGTGGGAGCCAAGCGTCACACCAAACTTTGACATGGTCCCCATTACCAACCCTCCACCGAATACCAGCTTCAAGAACGGTCCTGGCCTGAAAAATACCTCGCCAGGTAAAGCTTGGATTATATCCCAACTTGGCACTCATGAAGTTCCCATTGGGAAAATATTTAGCTCGGAAAAGACGATAAAAGAGTGTTTGCGAAGACTGCATCAACCTCCATCCTTGCTTCGCAAGCATAGCGAGGTTAAAACACCTCAGATTACGAAACCCAAGTCCACCATCCTGCTTCTTCTCACACAGTCTATCCCAACGTAACCAATGGACCTTATGAGAACCATCGGCTTTGGTACCCCACCAAAAAGAGTTCATCATCCGCTGCAGTTCATTACAGACTGAAATGGGTAAGAGGAAAACACCCATGCAATAAGCAGGGATAGCTTGAGCAACTGCCTTTAGTAAAATTTCCTTTCCTGCACGAGATAAACACTTATTTCGCCAATTCTGAATACGCTGCCACAGTTTATCACGCAGAAAAGTAAATATAGACTTTTTAGTGCTACCAACTAAGGACGGCAATCCCAAATACCGACTATGATCAAGAGGGGTATGAACATCAAGAATATTCGAAAGAAATACCTTCTGAACCTCGAACACATTGGAGCTATAGAAAATACCAGATTTTCGAAGATTCACAGCTTGGCCCGAAGCTCGCTCATAAGTATGAAGTATGTCACGGATTGCATGACACTGCTGCTCAGTGGCCTTGAAAAAAAGGAAGGAATCATCGGCGAATAGTAAGTGAGAGACTGAAGGACTAGTCCGACAAATAGAGACCCCTGTGATAACACGTCGACGCTCAGCGTCAGTCAATAAGGCTGACAACCCCTCCGCGCACAAAACATATAAATACTGGGATAAAGGATCGCCCTGCCGTAGACCCCTCGAGGATACAATCGGCCCCACCTCATCACCATTGACAGTAACGGAGTAGCTGACATTGCGGACACACATCATAACTAATGAAATCCACCGAGAATCGAAACCCAAAGCAAACAGAACACTCTCAAGATAACCCCAATCAATCCGATCGTAAGCCTTGCTGATATCAATTTTGAGAGCTACATCTCCGCCTGCACGACCAGTCCGACGCTTCATATAATGAATTATTTCAAAAGCCACCAAAATATTATCTGTAATGAGACGACCTTTAATGAAAGCTGATTGGGACTCAGAAACAATACGAGGCAACAGTCTCTGTAACCTATTCGCAAGGATCTTAGCAACAATTTTATACAAGACATTACATAAAGAGATAGGCCGTAAGTCCTTTACCAATGTAGGATGAGCCACCTTTGGCACAAGAACAATGACAGTATCAGTTAAAGTTGGAGGAAAGCGACCATCCGCCAACCAGTGATTACCAGCAGCTACAACATCGGGACCTATTAAAGGCCAAAATTTTTGGAAAAACGCTGGATTAAGCCCATCAGGGCCTGGTGCCTTATCCGGGTGCATGGAAAACACTGCTTTGCGAAATTCCGGCTCAGTAAACGGTAAAAGTAGCGCTGCATTGTCAGCCATAGAAACACGGCTGTGGAGCAAGTTGGTGACTGCGGTATAATCGGTTACATCAGCCGTGTAAAGCTGCTCAAAATAGTCTCTTATAATTGTTTGGAGACCCGCCTTTGAACGCACCAAGATGCCACTACCATCATCAAGCTCGGAAATTGTATTATGACGCTTCCTAGAAGAAGCCGAAAGATGAAAAAATTTGGAGTTCATGTCACCCTCAGCCAACCAGAACTCTTTTGCCCGTTGTTTCCATTTGAGGCACTCAAGGTCTAATAATTGAGCCAACTCTGCTTGCACGGTATTGTAGGCATTGCTATTAATAGACCGTATATTTTCCAATCGGCGTTTTAACCGTCTCTTCTCCATAACGAGAGCACGGTCATAATCACGTCCCCATCGCTCTAATACACTACACAAAAATGCTTTCTTATCCATAATATCACCCGAATGCTCCCAAGCAGCCTCCACTACCGCAAACAACTCAACCTGCCTCAACCATGAGTTCTCAAACCGAAACCGACGTTTATTCCATGAGAGCACAGCAGCATCAGTAGATAAGAGGATAGGCGAATGATCGGATACCGGTGCCACACCGGCTTTAATTACGGCAGTAGTAAAGTGATCAAACCATGCCGAATTAGCAACAGCTCGATCTAGTTTTTCGCGAACCCAAGAAGGAGTGCCTCTACGCCGCTCCCACGTGAACGAATAACCCAGCCACTCAACGTCTTGCAAATCACAATCCTGCAAAGCTTGTCGAAACCCCTCAAACAAATAATGTGGATGATCAGCACCACCAATCTTTTCTGACGTAGACGCTAAGTCATTGAAATCACCAATAACAAGCCACGGAACGTGGGCACCTCGATTCAAATTACGTAGCATAGTCCAGGAAGCAGACCGTCGATACCGCTCAGGGAAACCATAGAAACATGTGAGAAACCACTCAAACCCATCCTCCATAGTAATCCGTACATCAATCGAATTCTGCGAAGGCCGTACCACCTCAACGGTACGAGAATCGCGACAGAAAACAGCCAACCCACCACTTCTTCCAACTCGATTAACACCAACACCAACAGCAAACCGTAACTTCACGCGCAACTGCTCAATATAGTCACTAGTAACCAAAGTTTCAATAAGAAAAACAATATCCGGCCTATGTTGACGAACCAAATCGTCAAGTGCTTGAACTGTCTTAGGGTTGCCGAGTCCCTGACAGTTCCAGCTCATAATTTTCATTGCGACTGGTCGGGTCGCTCTTGAGCGCCCGCCAATAAAGAAATAGGTTGGACACCATGTCCAGAGGCTCCAATCGAATCAACATTAGAAACGGCTGGAGCCGATACAGTAACAGTCCTTCGCCTTTTTAAACCATCCTCAGTACTCAAGGGTCGTGCCTCGTCGATTCCAACATCCATGTCAGATCCCATACTCGAAGACACACCCGGTACCGAAAGAACACTGCCAGGCAGTGGAGTTCCATCATCGTGACACAACCAGCGACTCGGAGGTGGCCGTTGTCTACCAGTGATTGCACGAAGCGAATTATCCCACCCAAACGGTGCTTGACTATCCGGTTTACAAAAACGTTCGGGGCAAAAGCTTTCCCCATGACCAAGCAAACCACAGAGAAAACAGAATAGAGGCAGTTTTTCATACTGGAAACGGGCGTAGAAGGAACAAGTGGGAGACATTGTGATTTTCTTACGGCGTTTAAGAGGAACCCGAACATCCAGACGCACACGTATACGCATATACGAACAATAGCTCCGCCCGAAAAGTGAAATATCATACTCGACGAACTCACCGATGAACTGACCAAATTGTCTAGCAAGTGCCTCGCTCATTAAGCCAGACTGGAGACCATGAATCTGTACCCAGAACTCCGCATAAACTAAGGGAACTTCCAGCGGCAAGTCACCCTGTCGAAGCCGGTGAAGCACAAGCAAGTGGCGGTTGAAATCCCATGGGCACCGTTTCAAAACGTTATCAATGTCCACCGTGTGGAAAAAACGAAAGAGGTACCGGCGGGCACCCAAATCAGTGATGGCAACACCAGCCTGAGGTTGCCATAGATCAGCAAAGAGATCGCGGAGCGCCGAAAAATTGATTCGAGACGCAGTTAACAGCGTGCCGACCAAGCATAAATCAGAACTCCAGTCATTCTCTCCCTCCGCCGCCGCAACCACCCAATCCTCGTCTTCCCCGTCTGTAAGAGACAAACCGGCGATAGCAGCACCAACATCGGCGGCCATCAGAACGAGGGGGAAGGGAACAATAGGAAAACCCTAACAAGCAAAAAAACCCCAAAAACGGGAGAAAACCCCGACTTTTAAAAAAAAAGAAAAGAAAAGAAAAAAGTACTTATTAATCTCTCAAAAAGTCGTCGAAACGGAACGGTCACTCGAGACAACTAATCTACCTATGTTATAGGCACAAACAAGCCTCCGTTACTCTTCATTACCTCAACTCCTAAAGATCAAAACTTTCGTGTTTAGAGGGAATTGCCAAAGAAAAGGAAAGAACCAAACCCAAAATTTCCATATAAATCTACTTTCTTTTATTAAATAATTAACCATAAAGCAATAATAATAAAACAAACCTCCGATTTGATATAAGAAAAAAACCATAGTTTATTTTGTCATGAAGTAAACTAAATAACCAAAAGAGAGGCGCAACTACTTAAGCAGTTTTATGTGTGCCCTAATTTTATTAATTCTGTCTGGGTCCTCAAGTTTCATGCTTTTTTCACTAAGGGTTGTCCGTTCGGCTCCATGGAGTTTTGAGGAAATGAAAAGCTTTCTTTTTTATCCTAAACTGTGAGAGTGGGTATCGAAAGATCAATTTTTTTTCCTTTTAGAGTCAGATCTAGTGGTGGGTTCTGCTTTGTAATTCACTTCTTCATATTCTCATTGGTTGGTTGCATTTGATTCTCATTATCTTCATCATGGCTGTGATGTCAGATTCTGATTCATTGATTCTCTGTACAAAACTTTCATCTTGTTAGATCTGATCAAAGCTACCTGCTTTGAGAATCTGCTGTGTTGTACGCTGGTAAAATACTTGTAGACTGTGTATTGGGTTAAGAGAATTTTCTGGACCCAGATCGAAAAATCATGGATTTAGATGATTTTCGATCGATTCTCGAGAGTTCAGGTGTGGACGTGTGGACTTTCATTGACACAGCGCTTGTTGTGGCATCTTTGGATTATGGTGGAGAGCTCAAGCAACGAAGAGATAGTATTGTGGAGAGATTATACGCCACGAGTTTGACTAAGAAGTGTAGAAACTGCGATTTTGGTGATGTTGTTGAAGCTGCAAAAATCAACAGCAATGACCGTGAAATGAAGGTGAACAACCATGAAAGAAAAGGAAGAGAAGCCGAGTCTCCTTCTACACCACATGGAGATGATAGTGATCGTGATGATGGTGATAACGATGATGATGGGTTGGATCCTTATGCAGGATTGTGTGATGATAATCAAAAGAAGATTCTTGACATCAAGCAACTACTCGATAATCCTAACTTGGTCTGGTGTCAGTTTTTAGATTTGTAAATTTGCTGTGACTTCTGGGTTTGGCTTTCCAGCTTTGACTTTTGACTGCTTTGGTGGTTTTCAGCCTGAAGATTCGGTGGTTGATTTGCTTCAGAATTTGGCAGATATGGATATAACATTTCACGAACTCAAGGTAACCAAAAGAAACTGTTACCAAATATTCTGCTTGTTCATTCTGCTTGTTTCTCTGTACTTTGCTTTCTTATTTCTTATATTTACTTTTCTTTTCCTGACTGTTGTTTGATTTCAGGATACTGATATTGGTAGGCATGTGAATCGTTTACGGAAGTTTCCCTCCAATGATGTCAGGAGATTAGTGAAGCAACTTGTCAGGTCCTCAAGAACCAAGAAATGAAAAAGAAAAAAGAAGATATCTTTCTTTTTATTGCCTATTCAGTTTCTGGAAACTTTAAATGTAGGTTCTCTGAAGGAGCAGTAGAGGAGTTCTCTCCCTCCTAACTTAATTTGTTATCTGGTATTTAGGAAATGGAAAGAAATTGTGGATGAATGGGTGAGGTTGAATCCACAAGGAGAAAATGCATCATCTGCTCTAATGGGTAATATTATCGTATTGAATAGTTACAGTTAGCATTTTGCCTTTTTGAGAAAAAAATCCAACAAAGTGAAATGAAGATAAACTTGAAGGGTTTAATCCAAAAGAGGAAGTTAACCATAGTGTTTCTGCAGCTGATGGGGACTCACCTCTGCAGAAAAATCCCCAGAATGGACATCACCAGGTGAAAGAAAAATCTTTACTTGAGTTTGGAAGAAAGTTTTTAAAAAATTGGGTCTTTCTGTTCCCATTTAAGGTTCCTATTCCTTGTCTTTTTCCTTCAGGTTCCTGATTTTGTTTACTCTCCAAATCCTCACAGTGAGTACAGATTCAGATCTAAAGATGAGTCTGATCTTACATGTCATTCTCATTTTTTAAGTAACCAACACTTTACTTTTACTGTTCTTGATTAATTTTTTATTAGATGGAAGTTCTGGTTCAGACAAAAATCATTCAGAACCAGAAAGAAAGCCAAAACCAGTTCCTCGTAAAGGCACTCTAAACAGACCCTTCCAACAATCAGTTAATGCATCAACTTCTGTTCCTCAAAGTATACAGGTACTAAGTGTGTCAGATGAGTTTCTTTAATTTGGCTCCTGAGATGTTGGAGATTTGACACAAAAGGTTTAGCCTTTTCCTTGCATTATCATTTCTGAGTAGTGTAATGCTAAATATGAATTTTGGACTTTAACTTGGTAAATATCAGTTTGATCTTAGGCATTTGCCATTTATGGTCTTTTGCAGAAACAGAAAGAACAGCAGAAAGAAAGTAACTTTGATTCTGAAAGATTGGCCTCAGCAATGAAAAGGCTTCAGCAGAACTACAAACAAGCTGAAAATGGTTTGATATATATAAGCTTTGACCTGTTTTGTTTGATTAATTTGTTCAAGTCATGTACTGAATTGTTGTGTGTTTTTGTGTCTTGTGTTCTTGCTCTCTAAAAGCCAAAAAGCAAAGAACAATTCAAGTCATGGACATTCATGAGCTACCAAAACCAAAGAACACCTTCTTTGCAAGGAACAAAGGTAGTGGTGGTGGTGGTGGTGGTGGTTCTCAGGGAAGGCATTGGTGATCTTTTGTTTCCCTTTATTGACACAGTAATCACGTAATTAGTGACATTAAATGATTAATAGCCATGGTCTTAAGGGTGAAACCAAGCAAAAAATGCTGCTTGACTCCCATTTTCTTACCGGTATTGCTTTTCATTTTGAGGAGAAACAGCTCTTCTCTAATTTTTCCTCCTGATTATAAATACTTAGGAAAAAAAAAAACTCTTTTGCAAAGTAGAGATTTGAGGTTGTTTTGAGAAGAGGGGTTCTACATATATTTTAGAAATTTAGTTAGAGCAAGTGTGTGCATTGGTTAGGAATGGTGGTACCAAACCTTGATATTAAATGAGGCTTTAGTTAGGTTATGGTTGAGGAGGAGGTGGCAATTGGGTTCCAATTTTTGGTAGTTATTAATAATATTAGACATCTTGGCAGAATTTGCCTCCAGAATGACAGGAACTTAAAGAGAATGTTTCCAAAGTCTTTCTTACAGTCAGAAGCCATTTTTACTATTTATAACAGTGATTATTACTAATAACCACTAAAAATTAATTACATTTTTTTTATTTGTATATATTCACTCTATGTCCAACTTACTTATCCATTTAAAGGGGTTAATGCATTTTTTTTCCTTCTCAAATGTATAAAAGAAATAATTGATAAAGACTTTAGGTATTGTATCATCAAGTACTATTGATAGGGTATAATTACCAACATCTAATATAGTGTTAGGTTTAGGGTAAAAGATATGAGCTTTGACTCATTTTTGAAAAAATATAATTTAATATTTTTAAGAAAGGTATTTATATTTTATTAAACAAAACACACTCTTTTACTTTTTTTTTGGGATAAAAAACGTTAAAGAACTAACACTTGACTGTAAAAAATTAATAAAAAAAGTGTGCTTATTTAATAAAATATAAAAATGTGCCAATGCAAAAATAACAATTACGGGTTATTATTTTTTTAGATGTACAAAAAATTTGCCACTGCATAATTTGAAGGCTGATTAAAAGAAAAAGGCTCAATAAATTTAGTTATGAAATAATAAATGTAAACAAACTAATCTTACTTTATGAACACAACAATCATATGTTCCATTACGAGACTAAAGAGGCTCTTATTAATTTACAAAAATTAGCTGATTAATTAATAAATAAATCGAAACAAGAATCGATAAAGTGAATCAAAACTGAAAAATTGAAAACCAAATAAAAAAATTGAACGATTAAATACTTTTACCATTGAATCAGTTAAATTAATTAAATGTTTTAATCATTGTTTTTAACTTTTATTGAATTTTAATAATTTTAACTAATTATAGTTTTCTAGTTAGATAATTTGATTATATATATATAATTTTAATTTTAATGTTTTAATAATGTTTTAATTAATTTCATTTCATGCAATAAAAATTCCATAAATAGACAGTACTCGGACCCTACGAGACTTGTATCTCCAAGACAATGGCAGTAACGAGGCGTAAGAGCTTGAAAGTCTGAGCATTTACGTGCTCAAACCTACCACCTCCAAGGTGGGAGACCAGACCGCCATTAGAGCTTTCAACCACAATCTTGTGTAACTTACCACCTCCAAGGTGGGTGACCAGACCGCCATTAGAGCTTTCAACTACAATCTTGTATAACTTACCGCTCATTAATTGCAAAACTCTGATCTGAATTTAATAAAAACGACGTATGACAATTGATGCACATGATTCTTAGTACCCTATTGTGGTTTGATTTGCTCTAGTCTTCTGTCACTCTGCCAAGAAATCCCTGTAAATTACCATAAATTCTAAATCAGCTAAAGGAAACAACTTCAGAACAATCTCAATATTTTATTTTGCTACGTGTTCTTTTATGGAGCGTAAGATAATAAATCCAAGATGAGGTGTTGGCTGATGATAATAATTCCTCTGGTTCAGTGTCCTCTGATCTGCAGATTGTACATATAAAAAGGTTGGTTTTGTGGCCTAAGGAAGAGCGAGTGTGAAGCGTGTTGAAAGGGATTGAGAGAAACAAAAATGGGAAAATCACCAGAAGAAGAGCACCCTCAAAAGACTTTTGGTTACCGCTCGTTAATTGCAAAACTCTGATCTGAATTTAACAAAAATGACATATGGCAATTGATGCGCATGATTCTAAGTACCCTATTGTGGTTTGACATGCTCTAGTCTTCTGTCACTCTGCCAAGAAATCCCTGTAAATTACTATAAATTCTAAATCAGCTAAAGGCAACAACTTTAGAACAATCAATATTTCATTTTGCTACGTGTTCTTTTATGAAGGGTAAGATAATAAATCCAAGATGAGGTGTTGGTTGATGATAATAATTGCTCTGGTTCAGTGTCCTCTGATCTGCAGAT
This sequence comes from Erythroxylum squamatum, assembly GCA_025629845.1. Taxonomy (NCBI): domain Eukaryota; kingdom Viridiplantae; phylum Streptophyta; class Magnoliopsida; order Malpighiales; family Erythroxylaceae; genus Erythroxylum; species Erythroxylum squamatum. The sequence goes on from JAOTBA010000203.1 coordinate 28,382,736, forward strand.
TGTACATATAAAATGGTTGGTTTTGTGACCTAAGGAAGAGTGGGTGTGAAGCGTGTTGAAAGGGATTGAGAGAAACAAAAATGGGAAAATTACCAGAAGAAGAGCACCCTCAAAAGACTTTTGGTTGGGCTGCCAGAGATAAGTCCGGGACTCTTGCACCTTTTCATTTCTCTCGAAGGTTAAATTATTCAACCAGGCTTTTTTATTTTTTCTTCCATTTCCATGGTTTTATGATGATCTCTCTGTGTTTGATTGTTGGCTTAAGAGTTTTGAGAGACATGGTCATCTTTTTCTTTTAAAGTTTACAACTTTTCATGATATCTTTTCACTGATTTTGAGTGTAAAATGGATAGTGACCTTCGATAGTAAAAAATACTTACCAAGTTTTGAAGGAAACTCCGTACTTCCATGTCTTGCGAGGATTTTACTTTTTTTGGTGTTTTTGTTCTGGTGGGTCACCATGTTCATAGATCGATCTCTTTCAAAATAGCAAGAAGCACATAAAACATTTTTCTTTATGCATGGAGTTTAGTTTGGTAAGTTAAGCTCTTCCCTGAGTTCCAATGAATACGTCTCCTGTTTTGGATTGAGAAAATTGTCATCCAAATATCTTCTGCTTACTCTAATTCCTAGTGAAGTTTCCAAATTCAGTTGGACAGAAAGGAATAAATTTGATGGGGAACAAGTGGGGGACCAATGTAATGTGCTTGCTCTGTTTTCCATGAAGATGGTAACAAGAAAACTATACTTGGTGGATGAGATCCTTTCAAATTTTTTTTCTTTTCGGTCCTTCCATTTTCATCAAGTTGAGATATCGAGGACTTACAATTTTTCTACTGGACCACTATTCAAAGAGCTATTTGATGTTCAAGTGAGATCGACAAGACAAGTAGATCACCAAGTTCCTATTGACAAGTCAAATTAAGAATTCTTTCTTAATCTATCAAGAAATTGTTAAAACATCAATGTTGGTATTATTGACAAACTCTTAATGCTGGTATTATTGACAAACTCTTACTCTCCTTGGTGACAGGGAAAATGGGGATGATGATGTTACTGTAAAGATCCTTTTCTGTGGAGTTTGCCATTCAGATTTGCATTCTGTTAGGAATGAATGGGGTTACACCTTCTACCCAGTTGTTCCAGGGTACGGTGCTCTGTTTAAAACTTACCCCTAACATTGTAGCATTGATTCATCTGATAAATATAAGTTTGCATCATGTCATACTTAGAGCTATATGTCCAGTTGAATCTCCTATTTCATAAGTTTTACATACTAGTTGTTGTATTGAATCATGTTCATTCGAAATAGTTTCCCTCTACAATCACATCTAGGCAGGCCTTCGATAGTATACAAGATATTAAAATGTTCATCATGGCAATGGATGTAAAGAAATCTGCACTGGAACTTTGTGATTTTCTTCTTCAGGCACGAAATAGTAGGCGTCGTGACAAAAACTGGAAACAATGTGAAGAGATTCAAAGTTGGTGATCGTGTTGGTGTTGGGGTGATAGTGGACTCCTGCAAGTCATGTGAGTGCTGTGATCAGGATGTGGAGAATTACTGCCCTCAACTTACATTTACCTACAACTCACTATCTCATGATGGAACAAAAACCTATGGTGGATACTCTAATATGATTGTAGCCCACCAACGATTTGTTTTATGCTTTCCTGATAGCTTGCCTGCAGATGCTGGTGCACCATTGTTGTGTGCTGGAATCACAGTTTACAGTCCAATGAAATACTATGGACTAACAGAGCCAGGCAAGCATTTGGGAGTAGTAGGACTTGGTGGCCTTGGTCATATTGCTGTCAAAATTGCCAAGGCCTTTGGACTCAAAGTTTCAGTGATTAGTTCATCACCTGGAAAGGAAAGTGAAGCCATCAACAGGCTTGGAGCTGATTCATTCATTGTTAGCAAAGATCCTGAGAAAATGAAGGTATGCACCACCAAAACTTGAGATTTTGACACATTTTCCTGAAGGGCTTTATAGGATCCAGATTGGAATTATCAATTAGTGAAATATTACAGAGTTTCTGCTATGAATGTGCAGGCAGCTATTGGTACTATGGACTTCATCATTGACACAGTATCTGCAGTTCATGCCCTGCCTCCACTTCTCAGTCTGTTGAAGGTGAATGGGAAACTGATTATGGCGGGCTTGCCAGAGAAACCCTTGGAACTTTCTATTTTTCCTTTAACAGCGGGTAAGCTGCATTTTGTTTCATAGCAATAGTGTAGAACCATAATCCTGACAGCTTCTTACACTGTAGAATGAATATAAAAATAATAACATCACTAGAAATTTTACCAAGGCACGGGGTATGGAAGGGGTATGGAAAGGTTCAATAGTTCGCTTACCCTTAACTAGTAAAGAGACTATTTCCAAAATAACGTAGAATGAGCATGAAGAATGAAAGATATAGATATAGAAAATATTGTTCTCATCCCAAAACTCTACAGCTCAGCTTTGTCCATTTTGTGTCAATGCAACTAAGCATTTTGATGTTTCATTTTAAAACGGTCTGGAATTGGATAGGTCAGGATCAGAATTCAACTAAAATAAAAATAAATATAACATAAAATATTATTATGAATAACAATAAAAGTGATAATACAAATATTCATGAACTAAATTTAAGTTATAAATGTCAACTTATAATTAATAGGATTGGATTCTTACAAACTCTATTTTTATGTTTGAATTTATTTCTTGATACTTGAACAAAGATGATTATTTATAAGTAAATCAAATTAATTAGAATGGTATATTTCATTATCTTTTAATGTGTTTTAATTATGACACATTTGTATATTTACTTTTGTCATTTATTTTCATACAGATATTTTTGTGAATAATTTCTGACTGGAACAGTTCTCCAGTAATGCCCCTCTGAATGTGATTCTGTTCTCATTTTCATCAATCTGATTCTTACAGGAAGGAAGCTTGTTGGGGGAAGTAGCATTGGAGGAATGAAAGAAACTCAGGAGATGCTGGACTTCTGTGCAAAGCATAACATTACTGCAGATGTTGAGGTTATCAGAATGGATCAAATCAACACAGCCATGGACAGGCTCGCCAAGTCCGATGTCAAGTACCGGTTTGTGATAGATGTGGCCAACTCCCTGACAGAGTAGATCTGCCCAACCTCCATTGTTGGATCTTCAATAGGTTTGAACTATTAAAGAGACATGACTGTGCTAGCTTGGTTTTTAAGAGAGGCATTAGACAAAATAAGTTCTTGTTCTCAATACCATTGCATGTTTGCATGAATCTGACATTTGTATTTTAATACTATTTTAGGACAATTATGAATAAGGATCAATTATTAAAATTATTTAGCAACAAGAATTTAAATTAATTGTTACTCAAGTTCTTTTAATATAAATATTTTTTACATAAAAGATTATTGCATTATTTTAATTAATTAACATAGGAAAGTTGACTAGAAACAATCTCAAACATTTACACGACAAAACTAAAATCTGTAATAATTATAAATTCACAGGTTGACTTACTTCACATATAATAATAATAATAATAATAATAATTTGTTGTGATATTATATATATATATATATATTTTAAGTCACTATAAGAAAATGGGTTATTACCGACGGAATAATCGAACTTTCCGTTGGCATCATGCGTTTGCGACGGAGTAAGACCGACGGACATAACTGTCGTTAACTAAGCCATCGCTAAAATTTCCGACAATACTTATTATCCGTTGGTCAATATATGGACGGAATAGTTTTCCGTTGGTATATTTACTGATGGTAAATATCATTTCCATCGGTATCTTTTTTTAATATTTTTAATTATATATTAATTCACTTAAATCTAATCTAATTTTTGCACTCTTAAGACAAATTTTGAACGTGCTTGGAGATTAGGTCCCGTAGATCAAACCTTTGGAAAACTCATGAATTGCATCCAATATCTTTAAAAGGAAATTTCCTAACATATCATACAGTCATACGAAAGCCATCTCGTGTTGCATATTGTTTGAATTGTTCAATTCGGAGCTCCAATTAGTTTGGAATCTTGCTAGAAGTCTCTTATGCTTCTGACAATTAGATAATTGACAACGGAAGACTCCTGCGTAGCATATTTGTTTGAATTGTTCAATTCAGAGCTCCAACTAGTTTGGAATCTTCCTAGTAGTCCCTTTTGCTTCTGACAACTAGATAATTGGCAACGTAAGACTCTTTTGTGGCAAAACTTAAGCTTCTTCTTGTCATGCACTAAATTTAACAGGCTGTAACCTTGTTGATTATTCATTTTCTCGTGATTATAAAGATTAATAAAGTTTACCTGGAAACTCTAATTAGTTCGGCAGTTCTATATATAGCTGACATGAGTTTCTATATCAACTCAGAGTCCTGTACTTGAAACAGAGAAGAAAATGAATAATCATCGCCTGGTTTCCATAGCTTTTCTTCTGATTATCGTCAACTTTGTGGAACCAAGTTCAGACTCTCTCGAAAGAGCAACTTTGGATCCTATTCATGGCTTCAAAGAGCTACCCTTTAATGGATCATATTATGTTTTCCACAAGCCATGTAACTTGCCTCTAAACGAACACTACAGTTTCAAGAATGGAGTCCACAGATTGTGGGTGTATACTACAGACAAGCCTCTGTATAAAGGCAGCCCTACTAGACCTCGAACAGAGATCATGGTCAATGTAAGTAACAGTTCCTTCTTTCTCTCTGTTTCATCTGCCTTACAATTTTCACTTGGTTAAATCCAAGATTTTAAATGATGTGGTTTGTGATTACGAATTATTTTTATAATTTTCAATGATTAAAAAATTTAATACATTTGTCGATTTAATCATAAAAATTTTAAAGTGATTGACTTTTAGTTCTGTTTTAAATTTTTTAGTTTGATTTATTTTAATAATCGCCTTTAATCATATTTTAAAATATTTAATTTTATTCAATCTTTAATCGGTTTTATAACGGCCTAATATTGGTTGAACCTTTTGAATCTTAAACCTCTTATCTTATCGATTTAACTTCTTGTCTGATTTTTAAAACATTAATAATTTCAACTAAATATAAGATAAATCACTTTGAAATTTAATGTTTAGACAATAATAGAGATTATATTCTAACATTTTAATTTGAAGGTAATTATTGTTAATGAATATATAAAACCAATTAAGTTGGTCTCACACAACAGCTTAAGCTATTGTAGTGAAATAATAACTTAATATGGTATCAGAGCCTTTGTGATCAAGTGGTCGTGAGTTCAAATCCTACCACTCACCTATTATTTAAGGTAGAGTGAGCCTGTGCAAGTTTCAAGCTCAAAGGGCTTTCACTTGAGGGGATGCATTAGTGAATATATAAAACCAATTAAAATGACCTCACACAACAGCTTAAGCTATTGTGGTGAAACGGTCACTTAACAATTATAATATTTAGAGTTCTATCAAATTGTAATGAATGATTTGATCCTTAATTCTCTCATTTGACACTTTTAACAAGCTGTAGTTATATCAATTCAAGATTAAATGAAAGAAGTTAATATAACATAAAGGTTATCGTTTAATGCTCTCAATCATTAAAATCCTATATAAGTAAAATCTTTTAGTACTGTTATAACAATTCAAAACCTTAATTACGTATGTGATTAACAATTCAAAACCTTTACTAAATCAGAAGTAAGATTGCTTACCTAAAACGAATTATGCTTGACTATAAATTGTTCTTCCAATCTTCCATGAATAGGGATACAAGTATTCTAGCGGTGTCATGCAATTTGAGGGACATGGATTCGTGCCAAAAGGAACAACTGGTGTGTGTATAATGCAAGTGTTTGGATCTGATCCTCCTCATGCCACAACCTCAATGCTCAGAGTCTACAATGGTTCACTAACATACTATAGGACTCCGCTTGTTCCAAATTTATATGGAAGATGGTTTCGATTAAATGTAATCCACGATGTGGAATCCTCAAAAGTTGAGGTGTACGTTGATGGAGTTCGTAACTACGAGGCATCTGGACATGGAGGAGCTCGACATTACTTCAAGTTTGGGGTTTACGCACAGGATTTTTCTTCTGATCGGATGGAGTCTCGTTGGACAGGAATCAAAATCCTTAAGAAACTGTGACTTCTTGTTGGAGTCGATGTCTAGCTAGTAAATTAATTATATGTTTATCTCAATAATAACTAGAATGTCAACCACTACAAGCTCAAATTTTGATAAATTTTAAATTAAATAGGATCAAGTTTGAATAATCTAAAGTTTGATTGGGTCGGGATCAAAATTATTTGAATTATTTGAGTTAATCATGTTAAATTGACCTTTAACACATTTAAATTTTGACTCAAATTTTAATTAATTTAAATTTAATTTGTTAAACTTTAATTAAATCGGACCTTACTAATATTGTCATTTTAACATTAAGAAAATGACATTTTGTAGAATTTGATTAAAAAAGCGGATAATATTTTAATTTTTAAGTTTTTTTATTTTTATTTCTCAGTTAGTATCTTTTTCACCATCTTTTATATTTTTTGATATATAACTTTTAGATTATTGTATATCAATAAAATAATATATTATGGATATGTAATTTACTAAAACTATTATGGATAATTTATCTTTTCATATAAATTAATAATAACATAATATTCATGAGAAGTTTACCTCCCTATGATTAACATAAGGCCAAACTCCCTTATACTAATCCAATTTATTTAATTTATAAATTGTTTATATTTTGTGTTTACACTTTAACTACAAAAGAAAGAGGACAAAAGGTGACGTGATGGCATAGCATTGTCGGAGGTTCTTTTTTATTTTTATTTTAATTCCGGTCAAATAGGGTTTTATTTATTTCCTAATTAAATAAATATAAAGAGCTTGATATCTGGCAGTTTGCTAGAAAGTCTAGTGTGATAGGATAATGATAAAGGATCCCCTTTAAAATTCACCAAAACAGTTGAGTAAGTTATTATGAGATATTTACTTTAACGTTCGCTCCACGTAATTACCACGTAAGAAGTCCAACTTAATGGCCTTTTTATTTTTGCTAGTTGTAAGTCTTGGACAAGACTTTCGGGTCTATAATTTGGCTTTTCAGGACAGGTGTATGGAGAAAGATACTGCGAGGTCATCTAAAACTGTAGGATTATCATACTTTTAGGGTCTCTGAGCAAAGACCCCTAGCTTAACTAGCGACAAGAAGAGCCGGACTTTGCAGCTTATCAGGCGCTAGTAGATCTGGACACCATCAGGTATATCTTTTGGTTATATTTTATTTTTATTTATTTATATATTTATTGTAATTTTATTTACATAATTTTTTATCGTGCCAGTTTTACTTATTTATTCTTTAACCTGCATCACTCTTTTATTGTTACATCTCTATGTAGATCTACCGGAAACAACATCTCTACTATATAGGGGTAAGATCAGGGACGGATTCAGAAATTTTTTGAGCAGAGGCAAAATTTTATTTTTAATAGGGGCAAAATTTTATATGATTTTTTTTGAAAAAAGTGGGGGCAGTGGAGGCACTTGTCTCCAATGTACATCCGTTATTGGATAAAACTACGTACTATCAGACCTCTTCAGATTCTATTTTATTGTGAAAATTCGGACTAAGACAATGATACGTGGCTGTTGTAAAGAAGTGATTGTTCATTGTTGGAAGATTAATGGTTTTGTTGTCAGAATATTTAAGGAATAACATAAAGATCATTCGTAAATGTGTTCTCTTTTGATTGCTACTATAAGAAAGATGTCAACGTCTTGGTTTTGATTAAATGACTAGCCGGCAGATTCTCAATTTCATATTATTAAGGCTGATGGCTCCTTGATAATAATAAAAATATCTTCGCCATCTTCATTCTATATACTTCATTATTCCTATATTTTTACAACACTTTGGATCATTCCATGATGCTCTAATCCTATCCCATCACAAGCTGAAAAATCCATCTTCTGCAATAACTTGTTCTCTTCTTGTCCTCTCAAAACAATGGTTAGTTTTTGTGAAACTTCGACCTTCTTCTTCTTCTTAACCATCCTTCACTTTCGATGTTTGGGTCAAGGACCTGATGATCTTACAAAAGGGTTCATTTCCCTCCCACTGAATCGATCATACTACAACATCCAGAGGCCTTACGATGTTCCTGAAGATCAACGATACAGCTTCATCAATGGAGTCCACAAATGCTGGGTTTATTCCACAGACAAACCTCACACTCCTACAAGTCAAACCAAACCACGTACAGAGATAGCCATACATGTAAGGCTATTCTAATTTGATCTGTGTGAAGTTACTTCGATTTATAACGTCAAATCTTTCTTGTCTTCTTCTTCTTCTTCAGGGTTACGGATATTCTTCCGGAATTTGGCAGTTTGAAGGTTACGGATACGTGCCAAAGGGGACATCAGGAGTGTGCATTATGCAAGTATTTGGAGCAACACCTCCTCATGCAACAACGCTTATGCTGAGGGTTTACAATGGCTCACTCATGTACTATAGGTCTCAGGTTTTAGTGCCTGAAGTCTATGACAAGTGGTTCAGGCTGAATGTTATACATGATGTGGGTGCTTCGAAAGTGAGAGTTTACATCGATGGTTGTCTGAAACTAGAAGCAAATGGACGTGGAGGCACATCTCATGCGTTTAAGTGTGGTGTTTATGCTCAAAACAACGATTCCCAGTACATGGAGTCTCGTTGGAAGGATCTAAAGGTTTTGAAGAAACAAGACCGTTAAATGATCTCATGTGTAACTGTAGAAAAAATCGTTTGAACGATAATTAAGAAGTTAACCCTTTAATCAATATGTCACAAGATAATGTCTTAAAGTCACTAAAGTTATATGAGTTCCTTTCTAATTCTAAATACAAAGATTAAGAGATGGCATGGAACAGAAATGTAAGGAAAACAGGAATCAGTTATTATTATGGTTATTTATAAATCTTTAAAGCATCGAACAAAGTTAATTACTAATTTGGAATTACTGAATGAGCCACTTGGATGAGCTTTTGTCGGTTCCTGTCCTCCTGAGGTTTCTAACATTTTTTCATCAATCCGCATAGACTGGTTTTATCGATATTTTAATAATCGGATCGAAATTCACATTGATAAGACAAGAGAATTAAGATTTGAAATAGTTAATCAATATTAGACTGTCATAAAATTGACTAAAGATTGAATAAAATTAAAAATTTTGAAATATAATTAAAAGAGATTATCTTTATTTATCGAAAAATTTAAAGTTTAATTAAAAAAGAGATTTTAATTGATTTATTTTAGTTTATAAGAAGTTATTAATTTATAAAATTGAGTGATTAATTAATAAACTGATCAATTTTTAACAACAAAAATTGTTAAAATAAATCGAACCAGAAAGTTAATTAACAACTGAATTGAAAAGTTGGACGGTTTAAAATTTTTAAGTTTTTATGCTTAACTAGTTTTACGTTTAAGTTTTACGGTTAACTAGTTGAACCAATTAAGTTTTTAATTGTTAGTTTTTATTCTCGTTTAGTTTGATCTCATCTTTACTTTTTAATTTGTTTATGCTTCAAAAGCAACAAAGAACATATGAATTGTTATAAGTATACGTTAAAATTTGATTAATTGTTAATCTTGGTTTAATTAAATAGTATAGGTGAAGGCAGTGATTGAAGAACTTAATTGCAATGATTCCAAAATACAAAACATTAAAGCGAATCATCTTAATCTCTGAACATTAATTAAGTTTTGGATTCTAAGTTGTATGGACTCTTTAAAATTTCCAAGTGCATAATCTTCTCAATTCTTTAGGTTTAAACCTCTTAATGACTATTTAGATACATTCCTTTATTTAATTTTATGTTGTTGGCTTATTAAATAATTTAGCCATGTCCACCAATTCATTATTAGAGTCTAGGAAGATTAATGATGAATAATAAGTTATTCACTTACTTCTCAAATAATTAAATTTAATATAAGACACAAACTCACTTAACCATTGGATCAAACTCTTACATTGAACATGGTTGGATTATAATAATCACAAAGACATCATACGGGGATAACCAAATATGATTAATATCAGAATATGTAGACCCACAGTTCAATAAAAATACTATAACGCCGGCTTGATAATTTAAACTCTTTCTATGTTATGATTGATAACATAACATAGAAAGAGTTTTTAAATGAATTAAAGAGTTTGTTCTTTTCCATAAAATTGGACAACTATTAATTGCATTTTTTAGTTTTTAAATAAATTATTGGTTAAGTTACGTAATTTGATCCAAATAAAGATAATAAAATGGCCCAATAAATAATGTAGATTAATGGGTTTAAGTCTAGGTGAAAAATAGATCTCTTTTAGTGTGGACCTAGTCCATATCGACCTTGTGTTGGGGAAGCCCGATATGAAAGTTATATAAAAGTTAAAATCTCCTGCAGCTGCTCATATCAATCGTAAGCATAAGGAAACTCTGACTCGTCAAGAGAGCTCAGCTTATATATTGAAAAAGCTGTAAAAAGACCTAGCCCATGTCCTGGTAAACACTTTTCGTAAAGATTCCAGGAGGTTCGTGATCGTTTGGAACTCGGAATCGGCGTCGGAATCAGAGATGAAATCGAAATCAGGTATTCCGCATTACCTTCGTTTTTAATCATTTCATGTAGATCCTGCTTACGTAATAAGGTCTATACTACTTACCACATTATGATATGATTCATTTGAAATGATTCCTCATTCTTAAATTAGTGGCCATTTACATTCATTAGCAAAAAGAATTGGTAATCAAATTTTGCTTAAACCCTTATCAAGTATTCCATCTTCCAAATTTTTAGAACATTTATGTTTCAGCGTTTAAGGATGATAAATTGGGACCAGTCTAATTCAAAATTAATAAGTCAAATTTAAGTTGATTAGATTTATAATTAAGATTCGACTTGAAAAGTTAATCCAATTCAACTCAAACGGTCCAAATTAATTTAAAAAATAACATTGTTTTATTATAACTACTCAAATTCAAGCTATAACTCATTTTCATCCCTATTTTCATTCACTTGTTGGGTTAAATCCAACTAATCGCTTTGATATAATGGGTGAGATTAGATCGGGATTAGATCTCCTGTTCTGGTTATAATATTCTTATTATGTTCCATTAAATCTTATCCACACATTTGGGTTGAGATGAACTAAGCATGATCTAATCCACATTAAATCCTCTGCTCCAGTTACTCTGTTCCAATCCTGTTCCATTATATCTCATCCATATATTTATGCGTTAGAGGATTTTGAGGATATGTCGAGGTCTGTTTCCCTAAACTAACCATGCAATATGTTTCATTGTTCTTTCCTTTAATTAAAAAAATTATTTTTGAATCTCGAGTCAACTCCCAATTAACTCTGTCTGACCTGTAAAATGCCAAATTAATTGTTGTTTATATATACAACTACGTACGGATACCCTAAACTTACTCGACTGACCTAGGGATGAGACACACAGCTTGTTGTTACCAAATATACAACAAAATGTATAGCAAGAATGATTTACAAATCCTTCCTGTCGACCATCTCATGTAGATAATGTCAACAATGGTGGCTGTGTCAACAATGGTAGCTGACAACCTTGGTGGGCAAGTTAGGCACCGATTTATTTGGTGCCTAATATGCCAAAAATATGGCTGCCTTCTCCTGCCTATAAAAAGGCAGGAGTAGCATGAAGAGAGGGCAAGCAATTTGAGAGCAGAAAAAAATAGAGAGAAGTGAGGTGAGAGAAAAAAGAGAGAAAAAAAGAGAGGCAAAAATATTTTGTATATTTTTGTGGGTCTAGTTTCTTCTTGTAATTCTCCAGTTTTTCCATTAGTAAAAGTCTTCTATCCTTGTACGTGGTTTTTACCCTAATTTGGGAGTTTTCTACGTAAAATTTGTGTGTTCATTACTATTTTCTCAGTCCTATTTAACTGCGAATCTGCTCTAATCCGGTCAATTTATACAACATATTTACCCTTGTATCAAACACAAATCAACAATGGAGCTCAAACGTGGGTTTGGTTTGATAATTGGTTGGATATCAGCCCTCTCTCGCAAGTTCTGAATTTTTTTAGCTTACGGAATAGAATGCCCTCCAGCTTAAAAGTCTCCTCCTTGATTGTAAATGGTGTGTGACATGGACATTCCAGAGGTTTTCAATCTCTTATACCTTACCTCTGTCCTCTTCCGCATACTATGAATGAAGATACTATCTACTAGATTCTTCTTTTGAATGGAGCATTCTCAAATCAATCCTGCTACAAGCTTTTCCCTACTCCTCAGCCTACGGTTCCCTGATTTCATTTTCTTTGGAAAACTTCCATCTATCCGAAAGCTACATTCATTACATGGTTAGCCACTAAAAACAGATTACATACCAATAGTCAGTGGAGCGGGAGTGTGGATGGCACTAGTATCTTATGCTATGAAGCATGGACACAGCAAAATGAAGGCATGTCAGACACGTGTCCGACACGGACACACGGCGGACACGTGTCCGTACGTGTCGGAATAAAAAATTATTTTCATCGGCTCAGATACGGCTCGGACACGCTAAAAATGGCTCAGACACGATTTAAATTGACTTGGACACGTTTTAATATGGCTCGTAATATTTTTATGAATTATTCAAAAATTTATTTAGTTGACATGGTAGTTTTCCTTATTAAGAAAGATATAATTGTTTAGGACTTCTCAAATCCCTTGATTTTATAGCCGACATCGCTCCTCTTTATTTTCTCAAGTTCTTCTACAGTGTTCCATCTGTTCTTCATACGGCGCTAGCTTTCATCTGTCCTTCACGTCTGCGCTGGTTCTTCATACAACATTGTCTTCAATCTATTTTTCACGTCTGCTCCATCTGTTCTTCATACAACACGTCATTCAGGTTAAGTGCTTAATATTCCATTGAAACGTTACTTAATGTTTGTAGGAGATGGTGTTCATTAAAGTTACTTAATATATTATTCCATTTTATTTAATGTTGTCGCACCAGTCACCACGTTAAGTAATGATTACACACGGTTTTCAGTTCACTTTTCAGAGTTGTGTGTGTGTCGTGTACAGAGTCTTTGACGAAGATAACAATTGAAACTTGAAAGTGATTTTTTAATCCCATGAAGCAATTGAAAGATAACAAATTAACAATTGATTGAAAGATAACAATTGAAACCTCACAGATATTTGACACATCAAAGATAACAATTGAAAATTGGATATGGAAATCAGTAACAATTTTATGTGAAAGTGACTTTGTGGCTGAGAATTAGGTTGAGGGATTTTTTTAACTAATAATTTACGTTTATCTTAAGATGAGTTTCCAAGGAAGATTTCCAATCATATAGCTTGTTGGACCCCGAAACTTTCTGTAAGTTAAGACTATTAAACGAGTAATTATCGATGATTATTTGGCAATTATTTATGTATTAAGCAAAGGAAAATCCTCGAAATTGAAATGAAATGGAAAATATGGTTTAGATACAAGATGGATTAAATGTGGAATATTAGAAGTTAAAAGCTGGAAAATGTAAGTTCATTGAGCATGCTCTGGTGTTTCAGTCATAATGTGATCTCTAGTTATCCAAATGAGATGATTCTTGATCTGGATTAAATTAGAGACACAAGGCCATAAGTTGTATGAAGAAATTGAGTTCTAATTAAATCTCTAAGGATGTCAATTTTTGGATGGAATTCATGTGCAGGTGCAGGAAATGTTTTAGAATAAGAACAGTCTGAAATGTTTGGTGTATAATTGTCAGAATTTGGAACCAAATTGAATAATTTTTGATGTTATTAGAAAATTAAGACAATGAGGAACAATTGTCTAGAAGTAAGTTTTATCAAATTTCTTCAATTTCATGGTTAGAAAAAGGGTATGATCTTTGGAAAGAGTTAAGTATGATTTAAAATGAATTTTGAGGTTTATTTGGATTAATTATTGTATATTGTGGAATAAATTAGCATGTTAATGTGATAAATTAGCATGTTAGTATGAATAAGACCATATGACATGGACTTGATTGAATTAAGGTGGTAGATAGCATGGAGGGGCAAAATTGGAAGACAACTTAAGCATTTTAAGTTACAAGGCTATTCATTAAGGGCATAAGGGTCTTTGTTCTTTCATAAGTGGTATAAAAGGAGGGAAATAAAGAGTTGTCTTTCATTAGAAGAGAGGGAACGAAATTGAGAGGGAGAGAGGAGAGAGAAGCACGAAAATGGAGAAGAAGAAGGGAAAGAAGAAAGAAGAGTTAGGGCTTGCTTTTTCATGGACTTCAAGAAGGATTTTCGAGTTGCTCAAGAAGAGAAAAACATGGAGGATGGTGAGAGCTTCAAGATGAGCCAAGAAACCCTTTGGTTGGGTGAAGATCAAGGTAAGAGGATTGTGTTTTGTTGAGTTTTGAAAGGGGTTTTGGGTTTAGATAACTTAGAAATGTATGGGTTTAAGTTATGCAAGATCAATTTTGGAGATTTTGTATTGTGGGTTGTCCAATTTGAATCACTTGTGATTTGGGGATTTTTGGTGAATAGTGATGAAGAAATCAAGAGGAGCAAGAAGGGAAGCTTGTGGAACAAGTGTAGCAAGGATAGTAAGGTGGGTGACTTTTTATAATTGAGTAATAAGTTATTAAATGATTTTCAACTACCTAGAAAATATGCATTTTTATTGTTTTTAAGATGGTTTGAGAATGTTCCATATGTTTTGTACATGAATTTGTGAATAAAATTTTAGTGACATGGGAATGATTTAAATTGTTCCAAAATTGATGAAATTGTGGCTTTTACATGATTTGAGAATTGGTTATGTGATTGGTATGGGATTTGTTTGAATGATGAATTTCGAAATGATGATTGAAATGCATATGGAATGTGCCATGTTCATGAAATCAAATTTTCAAAAATGTGCCATATGGGCATAATGTTTTCAAGTACATGAATTTTATGTTATGTGGGTTTAGGGTAGTCCCC
>JAOTBA010000203.1:28404139-28418216 GCA_025629845.1 Erythroxylum squamatum
CCCGTTATATATATATATATAACGGGTATATATATATATATATATATTTAATATATACATTCATATTAAATAAGCTTATCTTAAAAAAAAAGAGGCGGGTAAACGGGTACCAGATAGGGGTCAAACCCCGAACGGGTACGGGTATGGGGGTGCCAAAAAAATCCCCGACGGGGATGGGGTTGGGGGCAGGTTCATGGGCGGGTACGGGGGATGGCATACCCGCCCCGTTGCCATCCCTAGACGTAGTTTCTAAAAATACATTCATTTAATTTAAGAATTATTATGTATATTTAACGACGCATTTAATACTTATTATTATATTTTTAAAAAATGTATTTTAACTTAATAATTTTTAATAAAAACATTCGATATAAATTCTGACAAGGAAGTGTTAATTATATGCTACTAGAAGTATTAATAGATCCAACTATTAATATTTGACCTTGGCAAATAGGGATAGGGTAAGTTGTGAAGTTGCTTTCAAGTAATTAAAATTGTCAATTTCATTTTGTCAACACGTCCATTTCCTAATCATTTTAACAAGAAAAGTATTCAAAGGCCTGCATTGAAAATTAGTGCCTTGACTTGCTGTATTTGAGCTGGTTTTAACCTTGGTTTTAGTTATGATTTGGTAAGAAGTATGGAAAATAATGACCGGGTTAGTCTAAGCTTGAATCATTTGGTTATATTTGAATATTAGAATTTGAATCGGTCAAATTAATTTATTAATTTTAAATTAAATTGACTTCAATTCTAAAAAATCTATTACGGAATTGATCAAGCGTAAAAAAAATTGTTAAACACAAGCTTAAGTTTTGATTTGAATTAAATCGTATTCGACTTGTTAATTTCCAATTGAATTCACTAATTTACGATCCGGGATGATATTTTTGATTTAGTTCGATTCAAAATTAAAATATTAAATTTAAATAGATCATAATTTGATTTAGGTTCTAATTTAAGTGAGTGTATGTCGAATTTATTTTGAATTAATTAAAATAAAGTGATGTTATTTTATTAAATATAACTAAAATATCATCACTTTTAAGTTTTAACTCTTTCAAATTAATCAAAATTTAAATTATCCGAATCGAATTTGAATTTTTCGACTGGAGCATGACAACCCAGATTTTCCTTTTGAGAAGGCGGGAAGAAAATGCAAACATGAGCAAAATGCCTTCCTTTTTAACACGGTTTTGATCACAGGTTTTGTTTAGTTGTCTGCAACAAAAGGACAACACATGTTCTGTAGCTGACCTCTTTCGTTCTTGGAAATTCTGCACACGGAAGCCCACGGTTATGGTGTCGGTGGTATTAGCCTTTTGTCAGTGTAAGATTCGAGAAGGTAAAAACATTATGGACTTTACGTTATAATGCTGGACCACAGGCTCTTTCAGTAAAAGACTGTTATTTCTAGAATTTACTACATTCTTTTTGTTAGATTTAGAAAGCTTATTTTTACGAGAGATTTATATTATAGATTTAGTGAGGGAATACATTTGTAGGGTTTTACCGTACATTTTAACTCAAAATCTTAAGGTATTAGGTTTATGTAGGGATGGATGCACGTTCCGAGCACTTGTCCCACTCCCTCCAAAGAATTTCATATAAAAAATTATTATTTTAAGTTTTGATCTCATAAAAAATAAAATTTTGCCCTTATTAATTTAATTCAGTAATATAAGATTACTTTAAATATTTTACCCTCACTCAAAAAACTTAATAATATAAGAGTATTTTAAATATTTTGCCTCCACTCAAAAACATTTTTGGATTCATCAGTGGATTTATGAATCTTTTCTACTTATATACTCATCACTAGTTCCATCTCTTTCAACGTGAAATTTCTACTTACACTTAAAATCTCAACAATCTTTCCTTCAACTGTGAACTTTCACATTGGTCTTAAACTCCTCGTTAAGTGATTTTTTTTTTCGCAACTTAAGTATATGATATTACTAAAAGTCCTACTTCACTGGTCTAAGCTCACGAGAGGAGGCAACCACGGATTTCAACTATCGTCTTCATATTCGTCCCTTACTGACCCATCGGCTCTTATATCACTTATTAGATCTAAGAAGCCCGCTTTTATGAAAGATCTACATTACGGACCTAGTGAGAAGACATACTCGTAGGACTTGACGTCATACTCTAACTCAAAACCTTTTATAGGTTATTGCTATTTTTATACTTTTCACTTGTCCATCTCTTTTTAATACAGGATCTCTAATAACACTTGAAATCTCAACACTTTTTTTAACAAAAAAAAGTCACATGTTTGAGTTACATAAATAACATTTTTGTAAAATGTAAAAAAAGTTGCATGCAATTGATGCCACTTTCTCAATTCTCATAAAGCAGAGAATCTTATACACCGAGGTTGGTGTTATTATTGATATCTTTAACATCAATATTTACATATAAATTTAATATTTTGAAATGTTTAGTTTAAATTTTAAAATATTTTAAATAGATTATAAATAAGTAAAAAATTTATAAAGATATTAAGCATTCGTTAATTAAATCTTACATTAACATTAATATAATATTATTTATTACTTTTTAATAAAAAATTCTATTATTACGTACACTTCACTGCACTAATTATATAAATGTCTTCGAAGTGATTAGTGAACGTTAAGGTTTCCACATCTTTGTTCATTGTAGGTTATTACATTATTTGCTATGGTAAATTGATAAAAAAAAGAAAAATATGTAAACCTCCTATCAAAGTTTTCTAATTTTAATATTTATCATACTAATAAATTTTAATTATTTTTTGTCATATTATCTTAACAACGATAATAAATCAAATTCGAGCTTGACTCTTCTAAAAATAAAGTTTAAATTTGAACTTTTCATAATTTAAATTTAATTTAAAATATTAACTTTGAATTAAAACAAACTCTTAATTAATTACAAGCAAAGTTGCATATTATTATTCATTTCTAAATTTCATGTAAATAAGATTTTTACTAACTTGATATTGTCGATATTAATATTACAATAGTACTAATAATCGAATTTGGATGACAACGAGGAATGACCTAAATGGTGTAAACTCCTCACTTAAGGCTTTCCCTTACAGGAGTTCTTGAGTTCAAGTCACATAAAAGGAGAGGAAATGAGAAATTTTCCCTGTTGATGATCCTTTAGCCTCCTGGACAAAGCTTCCTAATCGAATCAATTACGAACGTCTCGCTTCCAGCGATAGTGTAGAAGTAGAAGCTACTAGGGAATCTTAGTGTTGCTAGGAACCTGATGCTGCAGGGCCAATGATCAATCAGCAGTTGACCAATCAAGTATGTGACAATTCTTTATACACAGAAGTGTACAGGCTGCGTAAAAACCTGTTTTTAATGTGAAATTTCTATTCACACTTAAAATTTCAACAATTTCTCTCTCGACTGTGAACTTTTACATTAGACTTGAACTTCTCCTTAAGTAAAAGTCTTTTTCTTCGCAGCTTAAGTATATGACGTCAAGAAGAGCTCTTCTACTTCACTAATATAAGCCCACATGAGGAGACAACCACGGAATCTAACTATCGTCTTCATACTTGTCTCTTGCCGAACCATTTGCTCATATGCTACTTGTTAAATCTAAGAAGCCCACTTTTATGAAAGATTTACATCATAAACATAATGAGGGGACATACTCGTGACACTTGACATCACACTTCAACCTAAAATTTTTTATGGGTCATTTTTATTTATATATTTCTCACTAGTTCTATCTCTTTTCAATGTAGGATCTCTAATAACGCTTGAAATCCCAACATTTTTTGTGACAAGAAAAAGTCACAGATTCAAATCACGAAAATAATATTTTTGCAAAATGTAAAAAAAAAGGTAACATACAATTGATATCACTTTTTCAATTCTCGCAAAACAGAAATATTGTACACTGGAATTGTTGTTATTGTTGATATTTTTAACATCAATATTTACATATAATTTCAATATTTAGGTTTCGACATCTTTGTTCATTGTTGGTTATTATATTATTTGCTACGGTAAATTGATAAAAAAAGTAAAATATGTAAACCTCATATCAAAGTTTTCTAATTTTAATATTTATTATACTAATAAATTTTAATTAATTTTTGTCAAATTATCTTAATATCCATGATAAATCAAGTTCGAGTTCCACTTTTTAAAAAACAAATTTTGAATTTTTTAAATTTTAGAAAACTAAATCAAAATAATATTATCTAAAAATAATTAAATCGAACTCTAAATTAATTAAAAATAAAGCTTTTTTAAATATTACATTACCGAAATTTTTACTATTATTATTAATAGTACTAATAATCGAATTTGGATGACTTACTTGAGAAATCGATCAACTCAATCAAACTCGTTACCATCACTACTTTTGGACATCCTCTTGAAAGGTTTGGGCTGAAGTACACGTCACTACGAAGTAGCACCAAAGTCATTGATGAAGTAGCCCAAATTGGTATCAATGACCAGAGCAAAAAGCATCACAAACGCGAGTATGCAGATCTACAAAGATATTTATCAACTCTCCATAAAAGCAAGTAGCGTACTCGCGTTCCAACCAATCACTGAAATATCCACCCAAAATATGGTTTTTTTTTCCCTCTTCGACCGACACTCTCTCTCTATCTCTTCTGGGGGGAGAGATTCTGTGGTTCACAGTTCACTGTCCACCAAGAAATCACAATCGCCAGCTGTCTAAAAAGTCCACAACAAAACCAGGTGGGACCCCAGCAATAATAAAAAGATCAAAACACCTTAATCCTCTTATGTGGACCTCACACGGGATTAGGAATAACCAAAACTTCTTCTTTATGATTTTTTATTTTTTATTATTAACATTTATTAAATTATTTTAATGTCACATCTACGTATGGGTCTACAGAAAACAGCCTTTCTATCATGTAGGAGTAAGGTTGCGTACTATCATACCTCTTCAGATTTTACTTTATATGATAATGATATATGAATAATTTAATTAATATAAAATTTATTGGTTGGCAATAATAATACACCCTTGTCTCTTTGGTCTCTTCTCTTGTTGAGGCCAACCGTACAATCATCTAAAGATCACATGCTTTTGAACACACGGCATTTGTGAGAGATAAGAGGATTAGAGAACAAAAACACAATCATGATTGTGTCCTAAATAATATGTGTGTAATTAGTTGAAGAAGTTTCATTAAACCAGGTGGTAGTACCTCATTAGTTCACGAATCTTCCTATTATAATGCATACATTTCCTTCCAAGCCAAGCTGTGAACTAAAAGTGAAAAAGTAACAATGAGAGGGTTCATACTTTAGATAAAGCCTACTAGTTACTAACACGTGTGTGAGTTTAACAAGAGGACATTATTATGGTCCAAATCAAATCAAAGACACAAGACAATTTCCTTTTAATAACTTTTAATGTAAGATTCATGTTATGTCCCAGTCAAATAATTTGAGCCTATCAAACACTAACACAATATAAAAAGGCATAATTTTGTTGTCACCGTTAGCCTGTTTCAACCCTCTTTTTTCTAATACGATATCGTTTTATATAATGGGAACAAAATATTTGAACCCGTATAAAAAACAACAATTTAGAAAAAATTTTGATAATATACAAGGCCTTTACATAAAATGATTTCGTATTAGGATAGAAATAGGATTGAAACATGCTAATAGCAACATAGCCTTCGAACCCGTGCCAAGACGTTACAAAATTGACGAAAATACCTTTTTTCTTTTAAGGTCAGTCCCTTTTTCTACTAATATATGAAATATGAGATTTTATTAAGTAGATTATTAAAAAATCACGAATCAGACCATTTGTGCTTATTTTGACAAACGAACGGTGAGCCACTTCGACCGAAAAACATTTTTTGTCTTGGTCCCAAATTAATACTAAGCAAGTCTGAACTTAACAACATCAATTTAGTAAAAAATTTGCTTACATACAAGGTCTAGAAATGTTACATAGTATGCAGTCTTATCTCTAACTGGTAGAAAGACAGATGTGAAATTTAAAATATTTTTACTCATTAATTAAAGATTTAATTTTATTTCAAATTTTTATAAAAAATATAAATAAGTCTTTATCGTTGTCTATATTATTATTTTTAGGGATGGAATAAAAACTATTTGGATAATGTAATAGTATAATAAATACTATTTTATAAGATATTCAAGTCGAAGCCATACCTTCAACCGACACATAATGCCCAAGTTTTGCATCTTTCTGGTTTAGCATTAAAAAGGGGTTTTGGTTAAAGTTAATATAATGTTAAACGCTGTCGTTTTCTTGATGGGTAATCATTAAAGTGATCCAAAAGATTAAGCAAGTGAGTGAAAGCGAAAGTCTCCAATAAAAAAAAAAAAGGAAAGAAAATAAAACTATGTGCTTTTGTATCCACCGACACTTTTGATGCTCATGTGGCACGAAATGACAAAGCTGATCAAACAAAACATATGATAAAATAGTAACATACGTAGAGCGAGGAGACGGAAAGGTAGACCACGCATGATGGGTAGGACGAGGACCTTTTCTATATGCATCTCCTCCCAACTAACCTCATTTTTATAAATAAATTAAAAAAGGAAAAGAAAGATATACGTTTACAGGATATTTACGGGAGTAAAAAAAGGGTCATCAATTATACGAAACTTTCTTTTTGTATTTTGCAAAAGGCTATTTTCATAATTCGGGCTTACGATTTTTTTTTTGATTTAGCCGCTTCTAAGAGAGCCCCAACTTTAAAAAAGTATTTTTAAGTTGTCCACATTAAGATTAATTTTCGGTAACAAATAAATAACTTTATCAGTTGCTTAAAAGTTTGTTATTAAAATTAAATTTGTACTAAATTTAAAAAATAATTTAAAATATGTATTCATTTTTTATAAAAATAGAATTAAGTGGCTATTATATTATTTTTTCCACATTGTTAAAATTTTAATTTCAAATAATACATAACAATATTAAAATTATATATTTTTAATAGATTATTTAATGGGTTTGTTAGAAAAAAAAAGAATAGACTAAGGAGTGGGGAGGTAAAGCATCAACATCACATTGTTGTGTTATGTGAGGGCTCAAATTGGGTATTTAATAATCGGATTCATGAGTTGTCTAGAACCACTATACTATTTGGGCACACCACTAACATACCTGTATGTATCACAATCAATTAATGTGTCAATCAGGAGTGGACCGTATTAAACGAATCGGAGAAAGTGTCCAATTTTGGGTGACATCAACTTATGTCTGCACACAAGCTCCACGTACTTGACCCCAAATTTACCTACAGTAACTACACTTTTCACTATTCATAACTTTTTTTTAATATATTCATTTCTATTAAAAAAGGAATAATTATTAAATATATTTTTGTTAAAAATATGCAATACATTAACAATAATAATTTATAAATTAAATATTTAATCTTAAACTCTGTTTTTACATTAAATATAATAAAAATAAATAAATGTTTATATAAAGACGTGATAATTAATAAAAGAAATGATAATATATAATAAATATATTTTTAATATAAAAGATTAATGTCATTTTTCATGTTAGAATTATTTCTTTTGATAATTAAATTTAAAATAATTTATAAAAATATACTTAATAGTAAATGGACTATTTTTATTGTTGGCAACCAATAAAATAAAGATGATTATTTAGTTTAATTTAAATATAGTAAAAATAACGAAATATTTATATAAAATTGATTTTTCACGATGCAAATTAGAGCACCCTGTTTTTGTTAGGGTGTTTTAATTTTGTGTCAATTAATTTGGTCTGTATTTGTGTGGACCTCGCTTAACCTTTTAGTGAGATTTAATAGGACACAGTAAGAACTATTAGTCAGAACAAAAGATCTAATTCAAGGAAATATGAAACAATTATATATATTATTAATCATATAAATAAAAAATGAAAAGGGTAATAATTAAAAAAAAGCCCTAAATTTTGTAGGATTCTAATACTGGAAGAGGTTCTATTTGTCCCACCAAAAAGGCATTCAAGAGTACACAGAGTCCCACGCAAAGAGACAGAAGAGGGTACAGTCTACAGTGAGGTAGTAAGAGTCCCAAACAGTCAAATTTATTAAAAAAAATCGTCCGTACAATACCAAAAAGGAACAAAAAAGAGAAAAATATATTTGGGTGTTTAATTTATTATTTAAAATAATTATTATGATTTTTACAAATAAAGAGAGAGAGAGAGAGAGCTGAGAATTAGGATAGCTTCACGCGGCGCAGACTTTACAACATCTGCAACAACGCGCTTTTCCTTCACTTTTCATCATTATGTTTTTTTACTCACTGTACTTTCTCTATTTATTAAATACCCCCTCTCTCAATACTCCCACTGAACAAAAATATAATAAACACTTTTAATGTTATTTTACAACATCAACAATAATTCTTAGTAAAAATTACACTGACTTGTGAAGTTCCGATAAATCTAATAATATACAAATTTACTTTTAATTAATAAAGAGTTTATTTTGATATTTTAATATATAATTATTAGTTTTCATATATTATTTATGAATTCGAAAATTTTAAAATAACACAGTAATAATAAATGCCATTTTTAAATTTAGTTTAATATTATTTTATTAAATAACATATATTAATATATTATTTTAAGTAGTTCAAAATCATAATGAACTTGACTTTAAGTCCATGCATAAATATATATAAATTTGATGAAAAATTAAAATTTTTATTAAATTTCTAGCACAACTTTAACAATATATTAATAAAAAATTTAAATTAAAATGACAAAAACAAAGTAGTTTGAAAAAATTAAGATAAAAATTGAAACATTAACAATAGTAATAATATATACTATAACAACAACAACAACAACAATAGTAAAAAGTCCTGCTAATATGTATGGAGAGTTCTAATAATACAAAGTCTTATCCCTGAGTCGTAGAATGGTTGTTTCCAAAAATATTATTATAAATGTCCTTTCCTTTTATCCTTTTTACATCTTGACCCTCAAAAAATAATAATATATGAGAGAAAATATGAGAGAAAAAAAGGGTCAAGATGTAAAAAGGGTAAAAGGAAAGGACTAATAGCTAAATGTATAGAAAAAGACTTAAATTTATCTAAACACTTTATGGCATTTAACAGAAAAAACTAAACAGGAACCACAAAAAATGAATCAAAACCCAACTTTTACACACCGACCTACCTACTCCAATAAATCTCGCTCAAAATTTCAGTAAAAATTGAAATTCTCTACAACTATAAACCCTAAAATTTAATAAACCAAATTAGTGCTAGTTAGTACACGGCTCTCTCTATCTCTAAGGTGGTGGCAGGCACAGACCAGACCAGACCTGACCAGAGGGCCACCATCACATTCTGGGGCCCGCCATTTTTCATTAACCGCTTTTTTATGTTTTTTTTATTACATGTTACATTACATTTACTAACGTAGACGCTGTCTCTTGCATCTTCTGATCTGTCTGTCTTCTTCTCTCTTACGCCTCCCAACCACATTGCTACTTTCTCTCTCTAAAAAGGGGTGGTCAATGTCGCTCATCTTCACTTCTTGGGGACTTGTGGAGAGAAGGGATTTGTGAGGAGTGAAGAGGGTTTGCTTTGGTTTGTTGAAAGATACAGCTTTCCAGATAGCTAATACGTCTGTTTTGGGTGTGTGTTGTTTTGAGTTTGGTTTTGTTTATGCGAAAGACTGTGTTTTTGAGTGGGTTGTGGGGTTGTGGAATGCGTAATTGGTCTGTTCTGAGCGAGTTGACCCGTTTGAGGACTCGGTTCTGAGTCTTGTTTCTCTGGATTTGGAGAAGTGGGTTTGGTTTCCGAGCTAGTCATGAATACCGGTGGTCGGCTTATTGCTGGGTCTCATAACAGGAATGAGTTTGTGCTCATTAATGCTGATGAGAATGCGAGAGTAAGATGCGCTTAAACTCTCTGTATTTTCAGTCTCTTTTCTTTGGATTTTCCGGGGAAACCTCTTGCTTGTTTTGCTGTTTTGAGATCTAGGAAATGCCATTATTTAGTTGCTGTGGTTTAGTTTTCTTTTTGCAGTTTGATGTTTTTAGGGACCTTTTCTTCTGTGATTTGTTGGTTTCTGTTCTGTGCTTTTTTTTATAGCAAACTTTCTTTGGTGTGCTTATCTTGTAAAAATGTTCCCTTTTCTGGAGAATTACTTGCATGAAATTACCTTGTGTTGGATTCAACTCACCATGAAAAGTTCTTGCTTTCTAGTGTTCGTTATTCGCTGTCAGGCATAATCCATTAAGATTTGAGGTCTTCTGATTCCTCATTCGTTGTTGTTTGTTGTGATTGAGGAAATCAAGAGATTCTCATTCAAACTTAAAAGTTTAGTGCAATTTCTGAAGGAATCTCCTGTATTTTTGAAAATTGGTAGCGTGTTTTTGGATTTTCTGCAAAACAATAGCTGTATATTGGACGGAGTGGACATTCTATGAGCTAATATCCGAGGCATCTGCCTTGTCCTTGCTTTTCTAGATCTGTAGACAGTATATTGATCTGAAGTTCATTGCAATACAAAGTTTTGCTTGCGCATGAGCATAAACAACCAGCGTATTCAGCTACTTTAACAGTCTCTTCAGTTAGTGTACGTCTTCAAAATGTGTCCTTGGAACATATTCGTGGTGATATGTGGAAGAGAATTTACTTTAGATTTTTCAGTTTACAAGAATTGTAGCCTTGTGTCATGCAAATGGTGTACTCATAGAATAAAGGGAAATCTCTGACTGCAAGAAGTTGATGTACGCGAACTTGAGTTTGGTATTTGTTTATCCATTTCCTTTGCAGAATAAGCATCAAAACTTTCTGGAAACGCAATATTGTTTCTTTTTCTGGCTTTTTTCTTTTAATTTTTTTGCCATTACGATGCTAACAACAATCATTTTGTGGTATTTTGGCTCTATACAGATCAAGTCAGTTAAAGAGTTAAGTGGCCAAGTTTGTCAGATATGTGGGGATGAGATTGAGATTACAGTGGATGGAGAGCTTTTTGTTGCCTGCAACGAATGTGCTTTCCCTGTGTGCAGGCCATGCTATGAATATGAGAGAAGAGAAGGAAATCAAGCTTGTCCACAGTGCAAAACCAGATATAAGCGCCTCAAAGGTTGGGTAATTTTGCACTCTCCTTTATGTGCTTGTTTTTTATCGGACATTGAGCCCTTTCAAATGCCACTTATTGTTGATGTAAATTGCAGGTAGTCCTAGGGTTGAAGGTGATGAGGAAGAAGATGACATTGATGATTTGGAACATGAGTTTGATTATGGGCTAGACGGCATGGGACCAGAGCAAGTTGCAGAAGCTATGCTTTCTGCACGTCTTAACACTGGTGGAATTCCAGTGAACTCGGAACTTGAATCTTCCCCTCCTAGCTCCAAAATTCCACTTCTAACTTATGGAGAGGAGGTATTTACAATTTAATATAGATTGGTGGATGAGTGAAATATTTGTGTAAGTGGTACAAGTACATTAAATATGGTCGTCTGCTTTTGTGTTAGGATGTCGAGATTTCTTCTGACCGACATGCTCTCATTGTTCCCCCGCTAATGGGTCATGGAAACAGAGTTCATCCGATGCCTTATTCTGATCCATCTGTACCATGTAAGCCATTTGTTGATTATATGTGCAATAGTTGTGCTTTTCAAGTCATTCTCTTAGTCTCTTTTAATGATGGGTTCATTGCTCTGATTATTGTAGTGCAACCCAGACCTATGGTTCCTAAGAAAGACATAGCAGTATATGGGTATGGAAGTGTGGCGTGGAAGGATCGAATGGAAGATTGGAAGAAGAGACAAAATGACAAACTTCAGGTGGTTAAGCATGAAGGGGCAAATGACGGTGGCAAGTTTGATGGGGATGAGCTGGATGATCCTGATATGCCTATGTAAGTGATTGATGAATTCATTTCCACTTTATTATTCTTAGAAGTTTCTTGGTCCATTATGTCTCTTGTAGTTCCTGTCATTTTACGTATTTGCCTTGATTTCTGTGTTCTGTGTGATGAAACAACTTCAATATGAAAGAGACTTGGGCATTCTTGTCTAGAGTACCATTGATGCTTGATGCTTTAAGATAGGTGGTTTTTTTCGAGCATGTATATGCATTCCTGTTAGTTGTTAGACGTATTGTTTGACATCTTGTTGGGCATCTCTCTTGGCCTGAGTGAATCTGAGGTTGGTTTCAAAGCATTTAGTATAAATTGAAGTGCATTGTTTTTTGCTCTATGAACCCCTAATAAATTCATTTGAACTTTATTCGACCTTCCTGAGAGTACTTTATAACAAAACATAGCTGGTTTTCATTGAAACCTTGGATTTTTATTTGCTGTTTGAAACCCTGACAGAACTTGGAATCTGTCAATTATACAAACAGTCAAATCTATTTTATGTGCTTGAGTTGTTAGCTACTTACAGGATTTTTTGATGTATTTTCTTAGGATGGATGAAGGCAGGCAACCACTTTCAAGAAAATTGCCCATTCCTTCAAGCAAGATTAATCCGTATAGAATGTTAATCGTTCTTCGTCTTGTCATTCTTGGCTTGTTCTTTCACTATAGAATTCTCCACCCTGTTAACGATGCATATGGCTTGTGGCTGACATCAGTGATTTGTGAAATATGGTTTGCGATATCATGGCTTCTTGATCAGTTTCCGAAGTGGTATCCCATAGAACGAGAGACTTACCTTGATCGGTTATCGTTGAGGTATGTTCCTGTTTGAAATGTCAAAGGAAGCATGTTTCTGTCTCTCTTGGTTCTTTTCCATCACACTTTAATTTTCTTGTTTCTATTTTCATGATTAGGTTTATGATGTCTTATAACTCTTCCTTTATGTTCAGGTATGAAAAAGAAGGAAAACCTTCTGAATTAGCCAGTGTGGACATTTTTGTAAGTACAGTTGACCCCATGAAAGAACCTCCGCTAATCACTGCAAATACTGTTCTGTCAATTCTTGCGGTTGATTATCCTGTGGACAAAGTAGCGTGCTATGTTTCGGATGATGGTGCTGCCATGCTTACATTTGAAGCACTCTCTGAGACGTCTGAATTTGCTCGGAAATGGGTCCCTTTCTGTAAAAAGTTTAATATTGAGCCACGGGCCCCTGAGTGGTATTTTTGTCAGAAGATGGACTACTTAAAGAATAAAGTACATCCTGCTTTTGTCAGGGAAAGGCGGGCTATGAAGGTTTGTTATTTCCTGTTATGATTGATTTTAGATTCTATCTGGCTCAAATCTGCTGCAAGTGGATATTCATTCGAGACTATCTAATTTGTTGACATTTTACTTGAATAATTTTTTATCATCGTGCAAAAATGCTCTTTCCTTACAATATGATGTTGACCCCAGAGAGATTATGAAGAATTTAAAGTCAAAATAAATGGATTGGTTGCTACTGCACAAAAGGTCCCAGAAGATGGCTGGACAATGCAAGATGGAACTCCATGGCCTGGGAACAGTGTACGCGATCATCCTGGCATGATTCAGGTGAGATGGTGTTTCATTGTACATTCATCTGTCAACTGTTATCATTTTGATACAATTTTAGAAGTGAAAGTTGTATCAGCCTTTGATGATAACTGCCTTATGAATGAATGCTAATGACATTGGGTACCTGATGCTCTCTTTAACTTCCAGTATAATTTTAACAACTGTGTATTTATTGGTTTCCTAAATCAGTTTGCCAGTCTGATAAAACTGAAAGCCATAATTATGAGATTAAGCTACTTAGTCTACTTTTGTTAGCAAGTTGACGGTTCTTTCTGATAAATTGTTGGGTGTTTTCGTTTGATAGAAACAATGATAGAAATCTTGCTTTGCAGGTCTTTCTTGGTCATAGTGGTGTTCGTGATGTAGAAGGAAACGAGTTACCTCGCCTGATTTATGTTTCTCGTGAAAAGAGACCGGGATTTGAACATCATAAAAAGGCTGGCGCAATGAATGCTTTGGTATGGATTAAAATCTTACATTACTGCTGAATTACTTTCTAACCCTGCTTAATATCTTTCCAATAACTGGAAAATGGCCTATGCTTGAATAGCTTTCTCACCATTTTTGGTT
>JAOTBA010000203.1:28439382-28453034 GCA_025629845.1 Erythroxylum squamatum
TAATTTATGATTAATTATAATAAGAATATACTGGTCCTGTATAGATTCTTATTATAATTTTAGTCTTATTAATTTTTCCCTGCAGTCTCTGTCGTACCGTAATTGTTTGGACCACATATGTGTTATTTGTAATTTAAATAAGCAACATATCATTTTAATTAAAAATTTTATTATTAATATTTTAAATTAAATAGAAAATCTGTTGATTTGAATTACAAACCGCATAAATAAAATGTATAATTTTATAGGTTACTTCTTATGTGGAAAGGAGAGGTTTTTTGATATATATAAGCTTTTCTTCCTATCGAAGAGGTATGATTATTGGAAAACAGAGAAAACATAAACTCTTCATAAAAGCACACGATCTGTTCTTTTTGCCCACCCAGAAATAAGGGTTATAGAAACAATTAAGGTCACATGGCAGAAGGTTGTGGGTGATAAGAAGATTTGCGGAAAGAAGACTAGCGAGTGATTTTGCGCTTCAACAGGTCTGTCTTGTTTCGATTCTTGTGAATGGTTTGCCTGTATGTATATTTCTGATCCTGGGTTGCTTCCGCTGCGAATACTATTGTTTCCATCAATCATGTAAGATTAATAATATTAATAAAGAATAAAGACATTAATTGCATAAAATTTGTTTCCTAACAAATCCAAGTCTTTCTTCGTTTTCTTTTCTCCTTACTTATACAATGGAGCAGAGGATTTCGACGAGAGAGATTTTCGTATAATAAGGCTTCTCTTAATCAACTTGTGAAATGACAATGAGAGGATGAATTATTGTTCAAGAAGTATGAAGTCTAGTCCAAAGTCAGTCAACTAAAGTGATCACTTTAGCATGACAGAAATTTTTGATGTTAAATGACAACGATAGGATGAATTACTGTTCAAAAATTATGAAATCTACTTCAAAGTCAGTCAATTAAAGTGATCATTTTAGCGTCCACTTTGGGAAATAAGGTTCAAGAAGTCAAGTGGGGTTATTGGAAGAGCAAACACAGTTGAACCACTTGGGGGTGAGTACTGATCCCATAATGTAAGGATGAATTGCTGTCCATGAAGTATCCAGAGACACAAGAAGAAAGATCAGTATCAGAACATGTATATATCAAAAGAGCAGTTACCAAGTCATGGTACCAACTTGTTCCACACCGCAACTTGTAAAATGACAACGTTTTTGTTCCATATAACAAGTTTTAGTTAGATTATGATTTGTTTTCCACAGACTATATAACCATTAATACATTCTTGAATAATTAGTTTATTTATTTTTTGTTTAAATTTTGGGATGGTTTTGTAATTTTTTAAATATTTATCAAGATAACAAGATATTTATTTTATTTATATTAGTAAGATAATTTTAAGATTATACAATTTAATAATACATTCATAACTTATCAATTTTTTAAAAAACTAATATTATGTATTTTATGTAATATATTTAAGAAGTACATAACTAAATTAAATTGCTTTTAACTTTTTTTCTTGAAAATAAGAAAAATGTTAATTATGATTATATAATTCCTCAATGCATCCTTATCACAATTTGAGAAATTTACATCACAAATTTTACGTTAATTTTTTTAAAAAATAAATTATTGGTTTCATGCAATAAGGATTTAACATAATACAAATGTATAAATATAGAGTTGGAATAGCAAGGTTCACAAATTTATTTTTGTATATAGTTATGTGATTCATCAAAAATTGGACCAACCACTAATTTATTTTAGGAACCAATAAATTGGACCAAGCATTTGGGAAGAGACCTAAGGCTGCGCCAGAAGTTCTTAGACAATCTGATCTCTCCAAGACCAAAGCTCCAATCCCAATTCTCTTCATAGTCAGAGCAATTGCCAAACCTGCAATGCCTCCTCCAACTATCACCACTTCTTCTTCCTCAACCCTCCGCTTCATAGTCTCCATCTCGTCTGTGTTCGTGCAAGGTTGTTTATATCTATGATCCTGTCTCTGTTCTTGGAAGGTTGTTTATATCTATGATGTTTCGTGTTCTAACTACAACTGTTTATATATGATCGAGTAGATGCATGTAATGACATATATATTATATACACATTGCATGGCGTCTAGCAATTTTGACCTACCTAGAAGTGCCTTTGACAAGTAATTCATATACAGAGTAGGCATGGAAGTTCTTCTAGTGGTCAACATGGGCGGCTGGTTCCCTGGACCACCCAGATGTTCTAATAGATTAGATTATTAGTTTTTAAAAATTGAAACTAATATAAAAAAATTTAAAATATTAAAAATCATTTGTAATTCGTTATTATATATAACGGTGAATGTCAAATTTATTCATATTCTCTCCTTAAGCTTTAGGTGATACTACGAGGAGAAATTCTATTTGTCAAGGATTTGCCTCTCATGTCAATTTGGGTTAAGGTCTCCCTAATTTGTATTATAATCATTTAAGGTAAGGCATGATTTTGGAGAAGCTTTGCCTTAACACCATAAAAAGTCAAGCTATTACTTCACAATTTCACCTCAGACAATAAATTAGAACTAACATATCCAAGAACTTTATTGTTCTTTTTGTTAGGATATATGTTATATATCTAAGTAATTAGTTTTGGCATTATTTATTAATTGAACATATAAGATATTAATTAGATAATGATTTAACTAGATTCAAAAACTATATGGATAATCTTCTAGTTAAAAAAGAATCATATCTTGGATTGAAGTCTGTTATCATGTTAGTAATTGAATTGTGTTTTGCGTGGAGTTTATGGATAGAAGAAAAAATAAAGATGTGGTTTTTTGCATGGTTGAAGTGGGACTCTTGGTTGAAGTGGGACTCTTTTTGCTTCTGTGTACCGTGCACCAATAAGCTACTGAAACATATCTTATGTCAAGGTTGGATAACGAGTGAGTGTATGTGCGTTAATTGATTATTGAATAAACATGGTAGTATTGTGCATGTCTTGTGTGAGAGCTGAATATACATGTGTTGTGTGAGACAAGTTAATGGTGCAGTGAGAGTTAGCTATGATGTAGTGGGTGTGCATTTGAAAAACACAGCTACACCTATATGTCTTTGGGGATTGCAAATACCATGGGTTAGCTTGTTATTTTTCAGTCTTCTTCGTCTGGGATTGTGAGATGTTATTCGTGAGATAAACACCGTGGGTTAACATCTGTTTTCTAGACTTGGTCTTCTGGGATTGTGTGTGATTCCTTGGCTGCATCATTCTTTATTGGCTCAACGATTATTAATTGATTTCTTTATAAGCTGCGTATACTTTGGTTGATGAATGTGTTATTGGTACAGCTATGATTTCGTGTTGATGTTTATGTGAATCAGCCCATTATTGTTGCGACGACTTCCAGATTTATTTTAATAGAGCTGAACTTTTCGGAAAGTTGTTCTTCCCTTTTATCTTGAGTGTTTTCTGTTTTTATTCTTAGTTAATTCATCACTTGAGTTTTTTTATTTATTAATCTTCTTTTAATTAAAAAGAGTGTTGAGAAAATCCTCAGTTGAGATTAACACGAATCGGTCGTGTTATTGGGTGTAAAATTCTTTCACGGGAAGTGAGGCTGAGAGATAGTGTCAAGGGTTGAGTGGTGTCGGCTCAGTAAAGTCTTGGGTAAATCTATTGTACTTCAGCGAAAGTGATTAAACTGGGTGAGGACCCCGCAGACATAAGCAAGATATGCCGAATTACGTTACCAAATTTCTAGTGCTTTTTATTATTTCGTTTTTGATTGTTTTTGTTTTCGTTTGTGCTAGAGACGGTAAAATTGAAAAGTTTGCGAAACTACTACCTCCTTCGGTTTTTCATTTTTAAATGGTATGTAACAGAAGACAATATCATATAATTAAGGGTTATTTATAAAAAAATTATAAAGTTTACATAATTTTGAAATATTATTCTAAATTTTAGAAAATGGTGGTAAAATATTTCAACTTTTATTTTTTACAAAAAATAATGCAACTTTTAAATTTTCATTTCATATATGAGTGATATGATAATTTACGTCATATTAATATTTTTGTCACGTAAATGTTACATACTGTATTTTTACCGCATATGAATTTTAATTAAGGTCTCTAAACTTTTAAGAATAAGATATGTTATTTATAATTAAGGTCTCTAAACTTTTAATGTAAAATATGTTATTTATAATTCAATTTTTAAATTTTTTATAAATTCATTGATAATTATGTATTCAAAATATAATCACTTATTTAATATTCGAAATATATGCGAGAAAGAAAGTATTAATAATTCTTTTAAATGTTAGTCTTTTTGTTATTTTATTAATAAATTTTAATAAATTGAGTTATCCTACTTTGAAATTTTTAAATAATTAATTGAAATTTTTAAAAGATTGAAGACTTGTATAAAAAATTACACAAAAATTAGAAGTTTTATAGTTTTGTTATGAAATTTATTTACATTTCTCCTTACGTTTTTGAAGATAAGCGACAACATACTAATAGAAAATTTATCAAAATATAAAGTTTGAAAATGTCTAAAAATATTTAACTTTTTCCTTAATTAGTAAAAAAGTTGTTTTTGGATAGACATGTAGGACAAGGCTTTGTATTTCATATTGTACTGACTAGTATTGACCAGAAAACAGTAAAAAATCTAGTTCTTTGATATCGGTCATCGAAACTGATCGGTACCAACTAATAATAGCCAGTATTTAAAATATTAGTAGAGTATTAATCGGTACTGTAAAATTAAAAATGTTGAGGAATTTATTTGTAAGTAAAAAATTAAAAATACCCCCTCCCTCCCGATCTGTCTCCTCTCACTCTCATTTTTTATTTTACAGTTTACAGTTTACACTAAACCAAATACTGTATTGATTTCGGTGAGAGAAGTCGGAAATCCTTAAACTAAACTGAACCTCAAAGTTGAAAAATATTCTTGCCAGCTGGCAATATGTCCATATTGAATTTTTAATATAGGTAGAGTGTAGAGTCTATTAATAAGAATTGGACTTGGGTCAACCATTGTTCAAATAACTGGAACTAGTTGTTTGAATATTTGACCCTTATCACTTATAAACCCTTTAACATTTTCATGTTTAGTCAATATGGGATACTTTAACACTCCCCTCAAGTACAACTGAGACTGGACATCTAGTTGTCACTTGAAATATACACAGTGGTAACCGGACCGGGTCGCTGGGACTGGACATCCAGACGGACAATCGGGAAATTAATAATTTGGACCAAACCTGCTCTGATACTATATTGAATTTTTAATATGGGTAGAGTGTAGAGTCCATCAACAAGAATTGGGTTTAGGTTAATAATTGTTCAAATAACTATAACTAATTGTTTGAATAGTTAACCCTTGCCACTTATAAACCCTTTAACATTTTCATTTTTAATTAATATATGAAATACTCTAACAGTTCAGTCACTTAAATGCAGAAAATGCAGAAAGAACAAAAAACTATTCAAAAGAAATAACCTTTTCAAGGCTTTGAATTGACTTGTCGAAGGCTGATCTAATTGCAACTGGACCACGAGGTGCATTGGCCAAATGGTTAAGAGAGAAAATGGTTCTTTGGATAAGATAGGGAAGGAGACATGGTGAGAGAGCTTGTGAGAGATGATAAAGGAGGGCGATAGCGTAACGGCCATGACTTTGAGTCGAGAAAGAGAGAGTGAAAGTGAGACATAAAATTTGGTACACTTATAGGATCACAGTTGTTGGAAGTGAAAGCAGGTAGTGAGAGAAATCAAAGTGGGATAACTCAGGATCAACGTTTGTTATTCTTCGTCCAGCCTGAATAGTTCTGGTCCGAGCTTAACCAGTGTTTCGATTAGGTCAAAAAATCTAGGCCCCTGACTTATTGACTTCGGGCTGAGCTCAAGCCGAATTGTCATCTACACGACTGTCAGATATTGGTAGACGAATAGATAGGGAGGGAGAGAGAGAGAGGTTACAAAGAAGCAAATGTATATATGTACAACTCAAAAAACTAGGATTTTTCACACAGTGACTCTTTTGTTGTAAATTTGAATTATAGTGTAATTTTGAAAAAATTTAAAAACTATTTTATAAATTTAAAAATTATTTAAAAATATATTTAGTATTAATGAATATCGATACAGTAATATACTATAACCGAATTTTATACTAATATTAATATGTTATTCCTAACATTGGTGTATGACTACATGGAGAAATTCTACTCGCCGAGGATTTGCCTCTCAGAATCGTCGGGAAGCTTTGACTTAAGAAGAGAGAAAAGTCAAGGTTGAAAAACTACTCTCCAATAATCCAATTTCAAGTGAAATCTGACCACAGACAGTAACTTGGAATTAAAATATCCAAGTTTTTCAAACCGACGAGTTAGTAATTAGTTTCTGACTTTTAGTATATGGCTGGATAAGAACGAGGGAGTGTGAATTAAGAGATTAAGACTTTAATCTCTCCTTAAAATAAGGTGAGATTGGAATATACTTAGTGCTACTGTTTCTTAGCGTGTTGGAGACCAAGAAAAATAAAATATCCGGAGTGAAACCCTCAGTTCCCACTATCCAAGACCATTCAACCATAGCCAAGCAAAATTGGTATTGGATAGTAGGAAAAGAGGATTTGGTCCCAAATATCCCGTTCTCAATACCTTTGTCATTTTTGGATTGAAAAAATTTAGGGATGACAATATTTGGTCTATGGGCGTACATTTAGTTGTTTTTAATAAATTAGGCTTAGGCTTAGATAAATTCGAGGTCCAATTATTCTAAGTAAAATAATATCGTTTTACTTAGAATAGTTAGGTCTTGGGTAAGCTTGAGTCTGAGCAACCCAGACCTTGATCGAATTAAAAAATAAGTTATTTATATTCTTAATTTAAAAAATATTTTAAAACACTTGGCAGGGGTCAGGCACAGACACTCGAGGTCCAATTATTCTAAACAAAACAACATCGTTTTACTTAAAAGAGTTGAACCTCGAATAAGCTTGGGTCTGGGCTGATCTAATTAAAAAATAAATTATTTTATATTTTAATTTAAAAATTACTTTAAAAACTTAGCGGGGCTGGCCATGGGCTAAGCAATGCTTCTTTGAGGCTAAAGGTGTAATTGACATCTCATCATTTAACAAAAAACCTAGTTAAAGTCCTTATTATTATTATTTTTAGTATCATTTTACATCAATTTTTTAAAATTAGACCAGGAAAAGTTTAAGATTTAAAAGATTCAACCAGTATTATACTATTATAAAATTAGTATTAAATTGAATAAAATTAAAGAATTTGAAATAATATTGAAGGAGACTATTTTTACTTGTAGAAAAATGTGAAGTTTAATTAAAAATCAATTAATTTGTGAAAGTTGGCTGATTAATTAATAAACTGATCGATCTTTAACAAAAAGAAATATTAAAACAAATTATACCAGAAAGTTGAAAATTAAATCAAATTGTTAGTTAGTTTAAGGATTTTACGATTAAATCGACTGAATCGATTCAATTTTTTAATCATTGCTTTACATTTTAACATTACTAGAATAGTAATTATTACATCAAAATATTACTAAAATAATAATCATTACATCTTCAAAGTAATAACTGAGATAATAAGATAAACTTATTTAAACCTTTTGTGAAATTTTTTTTTCAAAATTATAATTTTAAAAAATGTATAAAAAAATCATTTTTAAGATCGCGATATAGACTAAATTTATTACTCATATATTAAAACTGCTAAAAACTTAATTAGGATTTATGGTTCTACCAATACCATTTTCAAAATGTTAAATTGTAATGTGATATTATAGATAACACTAAAGACTAAATTAGACCTCTTAAAAATGTTAGAGAGCAATTTGTATCATCTGCCTTTTATCTTGTAACTTCCAAGTAACTTTTAAGAGTTAAATGAATATAATTTTCTTGAGGGCTATATTCTTTTTTGGGTAAAAAGAAAATATTTTAGGATTTATATGAACATTTTATTTTATGTGAATTAATTAGAAATAGTCTTTTAATCAATTAGGTATATGACTGTATATTGCTAGATTTCCTCAAATCTTGTATATTAAGGAAACTTTCACTGAATTGTTTTTGTTGTTTTTTTGTCATTTGAACATCTTATACTTACATGAATGTGTCTTGAACAAAAACAAAGTACCCTATCTATTATAAAGAGTCTCTCTATAAAGTAGGGGTAAGATTGTGTATTACTAAACCTCACCAGGTAAGATTGTGTATTACTAAACCTCACCAGACTTGCGTATCAAGAAAACTCTTATTGGGTGTATTTTTGGACTAATTACAATAAAAAAGTTCATATCTTTTTCTTTTAAAGTCAAAAGAAACTCTTTAAACACCTTTATATTACTTATTAAAAAAATATCAATTTAATTAAATACTTTAACACTTAAATACAATTTAAGAATTCTTTTATTAACTATATAATATGCTAAATTTTTTTATTATATTCTTATACATATAAATATAATAAAAATATCTTCAATTTTTCTCAAACTTTTTTTTACAACTAAATTATTTTTTGTTATTTATATCCAAAACTAAACAAATGTTAATTGCTTAAGGCATCATACTATATTCTAATTCTTGAATCGAGAAATGATTATTCTTAACACAACCAATTCTAACTCTACGCTCTTTCGTTCGATTGATTGACTTCATTGTCAAGAACTGTTGGAAGTTTCTCGCAATCATGATGCATAACAACAATCATTCTAAGAAAAACATACTTGTAGAAGATGGAATCTCTCAAATATTTCATCCACCGTAGTTCGCCGCCATGCCGCACTCTCACTGAGATATAGGAGGCGGTGATGAGTGCGGCGGTGCGCCACCTCCTTTCTCTTCCATACCCATCTAAGGATTGAACCACATCCTTTGGAGCAAGTCTATCATTTTTTATCAATGAATTGCCTATGTGCCTACCTAACACAACTACGTCCTCTAATGTTGCGCAGCCACCTTGACCTAGGTTAGGAGTTATAGGATGCATGGCGTCTCTAGCCACCGTAACCTTCCCTTTGCTTAGTATTCCAAAGACTACGTCCCATGGATACCTCAACATCAATGGAGACCATGTCAATGATGAAACTTAGGTGTGCTGGACCACTATTACTGGTTTTATGGGAGAACCAACCTTAAAAGCTAGCTTGAAGGATGGGACAGTCATAAGCGTATAAACCCCATTTCAGTCTCTTTTATTACCGATGTGGGACAATTGGACCGTAACATCCTACCACGCTTCGCAGCCCAGGCACCGGCTGGCTGGCTGTGCGCTAGACTTTTTTTAGCCCCCGGCGAACACTGCTATACTGGCGTCACCACCCACATACCCACGGGGTTGGCTATGCGCTAGACTTTTTCTAGCCCTGGGAAAACACTGCAATGCCGACATCACCACCCGTAGACGTGACACGAGAACTTGAAGGAGTGGTGTTAGCTCTGATACCAATTGTTATAGGTCTTATGGAAGAACCAACCCCAAAAGCTAGCTTGAAGGGTAGGAGAGTCTATAAGCCTATAAACTCCATATCAGTCTCGTTTATTACTGACGTGGGACAATTAGACCTTAACAACCACATCCAGATATGTTGAAGGAAAGTTCTTTGCGAACTTCTCAGTTACTTCTCTTTGTATTAAGCTCTGGCTCTCTTGCAAGTGGTTCCCCTGAAATGAAACGGAAGCAATATATTGTTATTTCGTAATCTTCTTCCAATATTACTTTGGTTAGTGTGAGTTAATGGGACTAACATTTAATGTACAACTTGCTAACCTGTTGGAGGAGTTTGACAAGCGAAAAACTAGTAAAGCTCATTGTCATTAAGTGGAACAAAACCAGCCCTTTTGCCTACATCCACAAATTGGCGGATTTCACGTCTGAAGCCATACCTTGAGGATAAACTGACAAGCCATGAACTGCAGATCGGCCGGATTCAACTGGTGTACTAAGTCCTAGCCAATGAGCCACAGCTGAGTATCTGCCATAGCAAAAACGTGAAGGAATTAGCTTGAAGTTCCATTTGCTAATTACGTGACTAACCATCCAAAGCTATAAATGATAAGTTAATTTGAGGAACAAACCTTTGATTTAATGGTAGATCCATCTTCCAAGCGTACAATTATAATGGAATTGTCCCCTTTTTCTTGTTTCTCGATGGACACAAGCTTTGAAGAAAAACAAATGGAGTCAAGTGGTAGTTCTTGTGCCAGAGCCCTTAGTAGAGTTGTACGACGAACTGCTCGTAGACCATAGAGGTTGTCAGCCCTGATTGAACATGAAAGTGGTAGGTTTAATTAGTCAAAAGAAACAGTCGTTGAAGACTGGAATTTAAACAAAAAGTGTGTTATGAATTCAAGGACCCAACCCTTTGTTTCCGTTTATGGTTTCTTCTTGAATAGCTCCAGTTGCCATGTTGGTTACTGTTAGGATCTTTGTATGGTTACTGTAGTATATTTAGAACTGATGAACTTCTATTTTGCAGAAATGGAGAGTTTGTAGAAAGTAAAGATGACACAGGATTTACTTGGTTCAATAGCATAAAGTTATCTACG
Source organism: Erythroxylum squamatum (assembly GCA_025629845.1). NCBI lineage: Eukaryota > Viridiplantae > Streptophyta > Magnoliopsida > Malpighiales > Erythroxylaceae > Erythroxylum > Erythroxylum squamatum. Next base: position 28,449,918 of record JAOTBA010000203.1, read on the forward strand.
TCTAAGGGTCAATCACACACACTGGATTTTCACTAATGTCAAGAAAGAAAATACAAGAGATTAGGTGTACACAAACACTTACAAGAGTTTTTTCAGAACTCTCTAGTACCCTTAGTATGTAATCTAGCACTCTCTTATTTTTCCCTCTTGCTTGAATCGCAGAATTCAAGTAATAGCCTTTTAATCTATTGATTGTGTTGTATATGAATACTTGGAGCCTATCCTATTTATAAGTGTTGAGATTGTTAACTTCGGATGTATGTTGAATAAGTCAGACATGATGCATGCTTTGTCCACGTGACCCACTAATGTAGCTTCTGTTGTGCGTTTTGAATATATGTTGATCTTCATGCTCTGCGTTTAAGTTGTATACGTCTACGCTTTGTGTGGCTTCTAATGTGATGTGCATTTTTTCAATACGTCTACGTTTAGTCTTCACGTGTGTCTGATAACTTAGACAACTCATTAGAACATTCAAGAGTCTCTCTCATCGTAGGCCTTAGACACTCCTCTTCTTTCTTCTTCGATTCCTCATCTGTGTCCTTCGCCTAAAGTGATTGTGTGAGGGTTAATGGAAAATCTCGTGAGTTTCTTCACATTCTTCCATCCTTCTTCGTAAATCCTCACTCAATCCTTCAATTCATGATCAATTTCAAAAACTCAAAACCCTAATTTTTTAATCTGAGGTTGTGAGATTGACGGGTAAGCTTTATTTTTTCTTTCAAGGTGTTTTATTTATCTATAGAAACTCTCTACAGAAAATGAATTTATTTATTGGAACTACTTTTGTCCCAAAATCAGAAGGATTTTGTTCACCTCTTATCTTTTTCAGGTCAACCTCTTCGGCGTTGATCTTGTCCCTAATGAAGTGAAGTCGAACGTTTATGTGCTTTGACCTCTCGTGCAGAACCGGGTCCTTACTCAGGTAAAGTTCACTTTGACTGTCTGTGTGAATGGTTGCTTCTGTGATATGAACTTTGATTCCTATTAATAGTCCCTTAAGCCATATTAGCTCCTTCAAGCCTTCTGTAATAGTGTAGTACTCTGCTTCTGTTGTAGATAATGACACCACTGATTGTTGTTGAACTTTCCAGCTTACTGTGTTACCTAAAAATGTGAAATAGTATGCTGACAGTGATTTGCGTGTGTCCTTATCTGCTGCATATCCTGCATCTACATAGCCATTTATGCTTGTATGTTGAAGGAATTCTAGGTTAGATTTAGTAAAACATAGATCATGATTTAGGGTTCCCTTTAAGTATCTAAGTACTATTTTAAAACCCAACCAATGTTCTAGACCTAGATTAGACATGAATTTGCTAAGTAGGCTGATTGCATGTGCTAAGTCAGGTTTAGTACAAATCATAATATACATTATACAACCTATAACTACATCATAAGGATATTTTTGCGTGTGTTTCTTTTCTGCTTCTATTGCTGGACTCTTAGCAGCTATTAGTTGTAAGTGTGTGGCAATTGGAACAGGACTAGGTTTAGCATCTTCCATGTTGAACTTGCATAGGACATTTCTAATGTAGTCCCTTTGGATCAACTATAGCTTTCCCTCTGCTTCATTCCTTATGATATGCGTTCCCAGTAGCTTCTTAGCTTTCCCTAGGTCTTTCATATCAAAGTTCTTTCTCGAAGCATTCTTCACTTTTTGAATTTTCTTCACTAGCTTTCCTATGATGATTAGATCATCAACATACACTAGCATATATACCACTTCCTCTTTCTCTAAGTCCTTATAGTATAGGCAGCAGTCATAGGCACTTCTTTTAAACCGCAATTCTGTCACCGCCCCATGAAACTTCTTGTTCCATTGCCTAGGAGCTTGCTTTAGGCCATATAGTGATTTTTCTAGGAAGCAAACATGATCTGGTTTCTGTTTATCTATGAAGCCTATGGGTTGCTTCAGATAGATAGTTTCTTCTAGCCTTCCATATAGGAATGTTGTCTTTACATCCATCTGATGTATCTTCCAGTCATTCAGAGTTGCTAAGGTCAGTATTATCCTCACTGTTTTAAACTTGACCACTGGGGAGAAGATTTCCTTGTAATCTACTCCTTTTTGCCTAAAGCCTTTTGCAACTAGTCTTGCCTTATAGGTCTTAAGATCAGCTTCAGTCACTCCATCCTTTAACTTGAATATCCATTTACATTCAATCAACTTAGAGTTTGGTGGCTTAGGAACCAGCTTCCAAGTCTCATTCTTCATTAAGGAGGTGTATTCACTTAGGCAAGCCTCCTTCTACTGATCTGCACCAGTCCTCTCCATAGCCTCCTCATAGGTTTCTGGTACTCCTGATTCAACTGATTCTGCAACCAAACAGGCATATTCAACTAGGTTAGTCTCAACATACCTTCTGTTTGGTATTACTTGCCTTGGTTCCCTGTCTCTAACTAGTTGATAGTCTTGTAGTGGAGTTTGAGCTTTTGTTGTTCCCTCTACTTGTTCTGTTCCCTCCTGAGAGTTAGAATTTGAATCCATTGTTTCTTCTACTGGTTCTGTTGTCTATTCAGCAGCTGCTTCTGTTTCTCCTCCTTCATATGTGGAGGGTGGGACATAAAAGGGGGTCAAACTGTTGTTTGAACCCAGCTGCTGTAGGACATTCTCTTGGATATGCATCCCTCCATCTTTTTGTTTCAGTAATGGGAATTCAGTTTCCCTGAACACTATATGCCTACTTATCTGAGTTTGTGAGCTCCTGGTTGTAGGATTAAGACTTTATACCCTTTTGTACCTTCAGGAAATCCTAGAAACACTCCTTTGATGGCTCTAGGTTCTAACTTTCCTTCTGTTTGGTGAATGTAAACATTGCATCCAAAAGGTCTTAAGTTAGTCAAATTAGGTTTAGTACTAGTCTATACCTCTTCAGGATTCTTATACTCATTTGTAGATGTTGGTAATCTGTTTATGAGGTATGTTACAGTTTTGATGGCTTCTCCCCATAATTCTTGGGATAGGCCTGTAGGAAAATCCCGGTGCATGTATCACATACACACGGTGCGGAAAACAAAAAAAAATTGTTCCAGGACATTCCCGAAGTCCAGGATCTATGTGTCTATACAAAGAATCAAACCATAACGACCAAAGGAGACCGTCTCTAACGGTAT
>JAOTBA010000203.1:28462422-28477398 GCA_025629845.1 Erythroxylum squamatum
GTTGCCATCCCTACTGGTATCTCAGACCATACTCCTATAAAGGTCGATAACTTGTTCACTACCTCCAAAGTCCATCATCCTTTCAGATTTAACAATTTTTTGGTTAACATAGAGGGATTTCAAGAAGCAATAGCGAAGGGATTAGAGCATGGATGCTAGGGGACTAAGCAGTACATACGTATCCAAATGCTCAAGACTATAAAACAAGAGTTGAAGATTCTTAATTGGCAGATAGGTCTCTTTCTAAGGAGATTGAAATAACTAGAGATAAACTCTCACTTCTATTCAAAAATCATTGGCAGAGAATTCCTTGGATAGTGCTCTAGTTATAGCAGAGAAGGAAGCTCTTAAGAATTACTTGGAAGTGGTGTATAATCAATGTTCTTTATTAAAGCAAAGAGTTAGAATTAATTGGATAAAAGATGGAGATAGATGTACTAAGTTCTTCTTCAATTCTATGTTAACTCGAAAGAATGTCAACAGAATCACCTCCATTAAAACTGAAGCTGGTGTGGATGTTTTCGAACAAGATGATATAGCTAAAGAAGCCATGAATTTCTACAAAAATCTACTAGGCTCATAAGCTCCCCCATCTGAGTTGGTTTATGATATTAGACAGTTTGTATCCACTAAAATTCCTGATCATGAAGTTTCTTAGTTAATAAGACCTGTTACAGATCAGGAAATTGAGAAGGTTGTCTTTAACATGAATGGCTCTAAGGCTCTAGGACCTGATGGCTTGAATGACCTTTTATATCATAAAACTTGGAATAGTTTGAAAGGGATAGTCAAGGACGCAGTGCATGAGTTCTTTCTAAAAGGGGTTTTACTAAAAGAAATAAACAAGTCCTTTCTTTGTCTGGTCTATAAAAAATCCAACTCGGATACTTGGAGTGATTACTGACCTATTTCGTGTACAAATTTCCTCTACAAGATCATTACCAAGATTTTGGCTAATAGGCTGAAGGAGGTTCCAAAATTTCTCATTAGTAGGAATCAAGGACCGTTTATGACTAGCAAAGATATAGAGGATAAAATCCTTATCGTGCATGAGCTTTTAAAAGGGTATAATCGCAAGAGAAGTCCCCAGAATTGCACTGTAAAAATTGATTTACAGAAAGCTTTCGACATTATGAATTGGGGTTTTTTGCTAAAAACTATGGAGATCATGAACTTCCCCCTAAGATTCATAAAGTGGATTCAAGAATGTATTTCTACTGTTTCCTATGGGATATTGATAAATGGGAGCCCCACGGAGGTGTTTAAAGGCAAGGGGATCCTCTATCTCCTTACCTATTCCGAATTTGTATGTAGGTTCTCACTTAGTTACTGAAGTATAACACTTCAACATACCCTAACTTAAGATTTCATTAAGAAAGTTTTTCTAACTAGTTTATGTTTTGCAGATGACCTTATTCTCCCAAGCAAGGCTAATGTTCATTTAGTCTCTCTTCTGATGAGAACTCTCAATTTATTTAGGGAGATGTCGGGACTATATGTCAACCCACAAAAGAGCTATTTCATTCTCTCCAAAAGTGCTTCTCACCTCTCAAATGCCTATCTCGAGCTACGGGTATGGAAACTAAAGACCCTCCTCTCCTCTACTTGGGGATTCCTATCTCATCAAGGAGGCTTAGGTTTTGTGAATGTATTCCTTTAATTGAAAAGATCCAGAAAAGATTGGGGATATGGACCAATAGAGCACTATCCTATGGAGGGAAACTTCAACTACTGAAGTCAGTAATTTTGTCTATGAATACTTACTGGTGTTCATACCTTTTTCTCTCTAAAGCGCTGATTAAAACAGTGTAAAAACTGATGAAGCAATTTTTATGGGGGAAAGGGAATGGAGTGAAAGGAATAGTTTGTTGAAAGAAAATCTGTCAACCAAGAGAGGAAGGAAGATCCAATAAAAACAAATTTCTTATGTCCAAGAGGATTTGGATAATCCTAAGTGAAAAACAATCTATGTGAACTAAATGGATTCACTTTTATTTATTAAAAAGAGGGAGTTTTTGGGCTCTAAAAATCAAAGACAACTGCACCTGATTTTTTAACCAACTTTTTAGAATGAGGGAGGAAGTGTACCAGCACATTACTTGCCAGATAGGGAAAATCAGATGATAAGATCCCTATTAAATCGGTTCCCTAAGGATACTAAGCTCCAAGAAATAGTTAGGAATGAGAACTGATCCCTTTCTTCAGATGAGAATAGACTTCTGCTCTTTCCTCAATTTAGAAGCCATGGGGAGAGAGATATCTACTTATAGAAGAGTATTCCTGTTTCTGAGATTACTGTTAAAGAAGTCAGAAAGATGAGGGCGGGGTCTGCAAATCGAGTAGGATGGGATTTACTGAAACAAGGCCCTTAGACCTAATATTAGTTTTCTGCTCTGACTAGCAATGTGGGACAGACTTAGTACCTTGGATAGGCTGAAATTCCTGACCTCCTGTAAGCTATGTATCCTATGCAATTTAGAGGATGAAACTAGAGATCACGTCTTCTTTGAATATGTCTTCTCCAAAGAAGTTTGGGCTAAAATTTCTACTCTATGTGCCCTTGGTTTTTATCTATGGCAGACTCATAGATATCCTACAGGAATTACTTAATTTGCATATTTCTAAACATGATAGGGCTATTATATTACTCTTTGTGGCTACATGTTTTCAAGTAATCTGCAATGAGAGGAATAATAGAAGGTTTAAAGACAAATCTACTTCGCTAATACCTCTTATAGAACTCACTACTGCTAGCATAAGGGAGCAACTGATCATCAATCAGTTAAACCTACACCGTAGCAGGAGAATGACCCTTGTATGGAGAATATAGCCCTAGCCCTATCTGATCTCTCCTAAGTTCTTGTTACTCAGTTCACATATGCAAAAATGAAATCCAAAAACAGTTCTTCACAACAGTTCTCATGCTTTAAACAAGCAGATTATTCTTTCACAGTCTCTAAGGAACAAATGAGGGTTGTTCAGATCTGGACTCACCTAGAATTACTAAGATCTTCCCCTTTCTGGGTTGAGCATTGCTTGAAGATCCAAGCTATCCATCCAAATCCCTTTCATCAACAGATTAATGTTTAATCAATGGAGGTTTCAAGAAAAAAGAAAGGAAGCTTTCAAAATCTTTGAACTGGATACCTTTCTCATGGATGAGATCTCCTCCCTGATCTTCCTCTCTGGCTAGCCTTCGAATTCGTTTAAGAAAAATCAAATCCGGATGAGATGAACTCATATTAGCCATGCCCTAAACGATTTTAGAGTTTGGTTGTTGAGTTTGATACCTGTGTCGAGCTTCTTGTACGAAGATTTTGGTGGGAGTAGCGTCGGAACCATCAATCGCCTAGCCTTCAGAGTCGACTTCACCCTCCCTAATTGAGAAATGATGCAAAGATTCGAGAAAGGGCAAGTTAGTTTTACCCTAATTGTCTACAAGGTGTCGTTAAATGTTGGACTGGATACGTTGCCGTTTTTGTATTTGTCTAAATCTAGTTTTAAGAGGGTTTCTCTCACGTGGGAGAGATCCTCCCCCTGTTTTGTAACTTCTCTTTTATGATGAATGAATTTTTTATTTCTAAAAAACATGTTTTCTTTTGGGCTAAAGGTGTAATTTACACTTTATCGTTTTATAAAAATATCTAATTAAATTCTCACTATTGTTTTTAATATCATTTTACACTTTTACAATTACTGAAATAGTACTTATTGTATCATAATATTTACTAAAATATGATCATTATATTTTGAAAGTAATAACAGAAATAATGATAAGAACTTATTTAAATATTTAAAGATATTTTTAAAATCACGTTAGTGCTTAAGTTCAAATTGTGACATAATGTAAGCTAAATTTATTATTCATATATTAAATGCTATTAAAAACTTAACTTAGTTAAAATTTAGGGTGCTTAGAGGTCTATTTTCTTGTATTTTGGTTTTCCTACGTCTATGGCATGTTTGGGGTATCTCTTATGAACATCTATGATTGTGTCTTGAACAAAAACAAAGTATTATATCTTGTAATTATCTACATTTTTGGTCTAATTGCAATAAAAATAGTTCACAAGAGTGGAATATAGTTATGTTTATCAATGACAGTAATGATGAAATCAACAACGCTCATTCACTGAGCTACAGTCGCCTTAATTACCTAACGAATTAGCTTCTTCTTTTCTTCCTCAGGTCCAAGCCTAATGAGAGTACGAGTAACTCGCTACTCAGACTCACTTATCTATACTTGACATTTTGGTCCGTACAGCTAGGCCTGGCAAATACATCTAAAAAATAAATTCTTAGTAAAACAACATTATTTTTAATTTTAAATTTAAAAAATCAAACAAAACTAGATTCAACCGACCTTTGAACCATCCAAATCCTAATCAAACTCGAGCCTGAATTCCAAATCCGATCGAACTCCAGACCAAACTTCAAACCTAGGCTAAAATTTTGGAATAGGACTCTAATCTAAGCGAAACCAACCCATCGCCGTCCCTGCCTACTTAAAATCCAATAGCAACTCAGCATGACCTAAAATTAATGAGCATCTTGAATTGACTAAATTTAAGACCAAACTCGAACTTATTTCTAAAATTGAGAAAACGTTGGTTTAGGATCAGGAAGGCCAACCTAAAGCCCGAAAACTCGAAGCCCCAAAAACCCGACTTATTTGCTCTTCCACTAAAACAATTAACAATCACTCCAATATAATTGAAATATGAAACTCATTCAGGAACAAGCCATCATTGCATGGATTCATTCTTTTGACCACAATAAGTATTACATATCAGGAGAGTAATGCACAGTAAAGAGTGTATCAAAATTGCAAATGGAAAATTTTTTTAGCACAAATTACAAAGACTGGTTAACACTAGATCTCAACGTAAGAATGTTTTATAACATAACAAGATAAGAACAAAAAGATAACATAGAGTAGTAGACCTAAGCTCCAATTGACATAAACCTGAAGACTATTACCACTTCAGATTCCAATAACTTGCTTCTTCAGCTCAACTTATGAATTTCGCTTCATATTCCTGAGGTGGCTGTACATAATACGAGTGAAATATCCAGTCAGAGGAACAATCAAATTATGACTAACCCAACAAAGAAGCTCTTGCCAATACATACCATGAAAATTGCTGAAATTGACCTCCGCGCAAACCATCTCATATGCATTGCACGTTGAGCTCTAGCGGATGCATCTATACTTTCAAATTGAAGATACACATGGCCACTACTATTCCTGTAAAGCAAAAAGGAATTTAAAATATAAATCACATTTTCCAAATAAAAAAAGCAATAATCATAATGAACAACCACGCGCTCTAATCAGATCAGGACAGTATAATGGTGCCTTTGTGCTGCACAATCCTAAAAGATTCCAATACTAAAGGACAACCTTAAAACATATTAGGAGAATCCTACACATGGGAGCTATTATTATTACGAATATCAATATTATTACAGCTTTCCTGCAATTTAAATGAAAGTTATTGTTAAAAACCAGTTACAAAGAATCAATTGCAACTCCAATGTATCCACATCATGACATAACTTCATCATGTTCAAGCCTCACAAGAGATATTATGGGAAGTAACTAAATACATGCCCATAAATGAAAGTTGATTTGATATTTCTCACTACCATCCAGGAAATTTTTCAAAAGAGTGGAAAGGAAAGAGATTAAATTCAAAAACTTTAAAATGAGTCCAAACAAAAATAACACCTAAAAGATAGGTTCAAGCATAAGAGAGGTTCAAACATGTAGCTTCATCAAGCCACTTACTTGTCTACAAAAATATGTTTCACCCGGCCATACTTGGAACATTCTTCTTCCACATCTTCTTTTATGTCCAAATCAAAATCTGGTTCTGTCTGAAAATTTTACATAATAATCAGTATATAACATGATGGAGTAGAGGCGAGGAACAGAAAACGACAGACCTCAGTAGCTGGATCAAACATATTCTTCAGCAGTAAGCACTCGCTTGGTTGGCCAATAGGTTCAAAAGCTGGGGGAGGGAAAACTTGCCCTGGAAGTGTTGCTGCTCCAATGGTAGCTTGCCCTGGGATGGGTAAGTTAATGGCTTGCTGAGCTGGAGCTGAGCCATTAAGCACAGGTACTCCAAGAGAGCCTGCGATACTGAGGAAAGAAAGAAACATAAGCATATGAACAAGCAGTCCAATGAAAAAACTGAAGTACCCTCGTATCAAAAAACAACCTGGTGGCAATACCAGTACGATCCAGTTTCGCCATAAGCAATGCCCTTGATTGGGCATTCAAAGCCTGCACAGAAAAACAATACAACGTCTTCAGTAAAAGCTTCATTTTTAGACCATTGAAGATTCTACAAGGGCAACATAATGAAGAACTTTGACTCGCAAACATATGGTGCCATATTTCATCCTGACATCTAAAAGCAAAGCAAAGAGAATCAATTAGTGCTTGATAAATGTACTGGTCAAATGTGGTAGACGTAAATTACAAAATGCTGCAAACAATTTAACAAGACACAAAGAAATGGTAGATGAATGAAAAATTCATCCTTCTGGACTATGATTTAGCTAAAGATCTCTTTGTACTCATCTTCATATTCGCAAACTGAAGTATATGGCACATCATTTTCACTTTTACAGCTTTAAAGTCTTACTGCATCTACCAGATACAGATTGCAACAATTGCTCTCAAAGCATCATATTATGCACCTAAACATTGGGGGGGAGAAAAAACTCCCAATGGGGTCTCATGATGTATCATAGTATAATATAACAAAAAAAATCACCGTTCAAAAAAGTCAAGCATCAAACCATGGAAAGATATAGAAGTCAAAATATAAGCAGTAACATGAGAATTCTTGACTCACCAAACCACCACCTTCATCATCATCAAAGTCTGCAGATTTTGCAGCTGTATCTTGCTGTCCACCATGTTCAGTAACAGAAGAAACCTAGAGTTCATAAGCAATATATCAGGGCTCTGACCATATAAATAGTGCAGGCAGCAAGATGAAGCAGCGTTAGAAACAGAAACAATAGTTAAAAAAATAAAAGCTTCAAGTATAAGCTAACCTTAATGGTTCGTCCGGCAATCTCCAATTTTCCATTCAAAGCACTTTGGGCTGCCTTTGCATTCTCAACTTGGGCAAACTGTAGAAGAATGTACGAGTAAATAAAACAATCAAACCAAATTGTGGTTGGAATTCTTCTATTTCTAACAGTAATCAAACAAGTTATCACTGACTTGAACAAACCCGAAACCTTTGCACTGGCCTGTCTCAAGGTCAAGTGGGAGCTGCACAAGCTCCACAGTACCAAATGGTTCAAAAAGCTGGACAAATACAAGGAAAGACACTGTTAGAGGAATTAGTCTTTCCAACAATACCAACTTCCTATATTTTATACTAAAATTAACCAAACCAGGACAAGATGCCTCGGCACTGTCTTAGCAAAATAAGGAATAAAATTTTCTTTCTAATTTGTTACCTGTCTAAGCTGCATTTCTGTCATGTTAAAGTGTAAATTCCCAACATAAAGTTTTCTATCAACTGGTCCATATGGTCCAGCAACACCACCTGTGCCAGCAGCAGAAGCAGTACTTTGAACAAGATTCTTTTCAGCCTCAGACGGTTTAACCATTACAGGTTGCCCGAGAAGTAGTTGTCCAGAGAGAGCTATAGCCATTGGAACGGACATTGCATCATAAAATTCAATGTACCTGAAGTTTCAATGATGCATTACGGTTAACTTGTTAGCACACAACAGATTAAAGAGGTCACAATCACAACTTATAAAGGATAAGGCTACAGCAAAGAGAAGTGGGGGGGCACAAGAACTCTGAGAAGCCCAAGCTGAGTTTCTTTTGCTGAATCTGATCCCCAAGTAATAGAATTTGTTAGCTCATCATATTAAACATAAGGAATAAGAGCAACGCAACATGAGTGCAGCCTTGTAAAAAGAGCACAAGATAATGCCACATAGCCCCATTTTGACCTCAGACACACATGTCAAGAGAGATTGTGATCCCCAAGAAAAATACTATCAAAATGACAATAAGTTGGGTGAGGAAATTTCAGCCCAACAAACCCAGTATAAGTTGAAGCCAGGGTCCTCCATGTTTCATTTAGAAAATACTCGGGAAACATAATGTGAAATAAAAGAAACATAAGTTTATGTTGTCTACCTTGTGTGGGCTTCATGAATTGATTAAACATGAGTGCAAGGTAATCCCATCATCTCTCATCATTATCGCATTGCTAGTGCATTCAAGAATATTGTTAAACATGATTCTAGAAATCAATATGCTATTAGCTACTTTGCCAGATTACATGCACACAGTTCACTTATAGTTAAGCAGAAGGAACATACCCAACTCCCTTAGATCTTCTAGAATTCCTGTCCATTATCAGACGAACATCCCTCACCTGAAAATTAAAGGAAGATTATCTTCGGCAAAAATGAATGTGCAGTTTAATAGCATCAAGAAACTTCAGGTGTACATATTACTGGCACCTATCTAATGGTGCCTAAGATTACTGAAGGGATGTGCACGTGTTAATTCACCCTACACATAGAGAGAGTTGAGACACAAAAAAGCCTCTATACTACCCAAAACTGCAACAGAGTACCATCTTATGGTAAAGAGACAATTAAAAAAATGCATGCACTTTTATGCAATATCTCCAATGATTCTGAGAACGCATCAACAAGTAAGAATATTCAAACCAAAATAATGACCAAAGACCATAATCAAATTACCTGCACAGATTTTACACCTACATATTTGAACCACAACAAAAAAGGGAATCGAACTAACCTTGCCAGCTTTTGAGAAGAACTCATATACATCTCTCTCAGTTGCTTTCAGAGGCATCTGAAATCACCAATTAATAAAGAAGCATTATAAAAAGAAATAGATGCGACAAAATCCAAAAGGTTCAAGACTTGAAAAACATGTAAAAGAAAGAGGAACAGAACTTCCACCTGATAAGCGAACACAGTTCTCTGATCTCTTTCTGGATCAGCCTCAGGTTCTATTGCTTCTTTCTTTTCTTTAAATCGCCTGTAACCCAAAAATTCCGAACAGTAATTAGAAAAGTCCAGAGGTAATCTCCAATTTCGTATCAGCTAACCAATCCTACAATCAGAACATAAGCTAGAAAGCTAGGTACTCTATTATGATACAGGAATATTTTGATAGTAAATTTTCCTGATAGTCCATTACCATAATGTATCCTTGAATATAATTGACATGATATCCTACTAATGGGAGGGGATATGAATAATACATGATGCAGCTAATAACTGCATATGGTGTTAGAGACCCCTTGCTCTAACAGTAACTCAACTCCTAACACCGAGACCTGCACTTCAAGCAAACACACGCAGCACAGAACAAGAACAAGAATGCAGTAGAAATGAATGGAATATCCGTAACTATTATTCCCTAGCTAGGCTTAGAGGGCTAGCTGAACCTCCATACAATCACCAATCACAATATCATAACTGAATACCAATCATTCTCTCATAACAACCTTATATTCTCTCATCCTAACTAACTCCCACATGATTCATCTCTCCCTCTCATTCTCCATTTTACCCTCACGACCCTTCACACATTGCCTGTATTCCTATCTTTCTTACCCCCCTCTTCTTGCTATACTTCTGCTGAAATCTAGTCTCAACATATGGCAACACAATACATGATGGTATAGCATGATGGTATAATAAAGCAGTTAGCCATTCTGCCAAGTACCACCAACTCTATGTATAATCAATCCAAAGTCTAAAGATTCCATTTCTGTTAGCAAACTAATAAAATATGCATCTGAAAATACCCATTTTCCATTGCACATAAAGGGTGTTATTCACATTCTTCAACAATATCATATTGAGTTGACCACAATTAATACATGATATGAGGCTAGGTAGTCGTGTGCTAACCAAGATAGACATGAGATGAGATAATCATCCTTCTAGATGTTGTACACAATCTTATACTGCACTATTGAGCATAATCTAGCCTACGCAACAAACAGACATTAAACTTTATTCAAAGACAGAACAGTACATCCAACAGATCATTGATATCAAACAAACATCCATCTTTGAATTGTTGCCACCACAAAGACGAACATTACCATCAACATAAGAAGAGCAACTGATATGAACTTTTGGTTTTTTCAGCGCTAGCCAAGCACAAGACTGATACTAAAAACACTTTATGGATCCTAGATTTGGAATCTCACTTGCAAATATTAACCATCAGTAAATTTGGCGAAAGCAAGGGTGGTCTTCAGTATCATAACTCTTTAATTCCAGTCCAAACCATTTTTGGAAGGAGCAGGCATAGATTCTAGTTGTAATTTGCTTTACACCGTAAATAATCCAAGACGGTATTCTAATCGAAGATCAAATTCAACAAGATCGACAAAGAGAACGAAGATCAAATTCAACAAGATCGACAAAGAGAACGAAGATGGCAGACATTAGATTACTCACACTGATATCACGACATAATAAGATAGGAAACGGAACCTCTGAATCCTAAAATAGTTGTTCCGACTAAGTAATAATCAAATGAAGAAAAGAATACATGCAACACCTGCTATCTCTGATGGAAAACTCCAATGAACAGATTTTAATTCAATGCTGCTGTTTCTGTAAAAGCAGAGAAGAGGAAAACATATTTTAATTCAAAATGGCAAGAAAACACCTTCGGTTTTCTTGATGGAAAAACCCAATGAACAGAACGTAATGCCTCACCCAATCGATACCCATCAACAAAACCGAATCCCTTACTCCTTCGACACCCATCAACGAACCCATACGGAACCTATAACGTATTTCAGAAGAACAAAAACGATGCCTCGAAAAGGGTCTTACCCAGGAGAGGTGCGATGGAGACGAAGCAGATGCACGAAGAGGAGGTGCGACAGAGACGAAGCAGATGGAAGAAGGAGGTGCGACAGAGACGAGGTGCAACAGAGTACTTGAGGTGTAGGTTTCGTGTATAAAACAGGGTGATTTTTGTCATTTCTCACTCTTGTCCGTAGGACAAATTTTTTCTGTACCTCATTTTTGAAACGGACAGAAATTTCTGTCCTTGTCCTCTGAGGACAAGACAAAAATCGTTGAGGATGGCAACCAAACAGTACGAAGGACAGAACTTTTACGTCCTTGTCCACTGTCCTCACCCCTGAGGACACTAACCAAACGCAGGGTGAATGAATGTTTCCATTAGCGAAGGACACGTTTCCTTTTCCATTATTTACATCACCTGTAAGCCTATATATTAGGCCTTATGTAGCTAGCCTATATATTAGGCCTTATGTAGCTCTTTTATTCTCAAGGCAGGAAGAAACTAAAGACTCTCTCCCGTAGCATCTCTGGTCTTTCTACGTATTTCTGTTCTTTGTTTTTATTTTCCAACAATCTCGACATTCTGTAGGGAAGCAGAATCTGTAAAACTGTAGTTATGAAAAACCTGAAATGTTTAGCAAATTGCTAAAAGATAATTGCTTGTCCAGCCCTTGACAAAACAGGCAGGAGCAAGATGGTAAATGAAATAAGTTACAAATCAATTAGTTGGAAAATTTCCACCAGAGGAACCTTTAGGAGAAGATTAATCCTTATGTAAGGCATCCTCTAGCCCTAGGTCCACTCCAACACGATTTTTAACAGAGGTAGTGATATCTAGAGGTATCTTGCATTTCTTCTGCAATTCCTTGAATTTATCCACATCAAAATTATGTTTTCTGAACAATTTCCTCTGCCTCGAAAGAAATAGTCTCTTCATAAAGTCTTGATAAGTTGGATCTCTGGAAGTGAACAGAAAATATGCATAGCCAATGATTATCCCAGTAGTAGTAGTGAAAAATGCAATAGGCTCCATTATATCCCATGAAAATTCCCAGAACGTTAGCCTGAAAAACATTCCAACTTGCAGCACACCCATAGCGAGTCCACCCCAGAGAATACACCGCACCTGTTTATGTGCCATTCTGTCAATTTCCTCTTTCTTCTCCTGCAGCATCTTTAACTCATTTCTCATTGGATCATCTTCAGGAGTCAAAGCTAGGGGAACTGCTCTTCTAACCAGATCTACTACCTAAATAGAAAACCCAAACAATCTTTTATCGGGAGGATCAGTAAACAGAATTATCCAAAATTATAAATGGAAGACAAACAAAAACAAATAAGAAAAACATCAAAAGCTAGGGCTGCGGCCACTTCTCTTTATCATGCATTGGATCATAGAAACCGTGAAGCAGCATGTAAAGTCGTTTCTTTTGCTAACAATCATTTCTGTTTTAAAGTTCCTATTTAAAGCATAGTGTGCTGCTAAAGATCTCAATGCATAGACGTTCCACACATATCCTAGAAGTCGTAAGAATATTTCCACAAATTCAATTAGGTAGCAACTACATCTTCAGCAGATAAACATGTAAGTTCAACAATGGCTGAGAATTAGCACTATGGAAGCCTCAACATGCATAAGTTCTCTAAGTTTTCAATACTACATATACCTCTAAAGTCTTAGACTTCTGACTGGATGACACACTGAGGAATGCAATAAATGCATTCTTCCTCTAATCCTGTTCAGACCTAGAATGAAATAAAAGGGAAAGTCTACTGCATTTTAAGCTAATGCATTCATGCACCAGACAAGTATGAATATGTAAGGATACCATAAAACAAGCATCTGCCACAAGACTTAGCACACAGTCTTAACACAATTTTAGCGGTTGTATCCATGTATAACAAGCATGCAGATAAAAGTATACCAAAAAGCAAGCCTCTGCTTGCACAAAGACCTAGTGTCACAGAGATTCAAGCAAAACAATAATCATGGTGAAGGCAATGCAGGCATCATCCTAGGAGAGGGGATATTTAAATAAACCCATAAGAGATTATTCGAACATGGTTTACTTTTTGTGCACAGAACTTCTAGTCTGAATTATGGAAAAATCTAGCTGTCCTATGTAGCCACTAGATGGGGTTGTTGCCACTTCTTACAGGTTGATATACAAAAATAAAGCATCTAGTGGCAGATGAGACTCTTTTATGTACCCACTCCTTTTGCACACTTAATTCACATGGTTTCTAAAATTACCAACTTTCTACACGATGGAACCGTTTCACCTATTTAATAGGTAAGATGTAAGCGTCAGTGTTAAAATGTGAGAATATATCATTCGTGAATGAGCAAGCTACACATTCTCGGTTAAAACATTTTGGAGCCAGAATAAGCATTCAATACATATTGTACTGATGGCAACAAGAGATAGAAATTAGAGCTGAAGCTTCCTAAGTTCAAGGAAGTCAACATGAGATGAAGCCCTTAATGATCAGCAGTGCTGCAGCACCTTGCTATTACAAATTAGGATCCATTTTCCTCTAACATAACGCTTCATCAGCGTCATGTAGTATCATAAGCTTACTTCGCTGAATTACTTTAGTCACCAGGGGACCACTAAACTAATTTTATTCATTTAACTTCAACAAAATTCTTGTTCTACAAAACATCCTTAAGTATGGCTCCAAAGAAATCTTTATCAAACTAACTAGTTTTGGAAATTATAAATAAATAAAAAAACTTCATAAGGGATATCATTCAAAATAGAGAGAGAGAGATTATTGACGATAAAGCCAAATAACGAATAAGTTGTAAAAACTAGAATGAACAAAGCAGAGTGAGAAGGAGACCTTGTCGGGATGAAGATAGACCTTGTCTCGGAAGAGAAGGATGACGCCGGCGTCGTCAAGGATGCGAGCAAAAGTGCAAGCCTCGTCCAAAGATCTGGCCACGCCCGTTGAATGGCATGCCTTTATCAACTCTGAGTAAGCAATCACCTCCTTCCCTTCCATTCCTAGCTTCATCTTCAGTTCCTCCACATTCACTAACCTCATTAACCTTTTGGCCTCTCCGCATGTCAGATTTGAAGAATTGACCTTGCCACTAGATGCTGTGTTGTTATTATTGTCAGATGTAACATCAATAGTACTAGTATTAGACGATGATGTGTTGGAGGAAGTAGAAAAACATGAAATTAGGAGGCTAGGCTGCATCTTCAATCCCAAGTATGAAGAAGAAGAAGAAGAAGAAGAAGAAGATAACGATGATGTCGATAAACAGGTTGTTGTCGTCGTCGTCGTCGTGGTTGGTAATGAATCAAAATCTATATATGATTCGTTGGGCAGCCTCAAGTGAGTTGCGGCTATAGACGCTACCATGCTCCTCCCAGAGGATGACGCCGGCCTGGCCGCCCTGTGCGCTGAAGCTCCAAACCACCAAGCTTTCCGCCACATTCTTTATCTTTCTCTCTCCTCCCCGGCAGTTTTTTTTTTCTTTTTTCCTTCTTTTATTATTATGACTGGACTGCAACTAACAATCCCATATAAGAATAGTGGGAGCGCACGTGGCGTTAAGAATTTTGAATTTTCCTTACGGGGACGGCATTAGGCGCTGGAAATGCAACCATAAGGTACTAATTATCTAAATGTGAAAGAATAATATCAACACATTTATGTTTAATCCAATTTCATTTTCCGCCAACTAACATTCATAGATCAATGGCAGTGACTAGTGAGAGGTTGACTCACCGTTTTCTTTTTCCCTCCTTACATTTCAGAAAAAACACTCAATCCCTGACCCATTTCTCTCCAAATAATTTCAATACTTTGTAAAATATTTAATGCTGCTTACAAAATCTCAAAACTTCTCACAACATCATTTAATGCTTTTAGAATAATAATTTAAGTAGAGCATTCCTATCCCTCCATTTCGTAGAGTATTATTATTCGTGAGTATATTAATTAATTTTATTTTTATTATTATAATTACTGTTAAATATTATTATTAAATTTCTTCTGTTTATTATTAAATTTATTGTAAAGTATTTATTAAATTTATTACTATTATTATTATTAAATTCCTTATTAATATTAAATATGATTTCTAAAATTCCTTAT
>JAOTBA010000203.1:28495261-28523805 GCA_025629845.1 Erythroxylum squamatum
AAATTGATCTATTTTTTTATTAATAAACATGTTTTCTAATTATTTTCTATTTTATGAAAAAAAATTCTAAAAAACTAGAGAATTTTCAGAAAGTAAACGCACCCTAAGATTTATTGTTATTTATGGTGAGTATGACATGAGGAAGAGGAGAGCGTTCCCTCTATTATTATTATTAACATATAAAAATTGATGAGATGGGAATTTCACAAGGTGAAAATAAAATGTAGAAATGGCAAATAAAAAATGAAAATATCAAATAAGTCACATTAGTTTTCTCTATTCTTAATAACCATGCATTAGATGGTTACTTTGCACAAGAGTAATATTCATAAAAATTTATTTATTAAATAATTTATCTAAAATATACAATAAAAATATCATGTTTTCTAATAAGAGTGACAACTTAGTCGGCCGACTCGAGGCAACAACCTTAACTCGACTCGATTTGGTTAAAATTATTTTTTAGTTAAAATGATAAAATGATGTTATTTTTTACAAAAATGATGTCAATTTGTTATTATTTATCAATTTGCTATTATTTGTTGAGCCTCCCATTCAGCTGAGCCTAGTGTTATTCAAGGCTTGAATTTTCCAAAACATTAAGCTCAAGGTTTGCTCAAGTGGTCCTATTGTCATCTTCGTGTGAACAAACTAAAAATGAAAAAGATAATAGTCCATTGTGCTCATCATTACATATATTTTTGATTGGACGAAGAACCGCCTTCGACTTGTTCTAAGTCCTTCCAGCATTCCTTCCCTAAAGAAGATCATCCAAGAAGGTGAAAATGATGTTTTATCCTCTTTGAAACCAAACTTCGACCTTTTCTTACTCATCATGTCGTTGTTCTAAGATCCTTTGTGAACAATCACACGTCTTGTCCAAGGGCTATGAACCTTAGGAATTTTAGTACCTAAACTTAAAAGGCAAACTTTCTATCTCACTGGTCGACGTACTCTACGAGCAGTGGCGAAGCCAGAAATTTATTTCAGGGGGGGCAATGTATATATATATAGTTTTTTTTTAATCCAATTCACCATGGGCAATGATATTCTTTTAGGGTGGGCAATCCCTATATGCATATATATCTTCTTTTAAAAAAAAATTTGAGGGTGGGCAAATCCTTTACAAGTGGCTTCGCTACTGTCTACGAGAATATATATTCTTCCGTACACATATTGAGATGTGCTAATAAAACAAATTACTGAAAACGACCACTTTATAAGTAAAGGTTGCATATATTGACTTTTTTCGGCCGACTTTTGTAAGGGAATGAGTCTTTCGTAAAATAGGGAGTCTTGTGAACAGGTCTCGAAATTTATTAATTTTTTATATAAAGAAAGTTTTAAAAAATATATGAAACTATAAGATTTGAAAATGTTATCAAAATCATTGATAGAAAAGCTTTTGAAAATATCTAAAAGCAACTTTCTATTTTTGTTAGATCGACCAAAACATCATGATTGGAAATTTTGAAAGGATGATTGGAGTTTGTGAACTGTAGAAAGCAGCCAAACGTGGACTGTTCAGCACCGGAACAAAAACCAATGACTTACGTATTTTTGAGTTGACTTTTACTTAGGGTATGGAGATGACAACTTGAATCTTTATTCCACACGTTTTCACTTCCGTTTACACTCTTCCTAGCCATCAAACATCACTGCTTTTTCCATTAAAGTCTTCTTTAATAACAAATACCATTCCCATTCTATCATCTTTATCTATTTCAACATTGAATTGTACGATTCGAGCTTAATTTTGATTGAATTTGAGCGATTTAAGACCTGATCAAATTTGGTTCTATTTGATTATTTTTTAATTTAAAATTTAAAAAATGACATTATTTTTTAAAATTACCTCGTTTTTTAAAACTTTTAACTTGAAGTTGTATTAAGCCAAATAGTTTGTTTGGGTCGGTCGTGCTAGGCCCAGGTTCAGACTCAGAAACGGCATGCGGGCTGGTCGGCCCATCCATAAATGGTGACCTAAACTTAGCAGGTATTTCTTATATAAGGTACTACCTCATCTTAAGACATGTACGAGACTAAAACCGTACTTTTCTCCGTTTACAGTAACCAAAACTCTTACCAAAAGACTGGTTTGAGCGTCAGAGGGGCCTGCCGGTAATCAACTCCCGGCGTGCCTTTTGTTATTTTGCAGGTACTTCTAGCCACAATCATTCGTAATCATAGATCCAAACAATGACGTCCAACCCCAACAAATTCAGACAAAACCACGGTCGAAACCTGAACTCCATTTGAAACTTAAAAATAAATGAACAACTCGAGTTCAACTACTCAAAATCTATTCAAATTGGAGCGAACTCGTTAACTTCGAGTTAAGGAGGCTAAAAACGAACTTAATTGTCGAGCCTCATTATATCTTTATATATATATATATATATATATATATATATATCATAATTAAATAAACAACATAAATTATTACAAAGTGGAAATAATTTTATATTATAATAGGAAACATTTTTTAATATGCGAAATAATTAATTTCATTAGAATATTTTTCTAATCTTATCTATAATATAACCTCTGCCCAATTAATCAATAACAGAACAATTAAGCAATTTACTAGCGCAGGCATGGTGGATGATGGAGCACGTCCAATCAGAACTTAGGGTGGGCCTACACAGAATGGGGCAGCAGATAATGTTATGATTAAAAACAAAAAAAACCGCGTTTCAGTTGACTGTGGTCAAACGTTGACCGTGGACCTTCTGTTTCGGTGAAACACCGTTTACGTAGTCCACTTAAGTACCTCTACTTTTGTAATTGCTTTCTAGTCTTCTCAACTTTTATTATATATATATATATTATTTATTTTTATATTGGACTTAATTTAATAATTTGTTTTTATAATTACGAGTGAGTTGATATTCATTCTTAGTGGTTTCTTAATACTAAATAAGTTCTAATTACTTAAATCTACTTGATCTAACCTGTACTCTATTTTACATTTCAACTCTAAGCTTTAAATATTAGGGTTACTTTGGTAAAATTTATAATAAACACTAGTGAGGATATTTATTCGAATAACAGAAATAGTCTTCATAAAAATGCAAAGAAAAATTTGAGTATAATTGATAATTCTTCCTTGACTCTCACAAAACGGGAGAGCTTATTGTACTGAGATTTGCCCTTTACAAATATCTTTTTTTTTTTCATCACACTCTATTCAAAATTTTGCAGTGAAGCGGGGCCTGAGAAGGTCTGATAGTATACAACTTTTATAAACATGTTTTTTTAAAAAGTTAAATGAAAAAAGAAAATTTTTATATTTATAATTTTTAACATTAGACATAAGAAGTAATTTATAATCCTTAATTTCACTTGTATTGTTGAGAATCAACTTAATTTGACATTCTTAATTAACCACATGGCCTAATTCTCATAGTGCTCTACTCATTCTGCATTATGTTGAACTCGGATCACAAGTGGAAGGTCTTCCACTAAATCACCACCTTTTGTGTTTACACACAAACATAACGTGATTAAGAGAATGGTAAATTTTAAAGTAATTAATTAAAGAATATCAATATTGAGATTATGTTATCCTTACCATATTCCTACTTTTTTTTATGGGACGTTGGAAATAACTTTTTACTAATTAGAAGTAAGGTTACGAATTCTGATCTTTGTAAGTTTTGTTTTAGCGAAACAGTTTACTGGATTGTTGTTGTTGTTGTTGCGTTGTTATTCTAATATAAGACTTTGTATCATTTCTATTTTTAATAAATGCCATTATAAAAAATGGGTATTTTTAATTAAAAAATCAGCAAAACAAAAAATGGGATTTTTAATTTTGACAACGTTCAATGTTTCAACATCTGTATTATCACGAGGCAACAACTTGCTTAGCTTCACGTCGAAGAAGCTGATCACGACCGACTTTATCAAGGCTGGCTTGGGTTTCTTAAGATCTGTCTGTCTTCGTTGGCCTATATAAGTGTCCTCTTGAAGAACCCTCGAAGGGTTTTCTTATAATTCTGAATCTTCATATATATATATAAATATATATGTACGTATATATAGAAACAGGAACTTTTATAATTTGCATGTGTTTGCTTTGTTTTTATGATTCTTGTTTCGGAGCAGCGGATAGATACGTAGGAGTTAAGTGTGTGTTGTGAAGGTGGCGGATCGAAAAGAGAATAGTAAAGCTGTTGGTGATCAGCAGCTAGATGATGTGGGCATTGAAGAATGGATTTACAATTACAGGCCATTGAAGCAACTTCATGCTCCAGATAACCAGGCACGACTGTCTTTGCTTTCTGGGGTGAGTAAGGAGAGGGAGATGGCGGCTATGGTGTCTGCACTGACGCATGTGGTGTCCGGTGATGTCCACGCCGACAAAGACCCTTTGACGGCTTCAACTGAAATTCTTATCACTTCAAAGAGAGAAAGAGAACAAGTGGAAGTTGGACAAGATGACAAAAGGCTTCGTAATGTGTCAGGCGACCATGTAGGCTCAAGCTTACCTTCTGCTTCTGCTGAACGAGGTAAGCTGAGATTATATCTTTGCTTGTTCGTCTCTGAGTTTGTTTCAATTTTTTTTCTTCTGAATTCATTATAGGAGTTTCTTGCTAACATATAAACATGATCTTTCAGGTTGTGTGTTGTCTGTTCTGAATCCTGAAACGTTTCAAACTTCAACTTATTAGGTTATTCATTCTCTTCAAACTTCCTTGTAAAGATTGCTCTAAAGTCGTCTTTTACAAGATATGTTTTTCCTGACCTTCATAGCAAGTTTTGTCTTTTAATTAATAGGAAAAAGATCTGTAAGTGATAAATAATAAAAAATATTATTTTTATTTAATAATTATAATCATTAAATACTAAGATTTGTATGCATTAAATCCGTACAGAATCTAAGTTGATGAGTTCCTTTATTAATTAATGCAACATTTTCTGCCATCTTTCCTGGAGCTTAGTGCTTGTTCTATGTAATCAAAACGAACTTGTCTTCTTCTTCTTAAATATTTACAGATAGTCAGGGTTCAAGCCGAAGCACAAGCACGGTATTAGCAGCAACTCAAACGACGTTTACTCCAATCTATGAGCATCATGAAACATACAACGAAGATCCAAGAAGAAAATACAGAGGAGTGAGGCAGAGGCCATGGGGCAAGTGGGCAGCTGAAATAAGAGACCCATTCAAAGCAGCCAGAGTTTGGTTAGGCACTTTCGATACTGCAGAAGCTGCAGCTAGAGCTTATGATGAAGCCGCTTTCAGGTTCAGAGGCAACAGAGCTAAACTAAACTTCCCTGAAAACGTCAGGCTCATACCATCTAGCTCCAATCTAATGACAACCCATTTCAGTATTTCTGATTCTCCGAATACCCTTTTGTCCATTCCAACATCTACTCAGCCAATAGTTCACTCTCAGGCTTTTCACAGTACACAAACCCTTGAGACTCCAAGAGATTATGTGAGGAGCGATTCTCAGTTGGTTTTGGGTGTTGGTGGTTATCACAATCAACCAACGAGTCTCTATGAGCAAATGTTGTCGTCTTCTTCAATCCCATCTTATTTTCACCCTTCTCCTTCATTTGCTTCTTCTTCTAGTTCTTCATCTTCTTCTGCACAACCAGCTACCTGTTCTTTTCCTATGCTTTGGCCAGATCAGCCTTCCGGTGACTTCAGATCTGACATCACCACTCAGAGTGTTTACCCAGATTGCCCGGTGCCTCAGTGGTCAGATTGCAGTAACCATACTTCTTCAGGATAATTCATTACATCTCTCATTTGCTATCGTCATGTAGTAGTTTTACGAGTTTGCTTTTATTTTTGTTACCATTGTAGTAGTTTGACATCATCTTTATTCGGATTGGACAACACATTCTCTGCTCAATGTGGGTAGCAATTCTTTATAAAGGAAGTCTACGCAGAAAGCTCTTTTGTGCTAATCTACAAGCTTGTAAAAGCTTTCTCAAATGTCTCCGAAAACACATCCTTAGTCTAAGATTACAAAACAAAATGATGCAAAAGTGTAAACAGTTGCTCAACTAACCATTGACGGGCATTGAGCAAAGACTAGCACAATTGTGACATACTGAATAAATCAAAACAAGTACATGAAGTTGTAATTATGGGATCAAGTTCGTTCGGGACTTGGTCAGGTATAACAAACTATTAATGCGTAATGATTTGGTTATAGTTGGATGAATTCAATTTGAGATTCGATTAACTATGACAAAGTATTAATGCAGGTAAGTTCAAAATCCAGTCAGTCTAGAATTTTGCAGCTAAAACAAGTGGTTCTGATGGAGGGACAGTGACAATTTAGCTGATGATTGAAACACCAAATTGCATTTGAAGTTTTGAGAAGCAGTTTACTCCTGCTGATGTCATTTCTAGTTGTCTTTGGATCGGAACTGTAAGCATTATCAGAAAGTTTCAGATCTTCCTTGGAATTTTGTCACCAGTTACCGGCCACCGCCCCATACTTCATCAATAAGGATTGATGTA
This sequence comes from Erythroxylum squamatum, assembly GCA_025629845.1. Classification (NCBI taxonomy): domain Eukaryota; kingdom Viridiplantae; phylum Streptophyta; class Magnoliopsida; order Malpighiales; family Erythroxylaceae; genus Erythroxylum; species Erythroxylum squamatum. The sequence goes on from JAOTBA010000203.1 coordinate 28,501,746, forward strand.
ATTGGGAAGAAAAGAACTTAAGAAGAACAAGCACGGGGCAGGGAAAAAAGCAACTGAAAGGTATTTTGTCTGTGAAGACTTTGCCAACATAAGCTGATCTGTTTCAAATAATCTCAGGCCATCCATCAATGCCTAAATTAGGTTTCAATTGGAAATGCTTCTCAATGACAAAAGACAACCTAAAGAATATTTAAGACTCACCAGCTGACTATGAAACAGGACTTACCTGCCAGTTGCAAGGAGAATGAGTTATAAGGATATATCTTAATTGAAGAACTTGCAAGGCTACAGAGAGAGGAGTAAAAGAAGAGATTCTGCGATTAATCAGCAGCAAATTAAGTTATGTATCAATCTTCAGGTCTAGAATGCACGACCTACATCACCATCCCGACAAAGAAAAGAAACAATCACTTGACGGAAAGCAACATTACACTCTGCAGGAATGTGATTTCAGTGATTTGTTCTGCAAAACAAAGAACACTTAGGTCAACAATTAAACCTTGACATACTTTCATCTAAAAAACGACTAGTTTCCTCCACTGAACTTGCAGAGTAGGTGTACGGTTGGGACTGAGCTATACCTGCATTGATGATGGAGAAATCATCGCTTTCAGATTTTAAGAGCTGCCTTGTGGACCATGGTTTCTTTGTGTATTTGGTGGCAACTCTTTTCAACGAGATCAAGCAGCTTCTCCAAGTCCACTGCCCACGAGTTGAGAATGTCATTGCCATTTTTTGCTACTTGGAAACAGACAATTCCTGTTGGCCTGTCAATCTTTGCCACCAATGCTTTGGACACAACCATATCTGAAAGATGCTTCTCTGCTTCCTACACAGCAGGGAACAAAATCTTAAAACAATAATAGAAGGCAGGGACTGGACTCGAGGTAACCATGACAACAAAAACACAAAAGAGCATAGAGCAAAAAGATCCCAGGATAAGCTTGGAGGTTAATCGGTCGTGCCATTTGCAAAGGTTTCTCCAAGTGATTATTTAAGTTTTAGGAAATACAGTTTGAGAAAATATTCAAGAGCAATGGCTTCTGGAGGATATGAGAAGAGTCAGACTTAAATCACAATGCCTGTGCTGCATTACTAGTTATGCTATTCAAAATATCAGAATATAATAAACTGTTTTTGATCAGTTGAACTTAAAAAAAAAAAAGATGAAAGCTATAGTTCTGAGCACTACTCTGCGCAAAGAAAGCTTGAGATTATGCAAAAGATTAGATGCTAAACAGCACATACAGAGATAAGATGACCAATCTGCCAACTAGCTGGGTGCTGGTTACTTGAAGTGAATACGTTTTAAAATGTCTAGAAAGGTAACGCAGGTAAACAACAAAGATGACCAAAATTATGTCACCTCATGAACACCCCATCCATCCGCCAATAGTCCCCACTACCCCACCCCAAACACAATAGAAATATCACTAAAAGAGAAGTTGAGCTGAGACGCACCTGGATACTGAGACATAATAATTCGGCAAGTCTCTTCATGGTAATCTTTGAGTAGTACTTGGAGACAACAAGGATATTCTGAAAAGTGTTTAAGAACATCCCAGATAAATATGTCAAGAACTATATCAGCTGCAAAAAAGAGAGAAGTTTTTTTTCTTTACGTGGGGAAGAAACATTACATGTTCAATTATCCTCTGCCTTAAATCCTCAGCTGCTTTGTCACCCAAAGACCCTCCCAACAAGTTAGTCTCATTTTCAAACTCATCCTTGTAACAATTCCAAAGAGAGGTCCACTGAATGACCTCCATTGTGACCAACTGCTTCAACAGCAACCTACCCGAGAAAATTGCATAGGATTAATTGAAAAATCGTTTTAGTGAAGACAATACTGAATAGAATTAAGACAACACAGACACACATACTTGAACTTTGGAAGTTCAGAAAGATTCTTATCTTCCAAGGTGGAATTTAGAAGGCTTGACTGCATTGGGTCATGTGGCGACAGTACCAAATACCAACAAATTTTCCTCAACACCTATATATTATAAGAAATTAGAGCACTCAAGTAGAATCCATAGAATCATGGCAGGAATAAATAGAAGATAAATTATTACCGGAATCCATTGTGCTGGATTCTCTTTGACAGATGGAATCTCATAAATTGCCTTGTAGCATCGGGAAATTTCAAGGTAGTCATTGTTATGGGTGTAATATCTAGAATGAAAAGACAAAGTACAACATTAAGATACACCAACAAGAACAATATCACGACCACTAAGCACAGCAGTTAAATTTACAGTCCACAGCACAGTTAAGCCCCAGGAAGTTTCTCAAATTTGTGATAAGAGAACATATGATTCCTTTGGAAGAAAACAAAAGGGAGACCTTGCCTTGTTAGGAATTACCTGGATAGAGATTTCATTACACACTGAATGATAATTGAAGAGAAAATCAATCTATAAAAGAAGTGTGCCAACAAAATCTCAAAACTTAATACATGGATCACATATGCATATATTTTAATTCCTTTTAGTTTGCAGAATCAGAAAACGTGAAATCACTTGGGTATCCCATCAGACAAATATTAGCAAACTTGAAAGCTCAAAACTTTTATTTTCTAAGGACATACACAGTGTACACTCCAACCCAAGGCAAAGGTACGCCAGGGGATGAGCTTCAAAGGGAACTATTAATCTTCATATATGACCCCTCATCATCCATAAATAAGGAGCTAAAAGCATTCAAGGGTAAATGGAATGTTTTTCATATGCACCCCAAAAGATTAGAAAAGCATTATCATGAAATGCAAATACTTGTCTATCATTCACCAAAATTTTTATAGTTGCCATAAACAAATCTTTGTTGTGCTCAGAACACCAAGTAAAACACCACCTCATTCTTCAAATGTCCAAGGAGTTCAAACACATACAGTTGGGTCACAAAACCTAGGCCACTACACAGAACAATATTTACAAACACACTGGACTCACAATTCTAAACATGCCAATTCCCTTTGTAACAAGAGGATGAGTAGTTACGCAATTATAGAATCAACACGTATGAATAGATGAACTGCTGAAAGATCCAGTGGCAAAGCTACTCAAAATGCAGAATATTGTTATGCCCCATACAAATACTTACAAATAACATAGGAAGTTCAATAACACAACGAAAATTTATAATAAGAAATATGAAAATAAGAAAGAAACTGGGAAACCACATACCGAATCATCAATTCATAGTAGATTCGTTTTAACTCCAAAATTGATGGTATGTCGGCCGGAGCTTCTTCGACGACATTGTCACCTTCCTTTGGCTTCTTCTTTTCTTTGGAAGTATCAACATCAAAGACTCTAGGACTGATCTTCCTTGAAAGAATTTGCGCACGAACATAATCTTGGCGATCTAGGCAAAGTCTTACCTGCCAAACAATGCCCACAAAGTCCCATTTCATTAAAATGCATACAAACAAACACTTAATCCTAAAAGGGCAACCAGGCAACGACTCTGTTCTGGACCCATAAGAGGATCCAGATTGTTAGTATTTTCCATAGAGTGGTTATCTCAAGTTCCAAACCTTCAAACTTGCTTGCAAGTCAATGCTTTTACGACTGCACAAATGCCCCTACTCAGTGAAATTTAAAAGGCCCAAATTTTTACAAAAGGAGTTACATACTTGTTCAAGAATAAAAGCAATTTTCTCTGTCTTTGCCATAGCACCAAAAGTTTCCACCTGGGGGTAAAAAAAATATCAGTAAATTAGCGTGTGAATAACTGTACATCAAAATAAACATAACAGAGGCAGGTAAATGATATTACTAATCGCCACAAACTTACAGCAACTTCTTGCATCAGTTCCGCAGCTTCAGCAATAAGTCCCTGTTCTTCCTTGATCTTTGCCAATTTTTTGATCAACCGTGCTCTCTCAATCTCAACATATATCTACACCAAATCCAATATTATTACCACTAGATATGAAAAAGAAGCATGTTTTTCTATGTTCAATGAAACAAACTCAAAACGTTATCAGCGTTATCACCTTTCCAGCAGAGACATTGTTAAGGGTCTTGATTAATTCAATGCGCGTCTCAAGATCCGGAGTCTGATCGATATACTGCATTGCTTGCTGCACCATTGCAGTTACAGCCTGTACAGGAGCAAGACACCCCAATTAACAAGATCAACAAAGACACTCTCCTCAAAAGATCCTTTTCAAGGACATAAAACCATAGGTTGAAACAAATTTCATGATATATTAATAGCGAAACCGAAACACGACCTGTTTGAGTTGACCGCGTTTTTTAGAGAGAAGAAGGATCTGGTCGTTAAGAGTCTTCCAATCTCTGGCATCGAAGCACAGCTGAAGTATTTCTGTTACCGCCTTTTTGGTCCCGACGACGTCGCCGGCGAGCCTCATTTGCTTTTCCACATTCTGTAACTGCTCGATCGCAGTCTCCAAATTCGATTTCCCGTCCTAATTTTAAAAGCACAACAATATCAAAATCAAGATCATTCGAACACGAAATATGAGAGAAATTGCAAAGACTCACCATGAACTATATTGACCGTAGTTGCAGAGAGGATTGATAGAGAAGAACCCTAAGGAGTGTGTAAGAAGTAAACAAACTTGAGGAAGGCGAGTGAAAGAAGAGACGAAGCTGTTTTTGTCCTTTAAATATGTACAGAATATAGAGCTACGAGCCCGGTTCCCTTATTCACTCCCCACAAAAAGCCCAGTCCGGTCCAATTGCATAGAATTTTTTAAATTCATTTATTGAATTTTGTAAAATCTTGAAAAAATAGACTCGAAACACAAGTACCGGTCCATTGTTTGCTGCGACATCAGGAGATGAGAGCCCATAAGATAAGAATGTTGTCCAAAACCCAAGTAGGCGAACAAAATTTCTTGATTCGGCCGTACATCAGATCAGTGAAACCCTAATTCCCATCCCATTCCCGTGCGTGCGTGTATATATATATACATACATATGGCGCCGAGTTGCTCATTATTGTTTCATTTGACTGCCGGGGTTTCACTTTTCTTGTTATGTTGATCCGTAATCGTTTTCTTCTATGAATATCTCGTTGAGTGGTTTGATTTTGAAACTTGGGTTGGTTTGATTTTGGATTATAGTTATGTATCTGAGTTAATCATATTGGTGCTTTAGACTAAAAGTCAGCTCCTTTATCAGGGATTGTAGTGCTTTATAGATGAACAAGTAACTATTTTGTGTCCAGAAAAGTTCCATCTTGGTGAATTTTGTGGTACGAAGGATACTATTATGTCAATCAAATTTATTGTTGATTTATTGATAATCTAGAGTTGAAGGTCAGGGATGATAAATTTTAAGGCTTGTTTCTCAAAACATTCGCAGTGGCCGCCCAAGAGCTTTCGCCTTCGCCAGGCTTGAGAGCTTGTGCTGTTTTCATCCTTCCTTGGATGTCTGAGACCTTCGTATTTCAAGTGTTCATGAATATTGCTTTCACTAGATTATTCATGAAGTGTAGTCCTGAAGGATGATCATTATTCTTTGTTTGTCTAACTTTGGAGATGTAACCCATACCATCACTTTGTCTTGAAGGATGGTCATTATTCTTTGTTTCTCATGGTTTCCACTTTTTATACAATACTTATCTGGCAATGGATGCATTTATGTATATAGATGTACACGATGTGTGTTGTATTGGTGTCCTCTTTTGCACTGCCAATCTGACTTCTTGTATCTCTGTATCTCCTTGACTCATGGTCATTAGCAATGGTGAGTCGCCAGATCTTAACTATGGATTATATGAGTATAATTGGTCCTTTTGTATTGTCATTCATATTTGTGTTAGTTCCTGTAAATGCTCCCTACTGGTGATGGCAGAGCATTATGATGATAGAATCTGTCCGATAGATTTCATGACGGGATAAAAACCTCCTACTCATACTGAATGCTCCTCGCCAAGTATGGTTTTGTTTTGTTTTTTTCTTTTTTAAGTAATGCTATTTAATTTTCAACTTGAGTATTTGCGGTGAGAGTTGCTTGCCTTCTGCAATTTGAATTTAACATTACCATAGCACGATGAGGATTTATATCACTTGAGATCTATGGATCCATGGAATATGCTATTAATTTCTAGTCCTTTTCATTCTGAGTGCTTTTGCTTCTATTTCACACAGGTTTTTGGTTAGGGTTGTAAAGTGATTCAGGGGCAAAATTGAGAGTTCTTGTTTCTCAAAAGATTCACAGAGCTTTTGCCTTTCTTCCAAAAGCTTTCGCCTTATGCCTTTCGCCAGGCTTGAGAGCTTGTGCTGCTCTAATCATTCCTCGGATGTCTGAGAAATAGAAGGATAATCTTCAGTTCAGGATAGTTTTCTGTGTATTTCCTGTTCTTAGGTTTGGCATATCTAGGTGTATATTTGTTTGTAGTGACCTATGTTTTTGTTTCATTAATGATAAGTGAGAACCCCTGTTTCTCAAAACATTCCATGGATGATTGCAACCTCTGTGCTTGATGTCTATTCAGTCTCTCACTCCATCCGAGCTGGTTTATTTTGTATTTTCTTGTGTATAGCAATACTTTTGATATCAATATATGGTTGAATAAAGAAACGGGATCCGGTCTACAGCACTTATATTTCTGAGGAGATTCTCCTAACCTCCGGGCTCTTGAAACGATTGCTCCAAAGTAAGCCCTCTCTCCATCGGTCTATACAACTCACCTTGTGCATTGCAGTATGTAATGATGACAAGATGAAATCTTGATTCCCTTATCTGTCGATGCCTGAACTATGCTCAAAGAATGACAGTTTTAGTTTTTATTTGAGTGTTATGTCGCTTTGTATTAGTTGAACAGTTGTTTTTGGCCACTCTTGGTGGCAACAGTGGTTGAATTTATGTTTAATCCATACTGCCCAAAAGCTTGGTTAAGTCCCTACTAATTTAAACACCAAAAGCTTCATGAACGCAATTTGCACTTCAGTGCACATTAATCCTTCTTGACACCATTGTTTCTAATTAGGTTACTAATACCCAAGAAGGGCAAACTCTTGTGTACAAGCTTCGTATTTTGCTCGAGGAATACGGAGGATCGGGAGAGGGTCGTTAAATATATGCAGTCTTTATTTAACATCTTACAACAAGGCCGTTTTCATAATTCGATTTGTGATTTTATAATTACAAAGAAGTAATTTTACTAGTTGTTTCAAGATTGCTCTCTAATCATTAATATCCAATACGATCAAGTCAAATTAAAGGTGATAAGGTTATCTCTAATCATAGGTATCTAATTGGGTTAACTAAACTTGTACTTGATTAGTAAACAAGCATTGTTTATCCAAATTCAGGATAGTTAACTTGATGTTTCTTATGGAAACAAAAATAAAAAAAGAACGAGTTTTACAAATTAAATAAGTTCTGGGTTTTAGTGGTTTGTTTACTGTGGATCCAGTGAGTTTGAGTGGAGGCTTAACATTGATGTGGAAGGAATAGAATACGGCTCGGTTAATAAGTTACTCTAATCACCATATTGATATTGAGGTTGTAATCGAAGGGATAAAACGGTGGCGCTTAACAGGTTTTTATGGCTTCCCAGAACGTAACAATAGGCGCCACGGTTGGGATTTACTCAGACAACTCTCATCTCAGTCCACGCTACCATGGTGTGTTATAGGAGACTTCAATGACATTATGTTTTTATCAGAGAAGCAAGGGAATGCCTCTCATCCTAAATCACTGATGGAGGGTTTTCGCACAGCTGTATCTGATTGCCATCTTCATGACTTGGGTTTTGAGGGTCCTCGATTCACTTGGGAGAACTGTAGAGAATAGATGCAATAGTGAGGGAACGATTGGACCGTTAATTGGGGATGCTCCCATGGTCCTCCATCTTCCCTATGGGCACACTGTCTGTTTTACAATCAGCGTGCTCTGATCATCATCCAATATTTCTTTCCCTGGGTGTTACATTGAAGAGATACGTGCAGAAACGTTTTCGATTTGAATCAAAATGGATTCTCGAGGGTGAGTGCAAACAACTAGTAAGCAGAGGGTGGACTGATGGTACGTTTGCGTCTCTTCATGATCGTCTTACTTGTTGCTACCAGTATTTACAAGCTTGGGCACAGTTGCATCATCAGGACTTCTATAACAGTCTTCACACAACAAAACGTCAGCTGGCCTTTTTGCGAAGACAACCTATTCTGAACAAGGAACTCCTGCGAGCTACCAAGAAAACATATCGTGACTTATTACTACAAAATGAGATGTATTGGAAACAACGTTCAAAATAACATTGGTTAACAGCGGGAGATTCTAATACCAGGTTTTTCCATATGATGGCGTCTCATAAAGATCGAAAGAACTTAATTTCTCAACTTCAGAACAACAATGGAGAGTGGGTTGATTGGGACTCAGGACTACCGGAGCTGATAGTGAACTATAACTAAGATATTTTTACGCCTTCAAATGGTAATCCACAGCCACTTCTACAGTACGTGGACTTTAAGGTGACATCCCCACATAATGACTTATTATTGGCTCCTTACACTGGGGAGGAAGTACGTCAAGCCCTATTCTCCATACACCCATAAAAATCCCCGGGACCCGACGATTTCAACCCAGGTTTCTTCCAAACGTATTGGGATATAGTAGGAACGGAGGTCAATAATGAGTGCTTACAGTGTCTAAATGAAAACGCTCCGATGCCTTGACAGAACCGCACTAATGTGATTCTTATTCCAAAAAAGAAAACTCCAGAGACAATAGCTGATCTGGGTCCTATCTCTTTAAGTAATGTCACTGATCGAGTTGTCTGCAAGGCGATGGCTAACAGATTAAAGCTAATTCTACCGCATGTCATTGCTGATACTCAAAGTGCTTTCATCCCTAACCGACTGATTACGGATAACATAATTGTGGCGTATGAGTAATTCCATTCCCTCAAACGGAAAGCTCAAGGTCGTCATGGTTTCCTTGCTCTAAAAACGGACATGAGCAAAGCATACGATAGAATTGAATGGACATATCTAAGATTAATCCTGTTGAAATTGGGTTTTGATGAGTTATGGGTTACCAGAATTATGAGGATAGTCACGTCCATATCATACTATTTTATACGTGGAGCAGAAGAGCATGGCCCTTTAATTCCCGGTAAGGGCTTACGTCAAGACGATCCTCTTTCGCCATACCTTTTTATTCTTTGTGCAGAAGTTTTATCCGCCATTTTATCTAAATATCAAGCACAGGGTCGTATCCACGGGGCTCGAGTTGCTAGAGGAGCTATTCCGGTTGCTCATCTTTTCTTCGCTGACGATGTTCTTTTCTTTACTCGAGCTACAAGAGAAGAGGCGGTACAATTGCAAGAGTGTTTATATCTTTATGAGACAGCTTCGGGGAATGTCATCTGTTATTGACCGAAATAAAAGACAGGTCTTTCAGTACGTAGTGGAAAAATTAACAAAGCGGTTGCAGGGTTGGAAAACAAAAATATTATTGAAAGCTGGCAAGGACGTTCTTTTGAGAACAGTGGCGCAAGCAATGCCAAATTACATCGTGTCCCTTTTTCTATTACCTGCCGATACATGTAAGGAATTGGAAACTTTAATGAATAGATTCTTTTGGCACAATGGAGGTATGGAGAACAATGGTATCAAGTGGCTTCGGTGGAGACGTCTCGCAATTCCAAAGATTCATGGAGGTTTAGGATATCGTGACCTGCCATAATTTAACCTTGCTTTACTAGCAAAACAAGGATGAAGGTTGATTAAATACCCCAACTCCTTTGCCGCAAAAATTCTAAAGGCCAAATACTTCCCAAACTCTAAGTTTCTCACAGCACCTCTAAGCAACAATCCAAGCCAGATTTGGCGAAGTATATGTCAAGCACGACCTATCTTATTGTAGGGATGCCGAAGAAGTGTTGGGGATGGTGATACCATCAATATATGGCGAGATTCCTGGTTAATGGATGATAGGGATCCTACTATTCAAACGGAATATTTGGAAGATCGAAACTTAAATATGGTCGCCGATCTCATGGTAGGACGACAATGAAATGAACCTTTGATTCGCAATTCCTTTAGCCCACGGGATGCAGATCTAATTTTACAAATTATGCTGAGTCTCTCAATTAATTCTGATGATTGGGTATGGACAAAAAATAGGAAAGGTGAATATCAAGTCAAAGACGGCTACAAACTCAGTACCGACTACCGAGATGGCTAATGAAAATTTTTTGGTTGCTGCCTTCCCATGGGAAAAACTCTGGAAAGTTCAAGTTCCAAGTAAAGTACAGATCCTCCTTTGGCGTCTCATACGCAACATACTTCCATGCAAAGCCAACTTGAGAGAGCAGCATATGCTTTTAGATGATATATGTCCTATTTGCGTAAAGGCACCGGAAACAGCATTACATGCTTTTTATACCTGTGATTTCGTCTAATCCGTTTGGCTACTATCGAATGTGGGCTGGCACACTATTTCCTCTTTGCATAAATGGCTTACGAACGTAGTTACATCTTTCTCACAATCACACCAGAAGGAAATTTTTTTGATTATATGGAGTCTGTGGGTTTATCGCAATGAAGTTATGTGGTCATCGCAGTTTCACCCACATCGTTTCATCCTCAGTCGAGCAAGGATGACACTCACTGAATGGAAGACAACAAAATCGTCAACTACTACCAGCGTACCACGAAGTCCACGCCCTTCGGCTTGTTGGGAGGCTCCAGCTCCGAATCAATTCAAGTGTAACGTTGATGTGGCTTTGTTGGAAAATGGGTATTATGGCCTTGGTATGCTTATCCGCAACTCTCAAGGGCATAATTGTGCTGGTAAATTGATGACGCTCCCAGGTTAGCGAGATCCACAAGTTGGCGAAGCACTTTGTTTTCGGGAAGCTTTGAGTTGGATCAAATCTTTATCTTTTTTCCCCATATGCGTGGAAACGAATTGTCAGGTCGTTACCCAATTTTTGTCATCCACGCATATATTTTCTTCTTATTTTCTAATGATCATTCAGGATTGTAAAGCTCTTCTACATGAGCTATCGTCGATCTCTTTTGCGTTTGTTAGAAAACCAGCGAATCAAGCTGCTCATACCATAATTAGGGCAGCTAATTATATGTCTAGAGTTAAATGGGGGGTATGCCCTCTTTCTTTTTTGTATGATGTTTTAACATTGGATTTGAATAATATGCGCTAAGCACAATTGTTAGCATTCTCTTTATTATTTGCATGGAAGGTCTCTCCAGGATTGTGAATGCGGCGGTTCAGGTTGGTAGCTTGAGTGGCTTTCGGGTGTCTAGAAATGGACCTTTGCTTTCTCATTTGTTTTTTACCGACGATAGTTTGGTTTTCATCAACGCCAACATTGCTGAGGCCAATCATCTAAAGCAGGTCTTGCAGATGTAAGCAGCTGAATTTGGCCAACAAATTAACTTCAACAAATCTTCCATCACTTTTAGTGCCAATACCACTCCTCAAGTTCGGTCTCAAGTTTGCTCTGTGCTCTACTTTGTGGAGAAGGACACCCCCGGTACTTATTTGGGGTTGCCATCTCATATAGGCCGCAATAAGAAGGGGGTCTTTCGCTACATCAAAGATCGGTTATGGACAAAGTTGAACTCTTGGGAGCACAGGACATTATCTCGTGCCGGGAAAGCAATCTTGTTGAAAACTATCCTTCAAGCGTTGCCTACTTACTTAATGAGTCGTTTTTTGTTGCCAAAGACTTTATGCTCAGAACTTGAAGGCATTATGAACCGATATTGGTGGGGCAGTGGCAACAATTATTCCCATGGCATTCACTGGCTTGCTTGGGATCGCATGACTTCTCCTAAATCATTTGGTGGGTTGGGTTTTCGCAAATTACGGGAGTTTAATCTTGCGTTGCCGGGGAAACAAGGATGGCACCTTTTGACAAAACCTCACTCTCTGTCCGCCCGCGTCCTTAAGGCCAAGTACTATCCGAATGGTCAGTTTCTTGATGCAGCTCTTGGTCCGAATCCTAACTATATCTGGCGTAGTATTTGGGAATCCCGCAATTTATTACTCCAGAGTATTTATTGGCGGGTTGGTTCAGGTTCACAGATCCGGATTTGGGACTCTCCTTGGCTTTTGGATGCTCTTTTATTTCTTCCCCCATACCCGCGGCTTCTCAACTCTCTCTTGTCTCCGATCTGATTCTTCACCGACAATGGAATGTTGAGAAGATTCATGCACTCTTCAATGAACGTGATCGGCGTTGTATCCTCTCTATTCCTTTGAGTTCTTCTGCGATCGTTGATCGATTATGTTGAAAATATGCATCTGAGGGCAACTATACAGTTAAGAGTGCTTATTGCAGATTACTCGCACCTCCGCCTGCTCCACTCTTCATCTCTTGCTCACTTTGGTCTCGCCTTTGACGACTGCAAGTTCCGCCCAAGGTGCAGAATTTTATCTGGAGGGCAGCTATGAATATTTTTCCGACTCGTCGCGTTCTCCAAGTTCACCACGTTGACCTTGTGGATGTTTGCCCGGTTTGCCATGGTGATTCTGAAACCATTATGCATCTTCTTGTCAACTGTCCCTTTGCTTTCCGTGTCTGGCAACACTCTAACTTGGGTTTTCGGTCCACAAATGAAGCTTCCTTTACTGGCTAGTTTGGTGATACTTTTGCTAACTTGAATTCTGAGGAGGCGTGTAAGGGTGTGATGGTTTGTTGGGCTCTTTGGGTCAATCAGAATGATGTGGTTTGGCTCCACAAACATCGACACCCCGGTTCAGTTGCACGGATGGCGGATGATGTTTTGAATGCATGGCAGGCAGTTCGAGTTCAACCACATGTTTCTCCGGTCGCTGTCACCCGTACTACTAGTTGGTCCCGTCCCCCAGACGACTGGCTCAAGGTAAATGTTGATGCCTCCACTGGACGTGCTCCGGGATATGTGGGCATTGGTTGTGTCGTGCGGAACTCTAGCGCTTCGTTCATTGCTAGTCGTGCATGACGCTACCCAGGTTATTTCACTGCCACGGTTGCTGAGGCCGTTGCTGTGCGCGAAGCGTTAAGTTGGATTAAGGCCCAGGGCTAGCACAAAGTTTTATTAGAAACTGACTCTCAACTGGTTGTGCAAGCCATTAATAGCGATAAGCTCGATGATGTTTCTGCTTGTGGTTTAATTATTCAAGACTGTAAATCTCTTTTGTCTGAGATTCTAGTCGCTCAGTGTCACTTTGTCTATTGGTCTGCGAATGTCGCTGCTCATGTTTTGGCCACTGGTAGCCATTCCGATGCAGGCCTAGGAGTGTGGACTTCTTTAACTCCTCCTAGTCTACTTGCTGTCTTACTTTCGCGTTAATTCAATCCCATCTTTTCCATTCCAAAAAAAAGAAGAAGGGTAGTTAACTTTATGCAATTGTTTCTTTAACTATTTATTATTTTGTATTAGTTGACTTTATTAATAAATTATTACATATTATTTCAAGTTATTCCGTAGAAATTAAAAAATATATTTTTTAAGTTGCATCATAGACATCTGTTCATCATAAAACGCTTTAACAGTACCACCTAGTTTAATAGTGTAATGATGTTGAAATTTCTTTAGAAGTTAAGGTCAAGGTTTCAATTCTCTCTTATCTCTATGTCTTATCTTAACAAATGAAGAACTAGTAACCATATTGAATGAAATACATGAATCTCATTGGCATTGCAATGTAAGATCAAATTTTCGATCAAATCACATCATAAAATAATAATTTTTTAATTTTTTTAAGAAATTTATCTAAAAGATTAGTGATATGATTAATAAAATATTTCAAATAATAGTCGATTTAGTGACGTGTTTTGATATCTTTATATCGGCCTCAGATCCTCTGTCCAGCTTCCTCTGTACCATGCAACCATGTTTTATTAATCTCAACCATCTATTTATGTGGGTCTCATATAAATGAATGATTGAGATTAATGAGACAGGGTTGGTAGGAAGTTGGACAAAGGATCCTGTCTCCTTTATATCCGATGATCAACAAATTCAACTTCGCGTTGTTCATAGAATTCCGGGTCTAATTCGAACCAATCAAAATTAACAAACGTCAAGGAACCATGGATAAACATAATGTAAAACTTTTCAAGTTTTTTGTATCATTCAAACCAAGAGTGAACTCTCTACCAAAGATACAAAAAGGTATCTGCACACTCTTAGTTCTATAACCAAGGTATGATATGTATACTGGTAATTTACATCTTCAAGCTGCTTCTAGCTACCTGCTGCTACTCCTACTACGAACAGTCAGTTTTCTGAAGCCTTGAAGCAATCTAAATCACAAGAGACCTCATGAAGGCTACACCCTAATAGCTGACTATGGCTACACATGCTATACACGATGTGGTATGGTTTTGTTTCTATTACTGGGTATAGGTTCAAAATCGTGTGAAGAACTGAAGATAGGAACAAGAAGAATATACCAGGACTTGTATAGTTCAATCACTCAGCCCATTTTCTCCATTTCAGTTATGAATTGGAGGCTTCTTTCTTGCTGGCGTGTAATCCATCCCCACCAATTCATCAGGATCTGGCAATCTTTTATTTCCTTGTGGTATCTGAAGATCGTTCTGGTCCTTCTTTACTTGATGATTATCAGCTTCTTTTAATAGCCTCCGAGCTGCAGAAGTTTTGGATCATCAAATTTTGTTTAAGTTATAAGCTTCAAAACAATGTCAAATCTCTGAGTTCTTGAAACACAAACATGGGATGTGATCAAAAACTAGATATATTCATTAACTTACCAGTCACAGCCTTGGACACGAAGCAAAGAAGAAGAAAGGCCACAAGAAGCAGATGCTTAGATGAAGTCTTTGCCATATTAAAGAGGAAAACAGTTCTGGGTTTTATCTCAAACTTGTTGGTTTCTCTAGCTAGCTAGCTAGCTACTTTAGGTTGGTGTTTATATACAGAAATCAGGAGTCCTACTAGTGCCTTGCTACCTATATGCTTGGACATGTCTTCCCATGGAATGTGACCTTTGAGTTTGTAGTAACTCTACGTGAGCCAAAGTACGTCTTGTACGTGTCGATATCATTGTCTCCCTCCTGTCTCTGCATGAAAGTGCTAGCAGAGACAAGACTCGTTTTAGATCAGCGACTTTCTGCACATTGTCATATACAGTTAGGATAGGTCACTCTGTGTCTGTATAAATAATAAAATTAAAAATATATCATAGGTATAACTATATAATGACTAATTAGGGTTTGGATTATTACTAAAATGGAACTAATCATCCAAAAAGCAAAGCATTAAAGAATGAAAGGAGAAAAACCGACAAGGTGGAAGCTGCAATCATTTTCACATAAAGCAGAGTGATGACAGAACAGTGCAATGCACGGAATAATCACGTGACATCCACTATGGATTACTTGTTTAATGGCCCCTCCCTTTGTAGTTTGTCCTCTAACCCAACACACACTAAACATGATTAAACTTCACAATTGACGCTTTGGATAGGGATGTTTGTGTAGTATGAATCAATTATTAGCACAAGAATCGATACACAACGTCAAATTATGTGAGAATTACTCGCAATTGTTTTTAAATTTTTTCATGTGATCATAACTTTTGTTATAATGGATTTTAGGTTTTGTTTGAAATAATTTCACATCTGGCCCTCCCTGTAAGGTCCCATTGTCGGGGCATAAGTGCCCTCTTGCTACCTATATGTGAGGCGCCATCTTAGCCTTACCTTTATCTTTATTTGACTGGGTTATATAATATCTGGTTCGACAAGGCTAGGAGTAGGATCGCTCCCACACTAGTAGCGTTCGTGATTGGCCTACTCAATTATGTATCGATCGAAAGGTAGGACAACGTAACTAGTTCCATATCATATCTTAGGATTAGGGGCATGACATCAAATCTTTCTATAGGTTTAGGAAGATGTTATTCTGACTTCCAACTATCAATGAGCTAGCCTGTATAAGTAGAAAATGGTTCTTATATCTTAAAGATGGATATGAATTTATTCGAATGACTCTTTCAGACGGACTGGGAGTGTAATTATTTTAAAATTATTTAATAAATTAATAACTAAAAATTAGATAACAATTTAATCTAATTATTATTTGCATATTCTAAAGTATTTATTTTGGTTAAACATTTTTTAATTTTAATTTCTTTTTAATGTGAATCAAATTTATCATAATATTTTTTCTTAAACTTAAAATTATTTCACCTTCAATAACTTCTTATTATTGAGAATTTTTCATTGATCATGTCCAATCATAAAAGCTAAATTATAGTCGAATTATTTTCATCCAACTAATACATATTAATGAAGAATATAATACTAAAATACACACATTAATCTCATTTATGGACTACATGTTAATTGGTGTAAGTAGGTTATGTGATAAAAAGTTTGTTACTAATCAATTAAATTCAATATATTATTTAAATTTAATTGCTTACTCATATATATATATATATATATCATTATTCATTTTAATCGCCTTTCTATTAGTTAAGGGTAAAAATGTATACTACTAGATCTCCTTCAAATTCATTCCTAATATTTTATAGTCCCTAGAAAAAGTTAAAAAAATGACCCTATTTTGCCTCATTTAGATCTTCATGAGTGTCAAAAGTGGACCCTCATAAAAAATAAAACAAAGTAAAATAAAAACAAGTCAAGAGTGGGCCCTAAGTAGGTGCCCTTCTTGCCCTTTCCCAGGTCCGGCTTGACCTCCTTAATCCTCCCATTTAGTAAGCTTTTGGCTGGATTATTATTGTTGTTGGCGTCATCATTATTTATATCAAATTTAATAAATAGCATATTATGAGGAAAAAAAAGTTTGTTGAGTAATTAATTGAAAAGAAAATCAATCCACTACCTTGAATTGAAAGATTAATGAGATGATTTGATAAACAAATTAAATGATTGATTGTATCTAAGATTTTGGTTTCACTTGTTGACTTAAGCTAACTAGTGGTTAGCAAATCATACTTCAATCAACAACTTGATTTATAATAAGAGACAACATAATTGAGAATGGGGGTTGCCTGTAATCCAAAACCCTGACCATGTTGCTTAAGAGTTTTAATCAAAATTTAGTAATTCACCACTTTTTTACAAACAAATTTGATTTGTTGTGAGGGTTGACAAGCCAGATTAGACACATACCACATCGTCAAATCAACACATTTTGCCTCAAAAATTGAGGATTCCTCTATTTGGACTACCCTACATAAGGGGAGATCTTCTATTTCATTCCCCTTGTGCCAACTCTCATCCATATGTTCTCGTCCACTTATTTTACAATAAATTAATAAAATGTGTGGATAAGAATGAATAGAACATGGTTAGTATAGGGAAGAGGAACAGAAGATCTGCTCCCACTCTACAAAGACCTGTTATGCTGAAAAATATTAAACTTATTTAATAAGTTAATAATGTATTCGATCAAATTAACACTTACAAGATTAAAAAGTCTCCACTTTTGATTAGAGCTGACAAATCGATGTAGATCATACTCGAATAATTAGATAAAAAATTAAGTTGATTGAATTTCGAAAAGGTTAATCAAACCCAATTTGAAACCAATTCAATCAAATATGAAAATTATTTGAGTTGAGTATTAATCAAAAAATCTATGCCTAATTGTATTTTAGAGTACGAATAAAAAGGATCAAGTTGGGTAAGATTGACGTGAAGCTAATTTAATCATATTTTAAAATAATAACTCGAGCCAATGAATAAAATTTTGAGTTGATCAAAATTTAAAAAAGTTGATAATGTATTAATATTGATAAATTTAAAGCGTGCATATTTTATTAGGGTTAGCAAAACAACTTAAAGTCAAATTGGAACTAATGAATAAAAATTTGAGTTAATTAAAATTTAATGGAGTTGACTAAACTCAACTCAAATTAATTTAAATATAAAAATAATTTGAATTAGGTTTATTCAAATAACTTACACCTAATTATGCTTTAGGTCAAGCCTGGACAAAAAGGATTGGTTCAAACAAGGCTGATTTGAAGCTAGTTCAATTACATCTAAAAATAATGATGATTAAACTTGATTTGGATTTAATTCGATCAAATTTAAAATAATTTGAGTTGAATTCGAACCAAATAATCTAAACTTGATTGCATTTCATATTAAGCCTAAACAGAAAAGATCAAGTCGAGTAAGATCAACTAAAAGCTAATTCGATCATATCTTCAAATAATTTAGGCTGAATATAAATAAAAGATTATAAATCTAATTTTAATTAAAAAAATTTGGACAAAATTTATTGTCATCCCTATCTTCTATTCACCATCTTACAAACTACTAATATGAGAAGAAATCTCTTAATTAGACTTGGTAATTAAGCTTGAGTCCAACTCAATTTGATTAGGTTTTGGCTCAGGCTTATATTTTTCTTTTCGAAGTCTAATTCAGTTCATTTCGAAGTTTAAAGGTTTTAGGAAAAATGGCAGTAACATCATTTTTAATTTAAAATTAAAAATAAATTAATTGAGTTAGGGCGAAACCTCAAACTTGAGCGAATCAATCGTGAAACGTTTGAATTAGTGAACTCATAAAAAAACAAATTTTAATAATTAAAAAAATGACAATGAGTCAAGTAAAGTCGAGCTAGGTCGGGCTGAATTTACTCAAATTTGAGCGTAGACTCATGGTCCAAAAATTTGAAGTTTGATAGGGCCACGAAAACATAGCCACAACTCTAGTTCAATCAAGCTTGCTTTTAGAATCCAGTATGACCTAGTTTTTAAAAATTAAAAATTTAAAAAACAATATCATTTTATATTCACTTTTATTAACAATTTTGAGCTTCGGTTAGACTTGTCAAATTGGGTCGAGCTAGTCAGGGCAACCTAAGTCCAAACCGAGGCCGAAAAGAGTTAGACTCGTTGACTTTAGGTTAGATCAACTCGGACTAATTTGTTATTTGCCAAGCCTAACTTCAATTACTCTCTTGAACAAAAAAACAAAAAGGAATGGGTAAACGAATCCTTCGACGGCAGTCGATAAGCGAGTACTGTTTTGTCATAGTATGGACTTAACCCCAGGGATGTTGTAGCCAACGGTCCATCACGTGCCACGCAACGTGGCTCTGGTTATGTTGGGTCCGACACTATCCAGGGACCAGGGCTGTCAAGGTCTTTTTGGACTCATTAGGCTAAGCAGCCATGGCCATCACAATATGTCTTCAAGTCCTTGGGCCATTGTCGGGTTCTAGTTTGTGGTCATTTTCCGCCCCTCTTCCTTGGTCACATTTGTTTGCAAATTAGCATATCTCTAGCCTGGAAGAGACAATTTAGAATGTTACAAAAGCGTGCAAGATCACATGTCTGTATTGCTTATCTACTCTTCTTTGATATTGACAAAGTTGGATTGGCAATAGAAGCAACCATGGCCAAGAGACTTTATTTGTCTTCAAAGGTTTAATTTTCCTTTCTCCTTTGCTTTTGTTTTTTTTCTACGACAACGTTTTGCATTCAAGAAATGAAAAAAAGTTTGTTACTCCGGCAACAGCGTTTTTACCGAATCGATTCAAATTCTATCGATTCAAACTAAAAGCATAACCCTCCCGCGCACGGCGCACCCTCAAAGTCAGATCTTTCAATGTCAACTGACCCGATCATCGTCTCCGACGAAGAAGGATACGCTGACGACTATCACCGGACACCTCTTCCTTCTGTCTCTAAGAAACTCCGCTCCGATCCTGCAGCGATCCCCACTGTTTTCGTGATCGACGATGATCCTACTCCTCAAAAACATCCTCCGACCGCCGTGGCCGACTCCTCCCCCTCTTCTCTACCTTCCGTCGTCCCAGAAACCCCACTTTCTGACCTATCCATCGTTAAATGCACATATGCTGCTTCTATTCCTGATGTTAGGGTTTCCATCCCAGACAAGAGGTTCTTTGGTTAGTTAATTTCTGCTGACTCTACTATTAAGATTTTGCTTTCATTTTTAATTGTAGAGTGTAAAATGTTAATATTCTACGATTGTCTGATGTGTCCTTTTTCTGTTTGGTTTTGTTTAAAGAGAGTGATCGATTGGTGTGTGTGGACTCTGAAAACGACGATCGGGAAATTGACTGCGAGTATAAAGAGAATAGAGCAGCTTCTGGTGGTGGTAATGATGGCGCGCAGGAGATTCATTGGAGTTCTAGATTTAGTAGCTCTGTGGATTTGGTTGGTATGCTTGTTACTGAATCGCAAACTTCTGTTGATTGTTTTTTGATCCCAATTCAGGGTGTTGTTTTTTGATATCTGTGTGTTTTAGTAGGGAGTACTAATCTAACGCAAATATTTTCCGAGGAAGGTTTTGCGGCAGAACAAGCGTTTGTTCAAGATAGGATGAATCAGGTAACTCTTCCTGATTGATATCTCTTTCCATTTCTTACTTATCCAAGGATGAACTTTCTGAGTGAGCCTTAAACTGTTGGCATTTTCAAAACGCGAATAAGAAGCATCATGGAGACAATACCATGTGAAGTTTACATATAGCAATTTCAACCAAGTTTTCATCTTTTTTCTTGCTTTGTTGTGCGAAAAAAAATCTGAATATGTAAGTTTCTTTAATGTGCAAAAATAAAAGAGTGAGGGATATAAAATTATAATGTTTTTCTTAAGAAAATAATTTGTTTGTAGGTACAAATAGAATCTATTCTTTATTGAATTAGGGGCCTTAGCTGATGTTCTGGCTAACGAACGCGAAGCTTATCCTCTTTGGCTTGGCTAACATAGAATTTTGATGCTTGAAGTTGCTTGATTTTTCTTAACTTGGTGATTACATGAAAGTTCAAACTAATTTTTTTAACTTTCAAATTTCTAGAGATGTCAATGGGCCGGCCCGGGCCAGGGCCAGAGCTACGGTGGCCCAGACCACCATATTTTTAAAGAAAAAACGTCAAAAACGACATCGCTTTTCCGACCCACTATATTTTTTTTAAGAAAAAACCTAAAAAATGACGTCATTTTTGAAGTAACGGTCTGCTCGTAGCTTGGTTAACCCGGGCCAAAATCGGGCCGGGCCCTTTTTGACATTCCTACCAATTTCCAACTTTCTAATGATCTAAATTTACTAAAATCAGGTACATGATTATTCGGACAAAGAAAATTTTACCATGGACTACTTTTATGACGAAGAAAAGCAGAAAAGAAGAGCTAAAGTTAATTCTGTCAAGAAAAATAGTTCTGATGAAGCTGTTGTAAAGAAGAGGATATCTAAAGAGGAAAAAATTCAGTTGATGGAAGAAAAGAAGCTGAAAAAAGAAGTGAGTATTATGTTAATATTATGAAGCCTTAGGTAGCATATACCTTTATGTTATCTGATCCATATTTTATTTTTTATTGTGCAGCAAGAGAAGTTGCAGAAAGCAGCTCTGAAGGCCCAGGCTGCTGAGTTAAAAAAAATGGAGAAAGAAAAGCAGAAGTGGGAGAAAGGGAAGTTTGCCTTGAAATCTATTGTAGCTGAGTTTGATGCTAAGGTAGTTGAACAGGGAGCAGTTGGAGGTAAGGATTTTGGTGAATTCTCCTCTTTCCTTTTTGAGCAGATTTGTGGACTTATCTATTTCTGATTAATTTGTTTATTTTAGCATAGGTCATTTGCTTACTAGATTTGCGGATAAAGGTCTTACGTACCGCGTGACATCGAATCCTATTAAAAAATCTATCTTATGGACCATGAATGTTCCCGATCATATCTCCCAGGTACTTAATACTTTATAAAGTTTCTTACCGGTGTTTGTAATGTTAATTTATGCCTTTGCAACCAATTTATTTTGGTCGTAAATAATTTGTATAACATTATTATTAATTAATTAAAGGCATTCTTTATTTTTATGTATTTATTTATCTTTATGTATTTATTAATTATTTGATTATTATTCGTAAAGATAAAACTCTTGGAATAATTACTGTGTAATTGAGATTATGATAAGATCATAATTATGAGATGCAATATACACTTAAGTATTATTCTTAAATATTCCTAATTGTAGTTTCTTCAAGACTGGATATTGTTGAAACGGAAAAATTAGCACATATTATGTTTCTTTCTTATGAAGAAAGTAATTGATCTCATTAATTAAAGTATAGAGATACTTAAACTAATGTGTGGGT